>JAEAOA010000900.1:1387500-1787500 GCA_016746295.1 Potamilus streckersoni | reverse complement strand
CCCTTCTCCACTGGCATTGATAACGATGACAAACATTCAATCAGTATGCTCTTCTCCACTGGCATTGATAAAGATGACAAACATCCAATCAGTATGCCCTTCTCCACTGGCATTGATAAAGATGACAAACATCCAATCAGTATGCCCTTCTCCACTGGCATTGATAAAGATGACAAAGATCCAATCAGTATACCCTTCTCCACTGGCATTGATAAAGATGACAAACATTCAATCAGTATGCCCTTTTCCACTGGCATTGATAACGATGACAAACATTCAATCAGTATGCCCTTCTCCACTGGCATTGATAAAGATGACAAACATTCCATCAGTATTTGTGCCCTTCTCCACCGGCATTGATAACGATGACAAACATTCAATCAGTATGCCTTTTTCCACTGGCATTGATAAAGATGACAAAGATCCAATCAGTATGCCCTTCTCCACTGGCATTGATAAAGATGACAAACATCCAGCAAGTATGCCCTTCTCCACCGGCATTGATAACGATGACAAACATTCAATCAGTATGCCCTTCTCCACCGGCATTGATAAAGATGACAAACATTCAATCAGTATGCCCTTCTCCACTGGCATTGATAAAGATGACAAACATCCAATCAGTATGCCCTTCTCCACTGGCATTGATAAAGATGACAAACATTCAATCAGTATGTGCCCTTCTCCACTGGCATTGATAAAGATGACAAACATCCAATCAGTATGCCCTTCTCCACTGGCATTGATAAAGATGACAAAATCAATCTTTATGCTGTTCATTTGCATAAGTGAAAGTGAATCAGTTCCATGTCAGTATGTCATGTGGTCATCATGAAACATTTTATCGCTACTTCTGCATGATTAAGGTGAAACAATGTGCTTTTTTTACGAACTTTTTATGCTGTCTTTTGGTCATAGTGCCATTCAGATGGTCATAGACACATCAAGTTGTCTTTAATGCCAATGGCAATGATATAAATGCCTTGCAATGGATACATTATATTGCCGTCGGATACAACTGTAGGATTTGAACAGGTTCAGATTGATCCATTATGCAACCAGGCATACAACTGTGCCTCCTCATTCACCACATGGCATATTTGTTCTATTTTTTTTAAAGATGGGGATTATTTTTCTTCAAATGGCAAATTTTCTGGGTTTTTTTTTTTACATTGAAAGCATAGTTTTTACCTGGAAAGGTCAGGGTTGTGTGGAGTCAAATGACTCCCTTAAACCCACCAACTCCATCTCTAACCACCATTGTTTTCTTAGTACATGTACATTTGACTCCTATTTTTTTATTTCAGACAAATCAGGTTGTTGGCATCGGAAGTGGAACAACAATCATCAGTGCTGTACAGAGACTTGGTACATATTTAAAATTTTACCTGTGGTTGGTATCTTTTTTAATGTGTCCAGGATGAGGTTTAAAACAAGAACTTGATTGTGTCATTCTGCCTACCTGTTAAGTCATACATGTTTTCTGTATGCATATTTGATAGCTTACCACCCATCCCTCCCACTGCTTTCAAGATAAAGCAGTTAAAAGTTTGATACAGTTGAATTGTTGATGAGCAAGACCTGCATTGATAAATTTAGATCGATTTTTTAAGGGTTAATGCATCATTTAATGTGATGAGGAGATATATCAGTAAATGCTATTTAAAGTATTTGGACCATGATATAATTGTTTTATTTGTTCTGACCTTGTAACTATTTTTGATTTCTTCAATGCATGAATTATTGTAAATTAATTCAGCTGCCCTAGAAGTAAAGATCAGTGT
The DNA here is from genome assembly GCA_016746295.1 of Potamilus streckersoni. NCBI lineage: Eukaryota > Metazoa > Mollusca > Bivalvia > Unionida > Unionidae > Potamilus > Potamilus streckersoni. The sequence continues at coordinate 1,785,716 of JAEAOA010000900.1, read as the reverse complement.
GATATTTTCTGTTGGTTGTGACAAATATTTGATAATACTACAAGACATGTCTTAATGAACAATTAATTTTGATGGACAGCTGACCACAGATGACAGAATTTTGTAGCACACTTAATTATTGTATATTTCCCAGTCCTGTCCTTTAGCTGTCTGCTATATACCAGAAAAACTCAGTTATTTTTGTGTGAATATCTTAAATTGAATTCACTTTTTCTGCCATTTCCTTTTGCTGACTACATATAAAATTGGATATGTTACAATGTATGATTAAATAAAAGGTCTATCAAACTTATCCATAGTTTTGCCTTTCTGCACCCAAAAAATTAAGGTTTTGTGTAAAATTAAAAAAACTTGGATTTGGAAGTAAAATACTGGTGTGTGTGTGTGTGTGTGCGTGTGTGTGTGTGTGTGTGCGTGTGAATTGGACTTGTCTGAACACTCAGATTTAGTCTTGGAATGGACAGAATTCAGTTTTACAGTAAGAATTGAAGATTTACACAAAATCTGAGCTATCAGTATGCCCTTCTCCACTGGCATTGATAAAGATGACAAACATTCAATCAGTATGTGCCCTTCTCCACTGGCATTGATAAAGATGACAAACATTCAATCAGTATGCCCTTCTCCACTGGCATTGATAAAGATGACAAACATTCAATCAGTATGCCCTTCTCCACTGGCATTGATAAAGATGACAAACATTCAATCAGTATGTGCCCTTCTCCACTGGCATTGATAACGATGACAAACATCCAATCAGTATGCCCTTCTCCACTGGCATTGATAAAGATGACAAACATCCAATCAGTATGCCCTTCTCCACTGGCATTGATAAAGATGACAAAGATCCAATCAGTATACCCTTCTCCACTGGCATTGGTAAAGATGACAAACATTCAATCAGTATGCACTTTTCTAACGATGACAAACATCCAATCAGTATGCCCTTCTCCACTGGCATTGATAAAGATGACAAAGATCCAATCAGTATACCCTTCTCCACTGGCATTGATAAAGATGACAAACATTCAATCAGTATGCCCTTTTCCACTGGCATTGATAACGATGACAAACATTCAATCAGTATGCCCTTCTCCACTGGCATTGATAACGATGACAAACATTCAATCAGTATGCCCTTCTCCACCGGCATTGATAACGATGACAAACATTCAATCAGTATGCCCTTCTCCACTGGCATTTATAACGATGACAAACATTCAATCAGTATGCCCTTCTCCACCGGCATTGATAACGATGACAAATATTCAATCAGTATGCCCTTCTCCACTGGCATTGATAAAGATGACAAAGATCCAATCAGTATGCCCTTCTCCACTGGCATTTATAACGATGACAAACATTCAATCAGTATGCCCTTCTCCACTGGCATTGATAAAGATGACAAACATTCAATCAGTATGTGCCCTTCTCCACTGGCATTGATAAAGATGACAAACATTCAATCAGTATGCCCTTCTCCACTGGCATTGATAACGATGACAAACATTCAATCAGTATGCCCTTCTCCACTGGCATTGATAAAGATGACAAACATCCAATCAGTATGCCCTTCTCCACTGGCATTGATAAAGATGACAAACATCCAATCAGTATGCCCTTCTCCACTGGCATTGATAAAGATGACAAAGATCCAATCAGTATACCCTTCTCCACTGGCATTGATAAAGATGACAAACATTCAATCAGTATGCCCTTTTCCACTGGCATTGATAACGATGACAAACATTCAATCAGTATGCCCTTCTCCACTGGCATTGATAAAGATGACAAACATTCCATCAGTATTTGTGCCCTTCTCCACCGGCATTGATAACGATGACAAACATTCAATCAGTATGCCTTTTTCCACTGGCATTGATAAAGATGACAAAGATCCAATCAGTATGCCCTTCTCCACTGGCATTGATAAAGATGACAAACATCCAGTCAGTATGCCCTTCTCCACCGGCATTGATAACGATGACAAACATTCAATCAGTATGCCCTTCTCCACCGGCATTGATAAAGATGACAAACATTCAATCAGTATGCCCTTCTCCACTGGCATTGATAAAGATGACAAACATCCAATCAGTATGCCCTTCTCCACTGGCATTGATAAAGATGACAAACATCCAATCAGTATGCCCTTCTCCACTGGCATTGATAAAGATGACAAACATCCAATCAGTATGCCCTTCTCCACTGGCATTGATAAAGATGACAAAGATCCAATCAGTATGCCCTTCTCCACTGGCATTTATAACGATGACAAACATTCAATCAGTATGCCCTTCTCCACTGGCATTGATAAAGATGACAAACATTCAATCAGTATGCCCTTCTCCACTGGCATTGATAAAGATGACAAACATTCAATCAGTATGCCCTTCTCCACCGGCATTGATAACGATGACAAACATTCAATCAGTATGCCCTTCTCCACTGGCATTGATAACGATGACAAATATTCAATCAGTATGTGCCCTTCTCCACTGGCATTGATAAAGATGACAAATATTCAATCAGTATGCCCTTCTCCACTGGCATTGATAAAGATGACAAACATCCAATCAGTATGCCCTTCTCCACCGGCATTGATAAAGATGACAAACATTCAATCAGTATGCCCTTCTCCACCGGCATTGATAAAGATGACAAACATTCAATCAGTATGCCCTTCTCCACTGGCATTGATAAAGATGACAAACATTCAATCAGTATGCCCTTCTCCACCGGCATTGATAAAGATGACAAACATTCAATCAGTATGCCCTTCTCCACCGGCATTGATAAAGATGACAAACATCCAATCAGTATGCCCTTCTCCACCGGCATTGATAACGATGACAAATATTCAATCAGTATGTGCCCTTCTCCACTGGCATTGATAAAGATGACAAATATTCAATCAGTATGCCCTTCTCCACTGGCATTGATAAAGATGACAAACATCCAATCAGTATGCCCTTCTCCACCGGCATTGATAAAGATGACAAACATTCAATCAGTATGCCCTTCTCCACCGGCATTGATAAAGATGACAAACATTCAATCAGTATGCCCTTCTCCACTGGCATTGATAAAGATGACAAACATTCAATCAGTATGCCCTTCTCCACCGGCATTGATAAAGATGACAAACATTCAATCAGTATGCCCTTCTCCACCGGCATTGATAAAGATGACAAACATCCAATCAGTATGCCCTTCTCCACCGGCATTGATAACGATGACAAACATCCAATCAGTATGCCCTTCTCCACTGGCATTGATAAAGATGACAAACATTCAATCAGTATGCCCTTCTCCACCGGCATTGATAAAGATGACAAACATTCATCCTTCGGAATTTTGCCACAATGATGAAAGATTGAAGAAATTATCAGGTGTCTCTTATTACCTGTTTGATAGCCTTATTTTTGGTGACATAGCTGCCAACCATTTTATCACCACACTCATACAAATCACATATCATTTTGACGGATATAGTCTAGACAATATTACTATTGTTAAAATTTTTGCTCCAGGGTAGAGGTTGGATCCTGAAGCATTTCCTCCTCTTTTCTATTCTACTAATGTTAATGGGATTGGGTAATTATTAGAGGGAGAAAGTAAATTTTTAGTAAATTATGTTTCTCTGAAAATACTTACCTGATGACATGACTGTCAATCCCTCTTGCCCTTCCCTGCAGATGTTTTGCTCAAGCTGAAACTGGTAAACATGTGGGATATAAGTAACCACTTAGAGGGAACAAAGCTAGTTAATCTTTAACAGTTCCATTATATTATAAGGAAGGCTAGATTTGGAGGAAGCACAGAGTAATTTCTAATGTTATTGTGAGAAACAAGATTTCTGTTTTCAAGAAAAGATATGATAATGGAGCAAAAATATTTCTTTATGGTGCAGTATTAGAAACCAGTCACTTAATACATAATAATTTTAGATTGGTTACTTTGACGCATTATTAAAAATGATTTCTATGAGCATTGTGACCAGGGAGTTATGGCAGTATGTTGTTATTGATACAGATAACTTGTAGATAAATTTAGACAACATTTTGTATAGATACATTTAGATAACTTTTATTATGGATAAATTCAGCATTAATTTATAAAAAAAGGTTTTTGATTCCATTTTATACATTGTTTCTTTTATAGCTGAGAGGGTCAAAGAAGAAGGACTAAAGGTTATCTGCATTCCAACATCATATCAGGTAGAGTTGATATTTACTTTATGAAAGAAACTTTGTGCATGCAGATAATTTGTTTCATATTATGTGTGTGTGTGTAAGAGAGAGAGAGAGAGAGAGAGAGAGAGAGAGAGAGAGAGAGAGAGAGAGAGAGAGAGAGAGAGAGATGCAAAATGGACTGGACAAATACAAATAGCAAGGCAGAATATTAAAGTTCAAGCTCATCCCCAGGCCATCAAAATAAGTGCAGTGACATTTAGACACAGATCATATTCACATTGGGATGTCCTTAAACTCCTCCTACACTGTTAGAACTAGACAGACAAAACTTGAATGATAGCAGTGATGATGTTAACCCAATGAGTGTAGATTGTGCTAACATGTTTGGAGTTTTGATATCACTCCTGGGATTAGGATGCAGAGGGAGGGATGATTTAACAAAAATTTAATTTGCATTTGCATGGGAATTTGGGACCAGTAGGTCATTCACTTTGAACCTTCCATACAGCCATATATGCATTTACTGGGCATCAAAAAGAGAAATTCCTATCTGACATGGGTACTTCCCAACACATAACCAGACTGATGTGTGGCATGGGACACACTTGAAAACTTGGATGCCAACCCAATAGGCATAAAAATTGGGGGTTGAGCTTAAAACGTGGAAATGTGGGGATGCATGTTTTACAAACACAAAACTTTAGTTTTCATTTGAAAAGAATCCATGGCAAAATCAAACCACTGTTTCCAACATCTCATGCTGTCACTGGATTAACATAAGAAATACCAAATACTCTTTGCTGATGTCCTGTTTGCAAGCTTCATAACCTATGTTTTACTGTCATGGGAGAATGAGACTACTGATAACTAATCGAGCAGGGCTCCAGTCTTTTGGAGGGTAACATTGGATATTATACCAATTGCTTGAAGATTGAACAATTAGCTGTAATATCATCATGGAGTTTTTCTTGTTTGCTTTTTCAAGACTTTAATCAGTGCTTTCGACTTGTATGTATATTATGTCTATTTATTTACCAGCAGAGATCTTGGAAATGCTTAATTATGCATGTTTGGATGCAAATTTTTGATTGAGGGCGCAGAAAATTGCCCACACAGGAGTCCTCTGTATGCACATTTTTGTTACATGGAGGAAACTTTTGTGGCATAATAAATGTTTTAATCACTATGAAAACTGAAGCAGTGCTTTTATTTTAGTTGCTGACTTCTTTGATCAAAAGTCTTCTTCTGTTTTTTAAAAAAAAATTTAAATTGCTGTGGTGTGGTCGACTGTTGTTATTTCACGTTTCCACCCTCAGAGGTTGTCAATTGTAGCTAGTCAGTTGCATGTTTATTTGATTATATTACACTATCAAGGCCATATATCATCATAAGTGGATTTTGACATAAAAAGTAACTGTTAGGGTGGTTGGTAAATATGAAATAAGGATTTTTTATTCAACATTATATTCATGTGCATTTTTATATCCATGTTTGCAGCTTCCTGTCATGGTGCCTTTGAATTTCTCCACCCCAAACTCAAGACTGTATATACTGTTTTCATCAGACAAAAAATGTAGCCAAAAATATGGCCAGATGGTATATTTTGTTGCCAATATGTTCAACATAATAGCAATTTGCAACATTGGCGAAACCCAGTGCAATCACTGTTATTGATTTCATTTCCGATTATTGCCGTATAATTATTGCCTGCAAACTCAAAATCAAGAGACTTGGACAAAATGCCGATAGCAAATTTAAACAAGTGTTTTGTAGTTAAATGGAAAAATGATAAAGATTTCAATGAGATTCAGAACTGTGCTAAACTTGCTTTAACATAGTTCAGATGCGACCTTAGCCAAGTGTAAGAAACTACGTGATTTCTGGCTTAGTGGGGACTGCAACTTTTGCTGGTGGGACTGCAACCTTTGCTGGTGGGACTCCTATTTTTACCAAATTAATAATCCTGGACTTCTAGTTTTAAAATCCTAGTGAGACCTTTGAGTCACAGTTTATATTTTTTCTGGCAGGCCTACCTGTTGCGATGATTGTGCAAAAATTTTGTGACGTTTATGTCTTTGATTGTTCAGAAAGTTTGCACTTACTTGGTCAAGAAGAATATATTTTTGTACCGTGTCTTCTAGTGTACAAACTACCTGTAGTTATATTTTCTCAAACCTTAACATTAATATATATGGAAAATGAATTTGGTCTGAACTCTGCATATATTATAGTTAGCATGATTTCATTCTTGCAGGCTCGACAGTTGATCCTGGAAAATAAACTGACTCTAGGGGAGCTGGAGATAAATCCTGAGGTATGTAATAAATACATTTCTGACTTGACCACATTTTTTAGCATTATTTGCAAGTTTACTTATAAACTTTTAGTCAAGGTCTAATTTCAATAGAAGGTGTAGGATTTATCTAGAAGTTTCTGGATATCAGACAAGGATCAGTTAGGTATTCCTCCTTCAGGGACCCATTCTAGAGACTACCTTACATCAGTAAACAATGTTTACTGATGTTTACCTTTCATCAGTAAACAATGTTCTGCTTTCTATTATTAAACATTTACATGCATGTGATTCCATTTTGGTCAGATACTTGTTTCTTGAGATTTCACATGAGGCTCTGAGAATTGTGTCAGAATTGATGAAAACCACCTCATCTTTTAAAAAAGTAGATTCAGTTTCAGTTAACAAATGGGAGACAAATCTGGCTGGTATATTATACTTAGAAATTTCAAAGCTGACAGTTTATATAACTTTCATTGAGAACTAAACATTTGCAAATGAATGAATTCTTGCACATACATTCTGTAAGGTTTAATAGCTGTGTTCAGAAGAGATCAGAGAATTGACCAGTGATCATAAATGGTTTGTACTTTGTGCAAGCCAAAGCTATGGCATCTGTGTTTCAAGTTATGGCATCTCTGTCCAAGTTATGTCATATATGTCCAAGTTGTGGCATTCATGTCCAAGAGAGTTCATAACACGTTCATCTGGACAGTGATGCTGAAAATGTTCATTGGTGGAGAGTGAAGTAATTTATTTTCCAGAGCCTTTTGTCTTGATAATATCCTGTTATTTTGTAGTTCTTGTTCATTTACCTTTTTTGTAAATTAAGATTTACACCAGTGTGGGTCTGTGAGTAAGTTTACCAGTAGCTTCTTGTGGGTCAGTGGTTATTTCCAGCATTTTCCTGGGTTTCTTGTGGGTCAGTGGTTATTTCCAGCATTTTCCTGGGTTCTTCCTCCACCATTTATACTGGCCGCCATGTATAGCCTATCTTGTGCATAAAAATGGTGTTAAACCCTACAACAGCAACAGTAATAAAGATTCACAAGAATCTTTAAATTGGTTGTCATCATCATCATCATTAGTTAAATCATTTTCTCTGAATATTTATTCAGTGACACATATATTATAATTTTTAATATCAGTAATATGTTTCCTTTCACTGATTTAGCTCACACTTTCTGCAGTGGGAAAAAACCTTGTCTGTGCTAGATTCACCCATCAGTCTGTTCTTAGAACATGTGCATTGACCCAGTCTCGACTTCTCATCATCAGTCCATGTGCAGTTCTTTTCTGGATGAAATTTGATTCATATGTGGAGAAAATGCTAGTTTAAAGAAATAAGACCACTGATGTTTTTCAGTTAAGTAGTAAAAACCTTATTGTTATTGTTAGGAAACCTTATTGTTATTATATGTCATCTGTTCTTTTAGACAACACCAAAATGTTCTTATTTTGACATTCACACCAGTATGTCTTTCATATACAAAGTGTGAACAAAAGGACAGATGTCCATGTTTTGACAATAGAGGCATATATCTGAAGGAGAAAAAAGTGTGTTTTTATTTCTCCCACCTATAAATCGGTGTGGTCTAAAGCACTGACTGTTATGGATTACTGCCATCTCACCTCTGTCTGTGTGAGTTTGAGTCCCTGAGTAAAAGAGGGAGAGAGCTGTTGTTGCCACCCACGAGGAAGAAACATCTACATGGAAGAGGATTGTTTTCACTCCCCCAAATAAAAGGGGGAGGAGCAGCCTAATCCCAAATAAATATGTTTCTTCTAAGTAGAGGGCAGAACTTATTGTTAAGGGCTATAAACTTTCTGGAATCGAGTGCACTTAATGATTATAGGAAGCAGGTGAATCTCAATCCAAAGCTCAAGTGTTGTCCTGGTGGAGGTAGGACTGAGCACTATTAGGGTGTATGGTTGTACCCCCCCCATCCCTTTCGGGTGAGGGTCAACATTCTCCAGGTACCTGAGGTCAGGTGATGAGCAGTTCATGGAACCCCACAAGGGTTATGCATAATTCTAGTTCTTTTTAATTCTAATGAAAGTTATTCCCATAGGTCTATGTCATGATTGACATTATATGGCTTGTCATTGACAACACATGCTGAATCTAAGTATGCAGTCAGTTATTGGATCAAACTGCATCCTTCATCCATATTACCTAATTATGCAACTACATGGAAATGCCCACATTCTGCATTCTACCAGGAAAAGATATGTGACCCCTCCATCCCCTTATTTTCTGTGAACCTTTTGGGATGTGGAGTTTCACCTTCCAGGGGTGAGATCATCATGTATGACCATAAATGTATTCTACATGTCTCCCTGCAGGTATGGGTGTTGATGTTTGACCACCAGCAGTCATTGGATTCATGCCTGAAGAATAATTTTATGGTTATGTCAGAGTTTTACAGAGTTCTTGAATTTCATTATAATCCTTATGGGAACTAACCCAAAGTGTCATATTTGGTGTGGTATTTTTCAGAAGGGCAGAACTTTCAAGATTATATTGTGTTGTAGGTAGGTTAAATTGTTTTGCTCAAGAGACACCAAGGTAGCCCATCGGAGCTGATCCAGTGATGGCAATTGAAATTGCATACTTCTGGTCACAAGTACAGTGCCTTAGCCACTGAGCTGCCAGGGTACTGCAGCAATTCAAGGTAAATTGATTGCCATTTTACAGTACTTGAACAGCTATATTGCATCTGAAAATTAAAAAATATAAATTATTTCATCTACAATATGAGCATTCTTTCCCCACTGAAGTCTGATGTATTTTTCATTGCTATTGCTATTTGTAAAATTTGTATCCTAGAAAAATAAATGAAAAACTTGTTACTCTATAAATATTTAAACACATCACTTCATTTGGTTGTATCATTGTGCCATTTGTATTTTAGAATTAATATTCTAACATTATTCTTTTGATCTAAGATTCCATATCTGCACTAATGTTACTATCTTGTGTGTTTTCTAACATGGTCACAACTGCTGCACATGAATCAACCATGCAACAAGAAAAAAAAGTACCACTACATGAATTGCAAAAGAACTGAAGAACATTACTCAATTTGTCAGTTTCTCAGTCAATTATCTGAAATACACAAGATAAAAGAAAAAATTCTTTACCACCTTGGATAGATCTTGTTACAACACCAGATATTTTGTGTGTAGCCCATTTTTTTCTCTCTCTCCTTAATAGCAGTAGCTCAGTGACTAGTGTACAATACTTGTGACTGATAGATTATGTGTTCAAATCCTGCTATCAGATTAGCATGTCCTGGGAAAGGCACTGTTCTCCAATTGCTTCAGCATTGAATAATCTACTTGTGTTGGTGTGCCATTTAACATCAAGCCAAAACCTCATAGAAGTTAGGGATATTGATAACTTTGGTGTCCGTGTGTGTCATTCTATACTTCTGACCATCTGCCAACACCCTAGATAAAGAACAATGTTAAATATCTTCTGATTAAACTGAATATTAAACTCATTTTAATTTTTTTAATTATATAGTTAAAAAAAAGTAAAGCTTGAAAAAATAGAATTCTCTTTAATTATTTAACTACATTTGTCATTTGTCCAAATCTCTCTCTCTCTCTCTCTCTCTCTCTCACACACACACACACACACACACACACACACACAGACACACACACACACACACACTTTTTAAATGAAGAAAAATGATGAACTTTGCATTAAGATAAGAATAAGATATGGAAAGATAACACATTTTATGATATAAAATTCTTTGTTCACATATTAACTAATATTAATACAAAAGATTACATATTACATGTAAACTCATAGTATAGATATTTTGTTATGTATGATAAACACATCAGAGTTCCCACTTGAACAAAATATATTAGGTAGATTTGACAAAGTTGATGCAGGATATGTTTTCATTGTATGCGATATTGACAAAGAAATCTTTCCAAGTTAAATGTTGTGAATAGGTGTTTGAAGTCTTTCCCAGCTTTGCCACTTGTCACATGGATTTTTGTTTATTTCCTGTGCTTAATTACTGATATCCCTCTCGGCAAATACAGACAACATGTGTTAGCAGCAGTTATTGCTAAAATGTATACCTCAGGATGAGTATTGAAGAAAGTTACGTTTTAATACTGTATTTCCTGGGTATAATCTCATGAACAGCATAAATGCAGCTGCTTAAGGATCTGTCGTGTGTTTCCAGTTTTCTGACTAAAATTCAACCACATAGACCAGCTGCAGTGAATTATGCATTGATATATCTGAGTCTGCATTATTGGCATGCACGTTTAATACCTTAGGAAATAAGATATTTTATTGTAATTACACTGTAACAGTTAGTACATATATAAGCCCTCAGCAGTAACTAATAAAATCAAAGAGTAGCTCCTGTATTTGAAATGTTAGGGGTCAGTTAACTCCTACAAATAGGAATGTGTCTCCTGGATTTGAAACCTTAGGGGTCAGTTAACTACAACAAAATATGAATGTGACTCCTGGATGAAAACTTGTGATGTAATCTGTATACAGTATGGATACAGATTTTCTTACAAGTCTTTGTCTAACTTGTAATCTGTATACTGTATGGATGCAGAGTGTCTTCCAAGTTTTTGCACAACTTGTGAAATAATCTGTATACTTCATGGACACAGAGTGTCTTACAAGTCTTTGCACATTTGTATATTGTATGGATACAGAATGTCTTACAAGTCTTTATACAACTTGTGAAGTAATCTACCATAGGTATACACATTGGCTGTCTTGCAAGTATGAAAGATGTTTTGAGTGGAACATATGCTTCTTGGGTTCTAGTCACATTTCTATTAGTTCATCTCAAATGATAAGAATCTGATTTATATAGACTTCATAGTAGGGAAAGTTATCAATGAATATGACAACTTTTCACACAATCACTGATGAAAATCAGAATGGACATTTTTATGGATATGATAGAGAATGTAGGCATGGGAAGATTCTTGGTTTTATTTGTGCTGTATTCCACAATTTTTTAAAGAAGGATTCCAATGATCAGATCATTTTGAGCAGATACTCAACCATCTGGGGGCCATTTTTTAAAACAACTTGAGCCATTTCATTAGGCGTCATTGTACCCACTGCACATCACATGGCAAAGCATGTTGGCCTTAACTTATAATTTGCCATTTTCATTGGGATAATAGTGCTTGTCTTGACACAGAATCAGTTTGTAATGATGTTAAAGAAGTTCTTACCATTTGTTGCATCCTATCATGATGGATAAACAGATACAAGATAAATGAGACTAGACTGTATTGTATTATATGAAACCAGATGCATACATCATTGGTTTTTTTGTTAGGAGGCCACAAGGAAGATTAGTTCAGTGCACTTAATTATTATTATTATTATTATTATTATTATTATTATTATTATTATTATTATTATTATTATTATTATTATTATTATTATTATTATTATTATTATTATTATTATGTCATTGAAGACATGAAAAAAATTTGATGAATCATAGAAAAATAAAAAAAAACATTTTTGTTTTGCCAGCTTTAGTATAGGTGTGATCTATCCATGCTGTGGTGAGAAGCAGCATTGTTAGCATTGGTTAAGGTTTTTGTAAAAGTTTTTTGTTATGGTCATTAATTCAAAATTCCCGAAGGGGTACACTGTACATAGTTGGACTGTTGAATCTAGAACCTCTTTTGTTTCATATGTATGCATTCCCACCCTCCTACTGACCAACAGGCAAGATCAAGTAACATGAAAATGTTGCTGTGTGTGTATGATTTGGAGTTTTAATATAGCTTTAACAGTTTTTCAGTCATATCACTATATTATTCTGATACCAGGCAGACCAGTCCTAGCACTAACTTTTTGATGCTGAGCACCTTGTGATGCAGCCATTAGTACCATTTTTTTAAGTATTTGGTATGACTCAGCTGGGGTTTGAACCCCTGACCTCCTGCTTCTGAGGCAGACGCTGTAACCTCTAGGCCATCGGAGTGGCTGAAAATGTTGGTTAAGCTCAGAGTTAAAATTTTTACAAATTGTAATAAGTTCCAAACCCTGGATAGGATGACTGTCATACTTGCACTCAGTATTCAGGAAGCTCTACCCCATGACACTGATGTACCCTTACTTTCCCTCTAAGCCATAGCCAAGGTCAAGATCATCTGATTGACTTATTATTTAATATTTTGATATGGCCCTAAGTTCAAAATTCAAGATGAGCACTGACCTTTCATACTGATGTATTGCTACCTTTTTTTAAACTCTCAGGAAGGGTCAAGTTTGTTTGAAGATGACAACATCTGTATCAGGCAAAGCAGTGGGCAAAATATAATTTTTGTAAATTTCTTATTATTTATCAGTTGGATGTAGCTATTGATGGTGCTGATGAAATTGATGCCGATTTGACTTGTATTAAAGGAGGAGGTGGATGTCAGACCCAGGAGAAGATTGTTGCAGCCAATGCTAAGGAATTTATTGTTATTGCAGATTCCAGGTAAACCTTGTGTCTGTCTCATTTGCTGCTAAATTTATGCCCTACTGTGCACACCAAAAGAATATTTGTTATCAGCTTTCTATATGAATGTTTGTATTAATAGATGAATAGAATAAAATTTGGATTATCTGTTATATTTAAAAACAAATAATTTTAAGATTTTGCATATGTTTATATATCCTTGTGCTTATCAAAGAATGAAGTAGTTAATACATCACATTGTCACTGTTAAGCATCTCTGCATTAGGTTTTTCCCATTTATAAGGTAGGTATTGTTGTGGATTGCATTTCATTATTTGATGGTAATATAATGTACTTTATAACTTGATATCAGGTGACCTTCCCTATCAAGCAGTCCATTTTTATGGCTGTCATGAACAGTATGATGACAAGAGAAGTGTAGAATATTAACTATTATCAATACTGATTGCTTTCAAAGTAAGCAAAAGCTGTGTATAAAGGACACTCAAGGAATTACTATAAGCTGTCCTTTATGGTATGGTGTCCTTTACATTGAGGTAAAATTACATGGTAATTAACAATGTAGATCCATGAAACATTGTATTCCATCAGCAGTGACCTTTATGTTATTGTCCACTAAGCCATTTTTCATTGTATATGATACTGAAGACCAAGTTAGATTTTTTTTATCAGAATATATCCTTTATATGAATGCATCCACTAAGGCATGTTTCACTGTACATGATAGTAAACACTAGTTCTATTGAAAAAAACTTTGTTCCAGAAAGGATGTTCAGGTGCTCGGAACAAACTGGAAGAATGGAATACCTATTGAGGTTATTCCGATGGCATGGCGGCCAGTTCAGGTCCAGATTGAGAAGAGGTTTGGAGGAAAGGCTTGTCTCAGAATGGCTCAGAGAAAAATGGTAAATTCTTATCCGTAATTAAGTATAGTACAACTGCTGTACATAAAGAGAGTCTGGACACATTAAAATATAAGATCAATAATAAGAAGGTTGTTTGTAGATGTTTAGTGGTAATGGTTTTGGTGATGGTATATGTTGAAAAGGGACACATTTAAATGTAATCATGGATTAGAAGGTTGAGGGTAGATGTTAGCAGTATTGGTAAAGATTGTAAATGAGTATCATTAATGTTATTTTTACTACTGCCACTGCTGCTTCTGTCAGATTTAACCTTACTATCCAGACCATCCAATTTATCATACACTACATTTTACAATTTTTTAATTATCTCTATTGTATACAAAATTTTTGGACACCAAGTATGTTGATTTTTTATAATTGTAGATCTAGATGAAACAAATAGACACATATACCACTTTATCTTCTTAAATATGTATTTGATTTTTATGAAGGACTGCTTTTGAGAAATTAACTATAAAATTGCCTATGTTTTTCTTCTCTGTTGTGGTATCTATATTCGTGGATAGATAAGTGTGTGTGTGTGTGTGTGTATGTATGTATATATATATATATATATATATATATATATATATATATATATATATATATATATATATATATATATATATATATATATATATATATTACCATTAGGTTGGGATGATTACCTCTGACACCTGTTTTTATTTTGATTTAAAATGTTTTGCACATGTATTTATTTAGCTCTGACTTTTTGTTGTAGTCTTGCCAGAATTGCCCCAGTGAAAACAGTTTATGTATTAAGTTAAAAATGCCTGAATTCCCATTTAAACAGGTGTTAATCCATATTGGTTGTAGTGTATGTAATTGATATATCCAATAAAGTTCTCTGTCTTTCCTAAAAATAGTGCTTCTCGGGAGATCTGGATAAGATTTAATAATTTCTATTATCTGATATTTAACACAATCTATTTTGTGGTGAGATAAATTAAAATCCTTTGACACTCTCTTTATGATTATGGATATCCAGCAAGTGTTCTTTTATTCTCACCTGGAATTCCCTTTTTAGTCTCACCTACATATTGTTTGCCACATTTGGTGAAGGTGAGTAGAGATGATATTACCTGTGGTACAATATTCTCTTAGTTTAGATTTATATTTGAGGTTTGTAAAGATTTTTGATTTATCCATTTTTGTCTGTACTGTAAACTGAGATGCTAATCAGGAGATAATAGTGATCAGAAAGCAAACTTGATATCTTGCATAATGATTTTCTTTTATACAATGATATGCTGTTAATTTTGCTACAAAAATAATATTGCTTCTCCTGCATGTGCTTATTTACATTGTATGCACATATTGTCCAAATTCTAGTATATTATTATTATTATTATTATTATTATTATTATTATTATTATTATTATTATTATTATTATTATTATAGCTGTTGTTGTTTCAGGGACCACTTGTAACAGACAATGGTAACTTTATATTGGATTGGAAGTTTGACAAAACTGATGATTGGTGGAAAATTAATACAGAACTTAAACTTATACCAGGTATATATATATCACTATATCTTTGGTTATTTCCACTCGTCATATACCAGAGGAGCTTATGGGATCAATATTAGTCAATCATCTGTCTATCTGTTTGCATGTCTACATAAAATACATAGTGGATTACCATGATACTTACACACATATTAGTCTCATGGTCTAGTTGGCCGTAATTAAAAATGGTACTACTTGAATAATCAATGTGGCCACCATAACAGCCATCTTGGAAATTTTACCACTACTCCTGTTGCATAGATGGTCATATTAATATGGAGTTCTCACTAAAAGGCTTCTAATGATATTGGTCTTAAAAGAAAATGGTACTTATATGGCTTTCAATATGGCCATCATGGCTGCCATATTGAAAATCTTGTTACTGCTGCTAATTTTAAATGGAATCATTTTGACAAAGCTTTTTCATATGAAGCTTGTCTAGTTGGTCTTATGTGAAAATGATACAGATTGACCATTAATACTGCCAAATGCTGACCATCTTTGAAAATATTTCTATCACAGCTCCTCACAATTAGATGGTTATATCAACATGGGTTTTCACCAATAGACATCTAATGAGGGTTACTTGGTCTTAAAGAAAAATAGTGCCAGCTGATATCCTATGTATTCAGCATAGCAACTAAATTTAATAATCTTGTTTTCACAAAAGAACATCAGAGATGGTTTGATGCTTAGCTGGTAAAAGGAAGAAATGGTCCTATCATGACTTCATGGAAATCTTTTTCATGCAGTCAGTACTTTCAAGATAATGTGTTTATGCTAAGTGTAACAAAGATGGAAAGTCAGTCGAAACTTCCAGCTTTAGCTCATATTTTGAAGATGCATAAAACCTATGGACTAGACATTAAAAATAAAGAAACATAATCCTACATGAAAACAATGAGAATGTTTCAAACAATTTTATACTTAGATGCAGGGGTATATAGTAATCCACATACACATCTGTACATCCTTCTGTCCAGCTTACTAACTTTGGTTACTGCACAATGACTTGAGTTGGTTACCTTCAGCCGTTACCAAACTTCATGAATGGTTTGAACTTGGAGTAAGGATAACCCTATTTATTGTGTGGGGGTGGGAGCATCAGATGGTCAATCATCCAGGTTGCTATGATGGAAAGATTTTGGTTTGCAGTTCACTAATCATAGTTGTTTCAGATTACAACAGATTATGTCAAGCACAAATTATTTAAGTAATTAAGTAAAGAGTGAATTTGTAATTATCATATAACATTGTATTGTTGGGTATTACTGACGAGATCTTTTCTCAATGTGTAACAATTAGGTCATGCAACTGTGGAACTATGGAGGGTGGAAAATGAGTATAAACTATATCATATCCTGACTGTCAAACTAAATTCCTTTTTATAGCAATATACCAAAAACACAATTTCTTTAGGCCTAATATACAGTGTGGTAAGTAAATGTTCTAAACATTTTTTTTCCACTGCACAATTTCAATAACTGTATGATTTAGCTTTCTATCTGCTTATGTGTGTCAGTTATCCATATTAGCAAAATCAGGTTCACTTGCTAGACTGTTGACTTTGCCCCATGGTGGAATGTGGGGTTAGGTGGGGATACATTTATGTGAGCAGATTGTTCACTATTCCTCTTGTTAATTTTTGGTATATAAACTGTTACTAATATTGTTTTCATAAATGAAGAAATCAATAAATGGAGTATTGTTGCTGATTTACATCAGCTATCAGCAAAACTGTGGTTCATCTCGACCTTTTGAAAATTCATGTGTGTGTGTGTAATTGTTGTTTTTAACCAGTTCCATTCAGTGAGTGATTAATGATGAATATACAGACTATATTTCCCTAATTTATATATAATGTCACACAGTGGTTAAATTAGATAAACTTTAAAGCCATAACATAGGTAACATTAGAAAAAATTCAAATTTTGTTTCATGGGGACCTTAATTATTTTGATATTTAGTACAAGGACTCTGAAAAATAGGAACACTTCAAAGATATTGTGATGCTCATTTGTATCTTTATGAACTTGAAAATGCTTTCTTGTACCACCAGTTTTTTCAAATAAAATTATATTCTTCATGTACTTTTTTCAGGAATAGTGGAGACGGGCCTGTTTGTCAAGATGGCTAGGGTGGCTTACTTTGGAACTCCTGAAGGAACAGTGGACATAAGAAAAGCTTCCTGGTTGTAAAAATATGGCTGCAAATAGGTTTCATGGACATTTTTAATAAACTCTATGAAAACAGCTCGCAGCTGCTCCAATCAGCTGATAATATAAGATCTTACAATTTGTTATTTGAGCTGTTATAAAACACTGAATTGTTGAGACACCATTGATGAGGGTTTTTTTATAATTAAAACTGTACTGTCAAGTTCTTTTTCCTTGATTTGTACTGTTCTTTTTCCTTGATTTTATAATGCAAGTACATTGTCTTATCTTTTTGTACCCAAGTAACCTGTTTAAACAGACATTTTTTAGATTGGATTGTTTTAACAGGTATTCAGGTGTCTGGATTGCTTCAATTTCAAGAAATTCCTGGTATCAAGAAATTCCTGGTATCATTATCTTCATCATCATTGTTCACCAGTACCTAATAACCCATAGTAACTGTACTGTTATGTTCTTTTTCCTTGATTTGTACTGTTATGTTCTTTTTCCATGATTTATAATGCAAGTACATTGTCTTATCTTTTTGTACCCAAGTAACCTATTTAAACAGACATATTTTTTCAGATTGGACTGTTTTAACAGGTGTTCAGGTGTCTGGATTGCTTCCATTTTAAGAAATCCCTGGTATCATTATCTTCATCATCATAGTTCACCAGTACCTAATAACCCATAGTAGTTCCATTTTATGAATAAATTTTGTTTCATTTATAGTATTCATGATCCTTAAAGAAACTGAAGCATTGGATCTGCCTCTAATGAGTACTTTACCACCAGAATTTACTCATTTTCAGCAAATCAGTTGTCAGGTTCAACAATCCAGTTGGAACAGAGGAGGTGTCAATTCCTAATATCTGTAATTTTTGAAAAGATTGTTGATTTCATGCTTTGTTGGATTGATGTTTTCCCAGAATACATGACTGTAGTGCATCCCGCCACATTCTGTGACAAATTGGTGACCAAGTTGTATCTGGCTATTACCAAGATGTGGTATCTCATTAACATTTTCAGGAAATGTGTTTTATCTTAAACATAATGAATGCAATATAAATCACATTGTCCAGGAATCAGTCACATATATTTGCATGAATAATTCATACTTCCAGTACTGCTTTGGCTGCCAAGTCATTACAGATGTGGTGGTCACAGATCTCAGGGGACCATGATCATTTTGGAAAAATGCCATTGCAAACCATATTGCTTTATGACTGTCTAATATGGTAATGAAGCGAAGACTGGTGCCTGGTAGTGTGCATTTATAAGTTCCATGTCTTTTGAGCCACTTTTGGCTTGTACCAGCACAATGCCTTGGTGACAATTGCCATTATATACCTTGATGATTTATGGAAGGATGTGCACCAGTTTTTGCTGGTAGCCAAGAACCAGCACTTTAAGCATTGTTCAGAGAGTGAAGTTAAGCAGTCAATGTGCATGAACGGGACATGATTTTTTTTTTGGTTTGGTTATGTGGTGGTCAATGCTATTGTTTTTCATCAGGACCATAAGGGGACAGAAGGTTAACAAAGTCCTGGTGTACTGTATTTCATGTAATTATTCATACATGAAATAATAATTATTAATTTCAGTGTATGAAAAATTATATGTAAAATAAATAATTATGATTTGGTGGTACTCGATACGAAAAAGAAATTGATCGTACTTGAAAAAGTTCTACAGAACACACACTACTTGACAACAGTACAAATGTACAAAGTAAATGTATATTTTCTGTCTCATTCTGCTCTCAGCTCGAGAATCTAATTACAATGAAAAGTAAAAGTACTCAAAATTTTTTTTTGTTATTATTCAAGAGAGAGAGGATTATGTCTCAGTGTGAAAGCTTGGTAAATTGTACATAATGATAGGAGTCCACATTGCCAAGAAATTAGGTGCAACTTGTATTTTTATAGCAACAATAATCTCATTATGAAACTGCATTAAAAAATAAAGAACTTGAAATCATGGTTTAGTTAATGCATGTTAATGTACACACACACACACGTGTGCAAAAGAGAGATGAAACATTTTGTCAGTGTACAAGACCATATTCTGGGTGGTTTTTATTTGTAGCTTTTGCAGAGTTACTTGAGGATTGTGATAATCCTCATGAATTATGACCATATTATTATATTCCATTATCAATAAACACAGCTAAATCAACAATTCATTCTTGTTTTAATTTTAATGCCCATTGTCACAAGAAAAACATGGCTATGCAGTGTTATTTACACAGAAATTAGACATGCTTAGCACTTGGGTTATTCTAGTTGAAACCAGATTGAGAGCAAGAATTAACAGAAAAGGTCAAATCACAGAGGCTACCAGTAGGGAAATGAGGTTATCTTTAGAGAAATGAAAATCTGCCAATGTGCTATTAAAGCTGTTGTCCATACAGCAGATGTTGTAAAGCCATCATTACTTGTTATTTGAACTCACCAATAAGGATAATAGTGGGGTATATAGTAAAATAGATTTGCAATAAAATGTTAATTATATCCAAGTCAAAACAGAGCAAGCACTAAAAAAAGATAGTATGTATGTATGTGTATATATATATATATATATATGTATATATATATATATATATATATATATATATATATATATATATATATATATATATATATATATATATATATATATATATATATATATATATATACACACATACACAAATCAATTTAACAGAGTCAGTGACTTCAAAAATTTACTATGGAAAATGACAAGGGTTATATATTTTATGGTTGTATGACTTTAGTGAAACAATAAAACTAGTTGACCAATGTACTGTGTTCTTCACTTTACTGAGATGTAATTTTTGTTGGAAAAGAAAACATCAAAGGGCTTCTGAACTCATTTTAAAATGTGCATGGTGTTTTGTTAAGATGCCAGACATAATAAGGAGAATTAATGATACTATGTAAAGGTATGGTCTGTGAAGTCCATTGTCCATTTCTTAATAATCACCAGTAGGTATTGTAATGACAGCACGAGAACTTATGCACATTGGCAGCCACAGGATTTTTTTGCAAAATTAGGGGGCAGTCACGGCTGGGAAAATTAGTATAGTAAGCAGTCTGAAACTATAACTAATATTTACTAAGTATTTTGAACAGAATCTTGTGACATATTTTCAGCTTTATTTGTGTGATTAAACTTGTATATATATATCATGTTTTGTTCATATAAGTAAAGTCAGAAATTGTATTCTGTACATTGAAATGACTTTAAATGCCAAATTATAGGAATATAGTCTAACTTGTTTTGTGTGATATATTTTTGATTTTGTACATGATCGTCTTTTCTGACTTGGATGCTTTGGAGAGTCTTGAAAGACAAACATCTTTAGATTTAGAAAATGAATATTTTATGATTTAAAAAGTATTTTAATTCCGTTCAGTAATGGTCATATGTGAACCTTGAAAAAATTAATTTCATCTGGAAAAACCCTGGAAATTTATCTTTAGAAAAGCATGAAAACCATTGTAAAGATATGTACTGCATTTGTAATATTTGCATTGAACCTCTCTGACTTTACAGTTGTTCTGAATGTTGATACAATAACATGTAGGGACCATTTGTGCAGTCAAACATTGGCATCAGCCCAGTTTATATCCCAGGTCTCACTGTCATCAACAATTAAGCAAAGGCTGGCTGGGGTGAGCAAACTTCCACAAACCTCACAGGTCAGGCCAGGGCTTGCTGTTAGATCGTGCTAGTCAAAAGTCTGCTTGTACTTACTGGGAAATATGTGGAGTACACAGTAGTGTTAACACAAATTTGGGATAACCCAGAAGAGTTGTGAACTGTCCACCTATTAGGAGAATACTGTGTTGGTCTCAGCCACTTTTGCATGTCTTTCTTGGCCAATCAAGAGGCAGCTCCTACTTTGTTTGTGTAAAATATAACACTAACATAAGGCTTGAGGGAGTCATGGATCTCCAAATGACAGTCTCTGTGTTACTCAGAAACCAGTCTTGCAGGATTTTGTGAACGAAATCAGCTTACTTTTTGTAGAGCTTCTTGCAACTTTTTTGGCAAGTCTGGACCATTGTCCTGCTCATTCCTTTTTTGTCCATAAATGAAATTCAACTTGTTTTCTTTAGGCATTCTTCCTGAGTCAACATTTTGATAGTGAAATTCATTGAGATCAGGTTGGCACATTTACTTTAAAAAATTTTAATTATTGTTTTAAATTTTAATATAATAATAGTTAAAACATGGCTTATTCAGTCGAATGTTAAATGTTGTGTACTGAACCACTTAAAATTGCAGATTCCATGAAAATCGGGCTGTTTGGTATTGCCACAGATAGGTGTAGTGATTATGATTACAAAACGTTTTTCTCAGTCTGTTTAAGAGACTCTTACAATGAAAAAGGGCAATGTCAGTGCTCTTTTTTCATTGCCAGAATTAACAGTAGATTCCACCAGAGAAAAGTTTTTATTTGCTTGAAAATGCTTTGAATAAACACATGTTGCAGAACTGTACATATGAAAACTTTAAGCAGTTACTGATGTTAAAAGACTAAAGAGTAAATAAATCATTTTGGACATATGCTCATTGAATTTTATCATGCTATATGTGGATTACTCTTTTTCTGCTCAAATTTCTCTTTTTGTCCACTTGGATTCCACTTTTTCTTCACCAGGGGTTGGCATGTATGAACTTTATGCAAAAATTACCCTGAGGCCTGGGGACAAAACATATTTATGGTTATTCAAACTAAGAACAGAAGATGCCTTACAACTTACCTTTGTTTCATTTTAAAATGTATATTGAACAGTCATTTTCGATGCAATGAAATTGAAGATGAAAATAAAGAAGATTCTTGGATTGTCAGATCACGTGAAAAGGTTATAAACTTCACAAAAACCAAAAATCATCAATGTGTTGAACTTGGTAGACTTTGTTCATTGGCATTTTCTATTTTTAAAAGAAAAGCCAAATCTAAATTAAGAGCAAAAAGGGGAAAACATTACACTAGTACCATGAGAACAATTTACAAACTCATTACACAAGTACCATGAGAACAATTTATAAACTCATTACACTAGTAACATGAGAACAATTTACAAACTCATTACACTAGTACCATGAGAACAATTTACAAACTCATTACACTAGTACCATGAGAACAATTTACAAACTCAAATATTTTATAGCTGGTCTCCAAAGAGTCAACAACACACAGATGTAAATGATGTTAACAAATAACAGTTAAGCAAAAGAGTCAGAAAACAAAACCATGCATGCATTTATGTACCTTACAAACTAATACTTGAAATATTGTGATTTTCCAGGTATTAAATGGAAAGTGAACACCATTAACACTGATTTATCTTAAATTTGATATTGTGGATGGATAAGGCATACTTGTTAAAGAATTATCAAAATGTTACTAGATTCACCATCAAGCATAAATTGTGATGATTTTGGTTATGTGACATATAACACAATTTTGATGTGCAGGGTGGCCAATATATTTGGTGGAGGAAGCACTCAGGAAGCCACTGGCAAGCTTTTTCACATACCCACGTTTTTTGAACTGACCCTCAAACCCTTGTGGATAGAGATCACAAGCAAGTTTAAACCACTGGGCCCCTAAATTGAGGAGTAATAAATAACACATCTGATTATGCTTAGTTGATTCACTTTACCAACTTTACCAGATACAATTAAGACAAGTTACAAGTGCAACAACGCACATAAACATGGTGAACACACCAACAATTAATAAGCCTAACCACAGGCATTAACTGGTCCCAGAAGCTCTGAGTGCATAGGCTACCTAAATCACTAGGTAGTAGTAGCAGATACAATTGTTACACAACAATGTATATTAAGAAATTAAAAGATTTTTTATATATATATATATATATATATATATATATATATATATATATATATATATATATATGAGCAAAATACAACATTAAAAAACATTAAAATTTAAAACATCTACTTAGTTAAATCAATTAGCAAACAAAAGTCCTGTTCTGTACTTGTGCTTACAGCATGGTCTAAACTCTCTTTCCTCTATACAATGAATGAAAAGATACTAGGTGCTTCTACACTGCATAAATAATGTTCTGTTTTGCTCAGTATGGCATTGAGCTTTGCAATTTCAGATTCTTGAAATAAATGTCTGTTGAAAGAAACTTAACACTTTAGAGGTGTTGAAAAAATGCAAAGTATAATACAAAATTTTATATTGGTGACGAGGTTAGTATGACATCAGTTTTAGGTGATATGTTTGTAACTTTGGGAGATTTATGTCTTGCAAGAATAGCTACCAGCATAGTTCCTTTGAACATCATTGAGTTTGATGCATTTTTTTAGGATTTGTAGGGAAGGGTTTCATGTAAAAATTTATCTTTAACACAATTTTGTAAAATAGTGAAAGTGTTCCATCTACAGTCAGTGTGTTGGATAGCATTGACAGTATGATAAGCAAAGCAGTAAATGATATATCAGTCAGGAGTTGACAGTGTGATAAGCAAAGCAGTAAATGATATATCAGTCAGGAGTTGACAGTGTGATAAGCAAAGCAGTAAATGATATATCAGTCAGGAGTTGACAGTGTGATAAGCAAAGCAGTAAATGATATATCGGCCAGGAGTTCATTTTGGGCATCAACAAGTACAGTTAGTAAAAAAATGCAGTGAAGAAGAAAGCTACAATTAAAATACACTTTGGTAAAGGAAATAAAGGAGAGAGTGGACTTGTTATTAGGCATTTCAGTTTTCAATGAATTAAAAGCAACATCTTCTATTACATTGGGGATGAAAATAAAACAAGGACTGTTTGATAGTTATTACAACCTTGAAATGTGCACAAACAATGTTAAAAAAGGAATTAATAATGACAACAAAGACAGTACTGATGTTGATTGATATACAGTTACACAGTGATGATCAGCAACTACAAGGAACGAAATTGTTAGGATTTAATAACCAGAGATCTGTGTTACTAAATGTTTTTTTTATAATTTAAAAAAAACAAATTTATTCATTTATCTTCATCCAATCAATAACTCAAAACTATTATTCAGATGGTAACAATTCTACATTGTTAAAGCTTTGTTAAATTGTTTATCATGGTGCTTCGTCTCATATTGTTGAGAGTCAAAATATATGGTTGCAGAGAGGTTCATTTAACAGAGGGGCCCTGATTGGCCAAGTGGTCTAAAGCGCTGTCCGTTACGGATCACTGCCATCTCACCTCTGTCTGCGTGGGTTCGCGTCTAGGATTCAGCGAATGTGGATATGTGATTAAGTTTGCCAGTAGCTTCTCGTGGGTCGGTGGTTCTTTCCGGTGATTTCCCGGTTTCTTCCTCCACCATTAATACTGGCCGCCATGAATAGCCTATAGTGTGCTGAAAAATGGCGTTAAGCCCAAAAACAACATCATTTAACAGATAGAGCATCAATGTAATGATTGAAATAATACAATTTCATGATATTCTTTTAAAGAGTTTATAATGTAAAATAAATAGTTTATATAGGGTTACAAATATATATGCAGTCCTATTGTGTTCAATGAACCTTTGAACATTCAGTTGGAAACTTCATCAACAGGCAATTAACAGTGCCTTGAACCTCAACAAAAAACAATATAAAAATTTAGATGATCCTGTTAAATTAACTGATGCAGTTACTAATCAATTTGTGCATAAACATCTTATTTCTCAAATATGCATGACTTTTCATGATGATAAATTAAAAGACATATGCTTGGAGAGAAAAGATTGATAACTAAGAACTATTGAACAGGAATGTAGTGAAAGAGTAAATCAAAGTTTTGCAGAAGAGTTTGATGATGAGTACCATGTCTGCTGATATTTACAAACAGAGAGGAGAAAGAACAGATGAAACGTCTAATATTCAACAATATTTATATTGATTACATCAAGATAAAAAGCAAGATGCCATGGAGAATGAGGGGAGAAAATGAAATCTCTCAATGATGATGACACTTTGCAATCATCATAAGGACATTCACACAAAGATTTCAATGATAAAATCCACCAAAATGAAAACTCCATGGTACATTTTATTGTCATCATAGTATTTGTGTGTGTGTGTGTGTGTGTGTGTGTGTGTGTGTGTTTGTGATTTGTGTGTGTGATTTGGATTTTTAACTTGGCTTTAACAATTTAAGTCCTATTGCTATGATGTCTGCAGTTGCAGGTAATAGTGATGTCTAGAACTAGGACATTATGCCACCGATATGTATCATCATGTCCGACCCAGTCATATTATTCTAACAATCAAGCTGATCAGTCCTAACACTAACCTCTTAATGCTGAGTGCCAAGCAAGGCAGCTGTTATTACTATTTTTATATGTCTCTGGTTTGACTCGGCTTGGGTTCAAACCTACTGTAATGGACACTAACCACTAGGCCACTGGGATTGTCAATGCCATTATTCATGACACATACATACATACATACATACATACATACATACATACATACATACATACATACAAGTTTAGTAAATTCTACAAATAATTTCTCTATAATACATGTTGAACATTCAAAAGACAGTTGCAGCATTATAAATTAGATCTCAAATAATCTGAAATGTTCTGTCACAAATGCCAAAATTTTAAATAAGTTTTCAATAATCCAAATGTACTGTTTTAGTGTTAAAATTCAATGAAAAACTGTAATTCAAATAATTCTTATAGAATTATATCTGGTCACAACTACAAACTCTGATCATAGATTCTGCTTAGATTATCTATAAAGTACAAAAAGCTGGGTACACCTCCAACCAACTCTGTAAATGTCACTGGTTACCCATTCGATCCAGAATCAAGCAAAATCTGTTCACTAAGCTACGTTTTGTCACTTTTCTCCAAATCCAACATATGACCTCCCCCATGCGTATGACCTCCCCCATGCGTATGCTCCATCTAGAAACCAGAATAATCATATCAGTGGTATCTTTTCAGAAATGCCTCAAAATATCTATTTATAAAAAGATTTTCAAATAATCTGGAACACAAATAAAATTAATGTTAATGATAGTATTACAAAATAACATTAATTTATATATGAAATATTTGAGACAATGAAAATAATAACACATGTTCCACTCAATTTTGCTACAAGTTACATGCTCATGTTGAGCAATGAAAAGCAAATGTGAAAGATTACACAAATATTAAAATAGAAAAAAATCTGCACAAAGTTGGATCATTGGTCAGGATAAATTGTTAAATGATTGATTGATTGATTGATTGTGTAGTGATGGTGTTAAGTAGCATATGCTGTCAAACATCAATTATTTCCTGTCCAAGTTTTGTGTGAAGTATTGTAAATAATGTTTCTATCGTTGTTTGAAGTTCACTTCTATTTAATATATTTCTGTGGTAATTATTTTTATACCAGTCATGTTATGGGTCTCTTCGTAAATGAACTGGTTAAGCCTATCTGTAATTTATAAAATCAAGTCTTTTGATTTTATTTCATGATGGTCTTTTTCATACATGGCATTATGTATAAACTTCATGTATAATATCTAATATTACTGCCATAAACTTTGCACTCATTTAAATATATATGTAAGTGTTGTTATTATTATTCTGCTTACATTTTATTATTCAAAGGTTTTCATACTTTACATGGTTTGTAATTTTTGTTGAGGAATCATTTTTTGGTTTGAAGCATTGAAACCAAAGTGCCAATTTGTATTCATTTAGATTAAAATATTTTAACATGCATGTGTTTTGCATACAGAGGAACAAAAAAGAATATTTGTTAAAATCTGTTTTCATGTGTGTTTGTGTGTATGTGTAGCAAAAAGTAAAAGGATGTTATCATTGCAAAAAATACCCTAACCTCTCCAAACCCCATGGTGAATGCAATGTTATATGTATGTTGCACGTTTTAATTGATCCTGCACATGTCCATCATGAGCATGTCTCCCTGTAGGCTTGAAACAAAAGAACAAATGTCCATCATGAGTACGTCTCTCTGTAGGCATGAAACAAGAGTACAAATGTCCATGATGAGCAGGACACCCTGTAGGCTTGAAACAAGAGTACATATGTCCATCATGAGTAGGTCTCCCTGTAGGCATGAAACAAGAGTACAAATGTCCATCATGAGCAGGTTTTCCTGAAGGCATGTAATAAGGGTACATATGTCCATCGTGAGTAGGTATCCCTGTAGGCATGAAACAAGAGTATAAATGTCAATGATGAGCAGGTCTTCTTGTAGGCATGAAACAAGAGTACAAATGTCCACCATGAGCAGGTTTCCCTGTAGGCATGAAACAAGGGTACATACGTCAATCATGAGTAGGTCTCCCTGTAGGAATGAAACAAGAGTACAAATGTCCATGATGAACAGGTCTCCCTGTAGGCATGAAACAAGAGTACAAATGTCCACCATGAGCAGGTTTACCTGAAGGCATGTAATAAGGGTACATATGTCCATCGTGAGTAGGTCTCCCTGTAGGCTTGAAACAAGAGTACAAATGTCCATCATGAGTAGATATCCCTGTAGGCATGAAACAAGAGTATAAATGTCAATGATGAGCAGGTCTTCTTGTAGGCATGAAACAAGAGTACAAATGTCCACCATGAGCAGGTTTCCCTGTAGGCATGAAACAAGGGTACTTATGTCCATCATGAGTAGGTCTCCCTGTAGGCATGAAACAAGAGTACAAATGTCCATGATGAACAGGTCTCCCTGTAGGCATGAAACAAGAGTACAAATGTCCACCATGAGCAGGTTTACCTGAAGGCATGTAATAAGGGTACATATGTCCATCATGAGTAGGTCTCCTAGTATGCTTGAAATGAGAACAAATGTCCATCATGAGTAGGTCTCCCTGTAGGCATGAAACAAGAGTACAAATGTCCATGATGAGCAGGTCACCATGTAGGCTTGAAACAAGAGTACATATGTCCGTTTAGAAGAGGTCTCCCTTCAGGCATGAAACAAAAGTACATATGTCCACCATTAGCAGGTCTCCCTGTAAGCATGAAACAAGAGTACAAATGTTCATCTAGAGTAGTTCTCCCTGTAGGCATGAAACAAGGGTACATATGTCCATCATGATAAGGTCTCCCTGTAGGCATGAAACAAGAGTACATAACTTAATGAAGAGTAAAATAATTGATTTTTATTTGTGGTTTATTAATTTATAACTTGTGAAAAAATGCTGTTCACCAGATTTTTCCAACTCTTATTTGCTATGAAAACTGTAGAACTGTGCTAAAAACACAATTATATACGATTTGAATGAAATTTTATTTTTAACTGATTTTCCAATAAACCCCTTTTCTGCAGTGATAATGACAATAACCAGACATAAAAATTCCAATGTATATATCAAATAAATCAATGCTCTATAGTCTTAATGTGTTTCAAGATTCTTTGCATTAATTTTAGTGTGTGTGTGTGTGTGTGTGTGTGTGTAAGAGAGAGAGAGAGAGAGAGAGAGAGAGAGAGAGAGAGAGAGAGAGAGAGAGAGAGAGAGAGAGAGAGAGAGAGATGCAAAACCAAGAAAGAACCAGATTTATACTACTGGTACATGTATGTAAAAGTGATGCAAACTATTTATGGCCTTTTGAATGTTTTCATTTTTAAATTTTACATGTAGTCACTTACATGTCGGATCATGATGCTTGTAACCTTTATCACCTTAGTTGGCACCAATGAAATGCAAATTGTTGCAATTACTTGCTCAAGTGGATATGTTTTTTTTTTTTGTGATTAGAGATATAGCATTCTATACTTTCACGTTGGTTTATATGTTGCACATACCTTTACATACACCAGACATAATACACCAGACATAAGAAAGGAAAGTCAATGCTACGTGTTTCTCCATTCATCTGTCAGTTGTTTCTGCTGAATAATTCAAGTTTCCAAACATCAACAGTTACCAAAACTTGTGGATTGCATATGCTTCCTGTAAGGAAGAAGCCTATTGAGTCAAGAGTTGAAAAAGTCACTGTGACTGAAAGAGGAAAATGGTTTATGTACAAGAACATCAATTTTACATCACAGACTTTGAGCAATCTTTGTGGATGGCTTAAACTTTGGGGTAAGCAAGAAGTCTATCAATTTTATGGAGATATGATCGAAAATACACATGAACCTCTTGCATGGGGGCAGGATTCTGTCGAGTTTAGGGCTGTTTTTGTTCCTCCTGTTACATAAATCTATCATGTATGCAAAATTAGCAGTAAAGACATTTTTTTTCTCATTTTCATATTATGATTCCAGTCTAGAATATTTATGGTAATACTAACTGATCACTTAACTGAACATACTTAAACAGGGAAAGATCATGCATTTGCTAATTTTGCTCATCGATTATGTCCGCATGGTTGGTTGGCTTTGTTATTTGAAGTTTGTAGAGGTAGATTACACTATTTCTAAATATATTTAATTCAGAAAGGATTAAAGAAGTAAATTGATTATGGTTAGGTTACTAAAGAGCCCAATCAACATAAAAAAATTAACATTACTATGATTCTCTCCTGTAGTTATGTTCAGCTTTGGTGCTTAAAGTTTTCAAGATCGATTAGAGTATACGATGAGTGATAAAATTTAATTTTGATAGGAATAAAGATGTTACTGGATTAGGTTTGGATTACTCAAAATCTCAAGTAGAAAAATACTGGGTCTTGTTTTACTCAGTGTTTAAAGTTTGTCAAGATGTCTAAGCATGCCTATGTCAAAACACTCCAATCAAAGAACTGAAATATATCACAAAATTCCAGTGAAGTTGAAGTGTGAATTTCATTTGTTGCAATCATGTTTAAAGTAAAATGAATGTGCATTCTGCTCTTCCTATAAAGCTGATTTAAACATTTGTGGAAACAGAGACTTGAATTTATAGTGAAATTTCAAATAAGGATACATTCTTTGTATTATTGTGATCCAACAAAAGGCTGCTGGTACATCACCACTACATGGTCCACCACAGGTACATTATCACTCCCAGGGTTGGATTTAATTTGGATTTCCACTAGTATTTATTCATAATGTTAGTCATTAGGACATGTCTAGGATTATTTGCAATATTGTATGTTCCTTGTTTACATTTTTACTTTGTAATCAAGGGAAATAAATTGATGAATTTTATACAAATCTTATGAATCTCACTTTTTTCTATTACTTATTTTAAGACCATAACAATATTTAAAATATTATATCTGTTCAATAGTTATAATTTTTGTCCCTTTGCAAGCTGAAAATCTGGTTGATCAAAATCCTCTTTCCTTTGTCAAAACTCCTGACCAAATCTTGGAAATCTCCTGATCTGTCCTATTTTCTTTCATGTGTGTGATCAAAGGTCAATGTCACTGTAAAAGAGTGATGAAAAATACAAAAGATTCAGTTCTATATGATATAAATTCATTGAGTTTGTGAATGACTTAAATCTTGGATAAAAAAGTAGCTTATTTCTTTAGGGATAATGATCAAAGGTTGAGGTCCCTTTGACGGAAGTAAGAATTTTTAGATTTTATTTTCATAATAACTTTTGTTTTCGAGCAATTTAATTGGACAAAAGTTATACAGGGATTGTACTTTATGTCAGGAGGTCCAGGCCAATGAAATCGATTGGACGACAGTTTCTGGAGTAAATTGTACCCCACTACTTCTACAGGCTCTTTCATAGAAGATTTTTAAAACTCAGGAATGGGGTATAGTAATATGCCATTGCTGTTCTCTTGTTATCAAAGCAAAATGTAAGGAAAAAATCTTTATCTGGATTGCTTTCATCTGTGGGAAACTAGTACAAACTTTGTTTCATGCATTTTCATTTGCAGCTTCAAGATACAAGATTCAAGAAAGTTTATTTAACACGTAGTCTGAGTAAAATAAATAAAGCACTAACACTGTACAAGTTATTTTAGCATCATAACAATAGCATTCATAAATCAGCAGACAGGTACAAAGAAAGTACATGTGTACAGTGTAACAGTATACATAGAATGACAATGGTAACAACAGATTAAAAGATGACCCAACATTAGATAGAGATAATACAATGAATAAAATACAGTAGATAAAATTAAACTTCAACACTAGTATACAACATGCAGTTACACAATTTTTTAAAAAACCATAGACATCTGTAACACATCACTGAGAGGAGTATACTTAATACTTTACTGCTCCAGTGGCCTAAATGGTCAGAGTATCCCATCCACCTTAGGTGCTGGAGGTCGCAGGTTCAAACCAGGTGAATCATACCAAAAGACTTATAAAAATGGTATTCCTCATGCCTCACTTGGCGCTCAGCATTAAGAGGTTAGTGTTAGGACTGGTCGGCCTTGAGTCAGGAAAA
The DNA here is from genome assembly GCA_016746295.1 of Potamilus streckersoni. Taxonomy (NCBI): domain Eukaryota; kingdom Metazoa; phylum Mollusca; class Bivalvia; order Unionida; family Unionidae; genus Potamilus; species Potamilus streckersoni. Next base: position 1,753,800 of record JAEAOA010000900.1, on the reverse strand, counting down.
GGAGTCTACATCTGTGGCATAATGCCACAGCGCTAGACATCACTATAAACTATCACAATGCAGACATGGTAGTAATATAGCTCAAACTGTTACATTAAAAATGATACAAGTGATACAAAAATGATACAAATGATACACCTAATACTTTAATTATGGAATATGACTATTGTTTAAAATCATGACCAATATCAGCGATTACAGCTTAATTAAAAGACAAGAAATTAGTATATCACATGCAGCTAAAGGTGCTCATTGAGTAAAAAAGTTAAATAGAAGATGCTTACTTCAAATATTCATTAAGGTAGTAGAATTTAAGTCGGGATTTAGGTCTAAGTAAAGAAGTTAACCCTAGTGCCATTCCCTGCTAAATAGACATAGCAGACATTTACAGTGAGGCCCAGACCCTGTCTGAATCAGCCTGTTGAAATTTTTATAAATCATTGAAAATTCTAATTATATTAGCAGGCTGTTCCATAATCTGGGAGCTTCAGATTTGAAAGAGAAATTAATTACCGCACTTAGTAGTTATTAATCTTGGCAGGGTTGGCAGTTTTTAAAAATTTTTTTATATCGTATTTGCGGTTTCTAAAAGTGACCAAGTTACTCAAGGAATGAGGTGGATTTTTTGTAAAGTATCTTACATACTTTAATTACCATATACATGTATATCTTGCATACTTCAAATGCCGTATATCTTGCATACTTCAATTGTCATATACATGTATCTTGCATAGTTCAATTGCCATATATCTTAATCTACTAATGTGAAGAATTAGAAGAGAACCACACTTGTTAGTTATTAAAATCATCAAACACCAGTATTAGTGCTATATACGGTATCTTGTCCAGTTTGTTGGAGTTACATTTGCAACAGAAAAGCCAAGCAGTAGTTGAAATTTGACCTATTAAAGCATTTGTAGATTAGCAGCTTAATACTAGTGAACAAATAGTGGTTGAAATGTTACATGACATTTAATTGGCTTGCTGTTGTTTGACATATCTTAGATATGTGGCTGCTAAACTTTGGCAAGAAACAATTTCTATTCCAAGAACTTTCAGAGTCGTCACATGGTATTTCATGGTTTCTATAATGATTTTGGTCACCGTTTGCTTGTTTTTGCAAAGAATAAAAGCTAAGAGTTTCTGACAGTTTGCTTGAATACTATATGCTGCAAACAAGTATTTCAGTATCATGCTATCATTTTGATCAATAGCTATTAAATTATTTAGATCTTTATGGATGTAAGATATACTGTCATCAGCATAATTATACAATGTTGGTTTTGTGAAGTTGAATATGTATTTTATAAAGACAGTAAATATCATCATAGTTTTGAGCCTTGCAGTATGCCTTTGGTTACTGTATGAAGATCCCACTTTAACACATTTTCAGTTATACAAATGTTTTCAGTTAGTTTGATTGAGTTAATATATATGTTGTTCGCTTTCATTATTTTCATGATGAGGTCTTTGTGGAAGTCTTCAATAGGTCAATTGGAAAATCCTACAATGTGGTCAAAAATAAAAACACAAATATCAGGGGAGGTTTCTTACATTATTGTAGGACTGGTCCATTAGTCCTGCACCTGCATTTGAGTCATACCACTAATATTCTTTTATCTAATATAGTTCTAATTTTGTAGCAAAACTTTCATCACACACAAGAGTTCATCTTTTATTTTTAGTTAAGTTTGTGCGATTACTGTGAACATATGACCTCTGAAGAATTCTTTTTTTTTATCATTTTTTTAATTCTTTTATTTTTTACTATTTCTTGCTCATAGGTAGTCAACAATCTGATAGCCATCTATTGGACTACGTTATAATTCCTTTTCTTCTACAGATGTCTTGATAACATAAAGGATTTTAAGTACTAGATCTGAGCTATGTAAGCATTGCACACACACACACACACACACACAGATTTTATTATTTGATATTCCAGTTGTTTCTGAAAAATTGTTTGTTGAAGAACTCTATGCAGTAATTTATACTGAAATCAAATTGGATTAGAATCTTTTGTAATTTTGCATGTTAAGGCAAAATGCCTTCTCCTATCCAATTAGTTTGGCAGATTACATTGTGTTCTCCATTTAATTAGTGCTTTAGTTTAAAATATCTGAAAAAGCCATTGGAATTAATTTTTTAGAGCATATGTTATATGAAGTTAAGACACATCATTCCCAAATACATTATTGACATCGTGTATGTTCCTTTTGTATAATTGATACTAAACTTATTAAATTCCTTCCAAAAATTAAAACTGAAATATTAGTTTACTCCATTTGTAATTTTGATATTTTGACCCAGGATGTTTTGATAGAAAAAAAAAAGATTTTTTTCATCAGTCATTGCAAGTCCCCATTCTTCATAACTCTTCTTTTCTTTGTATCTTGTCAATTACCCTTTACATTTATAGATTAAACTATTTAATTTTTAGTGAACCATTAATTTGTTAAGCTTATTAATGTGATTTAATTTTATTTTAATTTAATTCTATTTTATTACAATTTTCCCACAGGGATTTGAATTTTCTTCAACCACTGAGTCTGTAGCATTTTATGTCATTTTACTTATCATGTGATTTAGATCTTAAGAGAAGATAATGCCTAATATTGTGAAATAAATATACTTTATACACTAACAGCATTTAATTTTTTATGCTTCTCGTCCATTTTTGTTTTCTCTATGTTTAAATTAAGGTCAGAGATCTTTGCATTGAATTTTAGTGTGTGCAATGTATTTTCAAGAGTTTTTCAGATCCATCCCAAAACAATGTTGCATCATCTGCATACTGAGATATTAGAAATTGATTTCCATCTATTGTAATAGCATTTATATCTTTATTCATTTTTTTCTCATTAATGACACTATCTCTACAGTGTAACAACTAATAGGGTAAACAGGTGTCACCTTGTCTGCATGATCTCTCTTTCCATTAACATTTACACAAGATTTTATATTGTAATAAAAGAAACCATTTTATATTTTAATTACTGTATTTATTGAAAAAAATTAGGTACTTTAAATAAAAATTCCTTTTCCATGGAATCTAAAGCTTTTTTGAAGTTAATCTTCAGTAGCATACCTGGTATGTTACTATGTTATACTGCTCTTATATTTTCAAAATTTTTTACCAGCCATAGAACCCCTGTAATCACCTCTAATTAAGTATGGTAATATTTTTATTTAATCCTATTAGAAGTGTATGTTGAGGCCACTTTATATGTAGTATTAAGGAATGATATTGGTCTCCATTCTTTCAATAACTTATTTCTTATCTCCTTTACGAATACAAGTAATGATACCTTCCTTCAGAGGTGCATAGAGACCATTTTTTTCATAACCAAAATTAACTGACATAGCTAGTAACCCAACCACCACCCAAGAAAAACTTTTGAAAAAATCATCTGAAAATCCATCAGAACCTAAGCTCATATAATCTTTCATGTTTTTGATTGCAGCTAAAGCTTCTGAAAAGGAAATCTTTTATTGGCTCTATTTTGTATTTAGGTTTTGAAATATCAGTTGTCGAATATTAAGTTGATATGTCCGTTTTCAACATCTTAGAAGGATATGGATTTTCAAAATTCAACTATTTCTTGTTTTTTGCTAATGATAGTGTTGTCACTTTTTATGATATTCTTCATATATTTGCTGAAATAGTTTCAGTTTTCTATGTTGCAAAGACATTTCATTTTCAAATCCTCTTCGATCCAGGTCTCTATACCTGACCCTAAAGTTTTTTACCTATCAAAATATTGTTAATTATTTATCATTTCATCTATTTATTACGATCCTCTTTAATTAAATCTTTCTTCATGGTTTCTGCCTTTTCTTGAAAGGAGAAAATATTGATTTTTTTTTTTATCTCCCATTAATTTCATACCGTAAAACTCCAGAAACATTGAGATTAATCTTAATACTTTACAAGTAACGCCATTACGATGGTTATTAAACTCAATGTTTCAGCATTAAAACTGGTAGTGCTGGGGTGGATACTGCAGCTGGATTGACTATTTAATTTGAATTGACTGAAACGTTTAATCACAAAATGCGTTCGATGGCACCGACATTAGCTGCCGTTCGGATCAACTCGGTTGGTTCACCGAGAAGTGGCGAATATATATTTCTTAATCTTAATTACAAAAATTAAACTGTGGATATCATGCATTTGTATGATGAATGTTATATAAAGAAAATAATTGGTAAAATATATGTTACATATGATGTTTGGTTTTATGAATATATAATGTATTGAAAAGTTTATAAGTCTAAAATTAGAAAGGTTTACGAGAGTATCGAAAGAATTTTCTCACACGATACCATAGAATGGCGGACTTACAGTTCTTGGCTAGTTTGATGAACGGAGACTATAGTGTGGTAATTTGAAGAATATTTTTTTTTTTTACATTGAATATACCATATTCACTTTTAGTTATGAATGAGATAGTTCAACCGAGTTTTTAACTGGTGTACAGTAGCGTCAAAAGTATGAGGTGACCACGCCGCCATTTGCCTTTTATAGATATTAGGAATGAACACGTTTCTTGTCAACACGGCTTCGTTTCTTTCATCGAACTATCTATATTGTGTACAGTATTTAGAAATCTCTATTAAAGTGATAAATTCTGATTTATTAATGGCCAAAGATGGGCGAATGGTTTAAGGGGCTCGCTTTTACAGGTCGCTCTCGAATACAGCCTGTATTACAGTAGCAACCCCAGTCAAAATTACAAAGTCAATATATTTGCATTCTAATGGTTGATTCTTATAGAGCTCATTCAGACCTTTTCAGAATAGTTTTAAGTTTTTAAATATGATGATTAGTTAAAAAGTTACGACTATTTGAATACTGGCAAAAACTGGCTTTTCCGTGAATTTTTGCCTTATATAAATGTATGTTTAATTCTTCTGAGTCATGGACCTGACACATTCAATAAAATAAGTATTTCTATTATAACTTTTGATCTAAGCAAGATATCTCCATGAAACTTGGCAGTCTTATAGAATTTTGCCTGTAGAATTCAAATATCTGCAGTAAATTAAATAATGTCCACATGATTTCAGTATAGGGAAGAATATAAGGTGTTTTTAAAAAAAATTCTATCAGACAATTGAGATACTGGACAAGATATTTGTTAACACATTTAATTCATAAGAAAACATTGGCATACATTGTAAACAGTTCATCAAATTTTCTATGCTCTGAGAATGTCCACTGATGTCCAGAATCAGCAAAATTCAGCAAATGTACGATTATTTTTCTTATACAAGTTGAAAATTTATATCACAATTCCATTTGACTGTCTGTGAATAATTATACAAGATTTTGATATTGTATCAACACTGATGCCTGCATTTTGGCACTAAGGTCCAGGATAATCTCATATTTCTGCACTGAAAATGAAAAAAAAAATGTTTTAGGAACAGTTAAAAAACTATATATATTTAAAAAGATAAATAGGTCATCCACAGGAGCCTGCAGTTTTATCAATAAAGCACGACAAAATTTCTGACATGAAATTACCTTTACAGTATTATTGAATATTTATTAAATAACATAAAGGTGATTTCATGTTGTTAGAAATTTCGTTGTGCTTTATTGATAAAACTGCACACTTCCGTGGTTCATCATATAAAATTGCTGTGCAGTACTTTATCATGGTACGAAATGTAGATCTGTAAAACACGTTTTCATTCTCTTGACACCCCATTTTTGATATCTGGTTTTTTTATGTTGGGGTGTAGGGTCAGAGTCTATTCTCTATCAAAAACTTGGAATTTGCCGACACCATTTGGTGTTGGCATAGGATACTAGCCAACTATAAGGCCTAGAAAACTTAAATGACATTGCATTGACCCATAATTACATTAAATCGATAGGGAAATCATTTATCTTCTCAGAAATTACGAGCATAACACCGATTTTGTCTTTAATCCGTTGTCAGACGAGACGTAACTACAGCGTTGATTAATTTTGACCTTGTTCGTACCATTTTAATTGCTAGTCACATGACTAATTAAATCTCGCAGCCAATGTGCATAAACGTCATAGGTCAAATAGTCACGTGATAACAACAAAGTGAATTGACATGTAGTTTCTGTATGATTAGTCAGCCTCTTTCCAGGAAGATGCGATAGCGACATGTTTTGGGCTGCTGTTATCCCAATTAATATGTTGAATAATACGTGTTTTTTCTTGTTATTGTATACATTGCATGACTTTCATTCAATATTTTCGAGTTATGTCTTCTTTCTGCAATAATGGAATGGAAGGCTTTGTGCATAAACCTATATTGCAACATGGCAGGTCAAGACGAATACACGGAAGCTCTTGCCAATGAGATACTTTAAGAAAAGGGATACTATTTTAATATTAAAGAACTACAGTATGAAGGTGACACCTTTGCCGTCTTCCACAAGGGGTATTGGAAAACGCGTTTTTTGTTGTTATCACGTGACTATTTGACCTATGACGTTTATGCATGACGACTTCAAGATTTGGTTACTCATGTGACTAGCAATTAAAATGGTGCGAACGAGGTCAAAATTCATCAATGCTGTAGTTATGTCTTGTCTGACAACGGATTAAAGACAAAATCGGTGTTATGCTTGTAATTTCTGAGAAGATAAATGATTTCCCTATCGATTTAATGTAATTATGGGTCAATGTAAGGTCATTTAAGTTTGCTAGGCCTGATAATTGGCGAGTACCCTATGTCGACACCAAATGGTGTCGGCAAATTTCAAGTTTTTGATAATACCTCCTGAAAACTTAACTTATCGAACAAAGTAGGAACTTTTAACATGTTTTCCGAATGCAGAAATTTGTATCCAAAATGGCGGAGTTTGAACAAATTTTAGAGGAGGTTATCGGAGGATTGGAATAATTTCAACCTGGTAAATTTGGATGAAAGTGAGAGAAGATATCTGGAGAGACAATGGAATGCCCTTGTGGGTGACAGTGATGACGATGAAGAAAACTGTGAAGGTTTTGAACCAGAGAAATTGTATGCACACATTTTTTTTTTTTTTTTTTCCACGAAGCCAGAAAACCAGGGAGATTTGTTTCAGTTTTCTGACAGAATTGGGCACACCCGAGTGTTAGATGGCTCCAGGAAAGTTTCAGAATATTTTCACATATTCTATTCAGATGAAGTTTTTGGAAAAATTGTCCTTTTAACGAACTTCAATGCAACGATCAAACGTGGCAGAACGATATTGGTGTGTGGACAGATCTCACCTTGGAGATCATTTTGGTTCATTTTATAGAATTTTATATATTATGGACACCATGAAAGAAAGACTTGTGTTGTTGCTGTGATTATTCACTAGTACATCTAGGGTCAATTGAACACGTTTTGAGAACTTTCTAAGTTTTCTAAGAGGTAATAAAAAAATTACTTGTGTTTTACCTGTTGTCTTACCTGTTTGCACCTGCATTTTAACAGTTGTAATAGATAAGCACATTTTAATGAATTAGTCATAAAATTTGATTTTTAACCTGGATTTTGACACCTAATCCAGCCAGATATCTTTAACATTGACAAAGTTATGTTGTTTCAAAGTCCACAAGTCATTTTGCTTTACAACTCCAAAGTTACTTAGTGTTGAGGACACTATGCCTTCAGATTTACTTAGTGATGAAAGGGTTAATGGAGCAGCCAGGTGGTAATCACACCTAATGTCTTTTTAGCCTGCTATAAAATTTTTGTTACATGTTCCTCACACATATAGAAAGAAATTAAATATTCCTCTTATTTAATACCAGTATTGCTGCATACCACTGTGTAGTCTAGTCCTACAACACATGACATACAGCATATTTTTGTTTTGGTGCTACGTCTTACTGCCTAAATAGCAGCCTTGTGTATGTTCCCAAGTCATCTGAGAGGTAACAGTTTCAAGAATATTTTGCACACTTGGCATCCCATGTCGACATTCTTCCACAAATTTAAATCTGACCTACTCACTTTGCTGTCTTTATCCTGATGTCATTAAAAACTGACAGTAGCAAATGGACACATTTTTTTCTTTCGTTCATCTTGTTAGAATGCCATGGCATTGGGAAATGCTGAAATTGTATTAAGTTGAAGATTATTTTTATTTGTTTTATGCAAGAAACATACTATCATATAAGCCAAATAATTTACTAAAAAAATACAGGCCTGGAAGAAGAGAGGTTGGCTTATCAGCAGGCCAGTGTCTAAACTTTACAGGTTTTAGGTATTTGTGTTTGCTGCTGTAATGACTGTAACTCTTGGGACTCGAAAAAATATATTTTCCATGTCCTAAGACATATGCATGTAGAAAAGAAAGATTTTGATATCTGCCAATTATCAAAACTGTTATAAAGTACTATGATTTATGCATAACCATTTTTTATGATTTCTTCAACATGAAATTAAATAAAGATAAATACTGACTTCATAATTTTAGGCCGGTTGAATTTACCCAGGAGACCAGGGTGAACTATAATGTACAGTACTTGAACAATCCATAGCATCACTTGAATCCTTATTAATCCCCAAAACATTAGATGCAAATTTTGCTTTATTCATCGTTTTGACCAAAATTGCATTCTTCCAGATAACATTTCAACTACTCTTTATCCTTTTACCTTATACAAGCACCTTTTGTAACCTCTACCGCATTCACATACAGGCACCTTTTGGCACTTTACCTGATTCGAATACAAGCGCCTTTTGACACATTTGTAAACATCAGCCATTTTTAGCAGGTTTTTGTAGTGCCACTTTCAGGGAAAACCCTCAATTAGATACTACATTCATTGTGTGAATGACCATTAAATTAGATCATGTGGTCACTTTATGCTCAGGTCGAAATCTGCTATTTAAATACATAGGTCGTAACTGTCTCTTTAATATGGCAATCACTGATATTGTTCAGTACTTGCTAAAGTTTTCACGATTAGAATCACAACTATGAAAGCTTCAGTAACTTGGGTAAAGGCTCTGATACTGATATAGGAAGCCATTAGTTTTTATAAATTATAAAATTCAGCTGATTTAGTTATGTAGATGCAAAAAACTTATAAATTTTGAGTATGAGAAATTGCCGCTACAGTTGATCATGAGGCTTTACTGACCTGAAGCTGAACGAGTTCTCCCGAGATTTTAAAGTACATACAAAATTCTTTTGTGAAAAATAATTATACAGCTATAATGGCTGTATTTTACTATTAAATCTTTCCATACATAATATCTGAGTACCAAAAAAAAAATGGTTAAAATTGCTGTCAAATGTAACATACATTTCACTGCTTAACAGGCCTGTGTGTAGCACACTTCAATGGGTAACTTTGCTACAGTAGTTTTGTAACAAGGTGTAATGTATACCTATCAACTTTTCAAAAGCCAAGTAGGGAGACTGAATTAAGAAAAAAGAGATTAGACCTAAAATAATGAGGTTTTTCATGGCATTTTTAAAGACCTGTTTTCACTTAAAATTGATATATCTTCCTGGTCCAATATGCGTGAAATTCGCAAAAAGACTCGCGGTTTCTTCCTGGGATGTGCCCTATTTTCCCCCAAGATATTTCCTATTCTAATATCCTGGTCAGTTGTGGCCATAGGGCACAATAGCTTAAGGTTAGTCATAAACAAGCAAGAAAGCCAGTGTTACTAATTTAAAAAAAAGTTAATCCTTATCAATGCAACTAGTTTATGAAAAAGACATGCCCTCTGTCATAATTCAAAGAAACTATCTTCTACACTATTGTGTGTTATGGATTCCCAATTTTGTTGAACTAAAGGTACCTAAACAGGCAGTCTCATGGTATCGTACATGTGGCAAGTGCTTTCTCATATATCCCTTATTGTCAACTCAAAAATCATTTAGTATTGTTTACTATAAAACATCTTTTCTAAATTAATTTTTTTTAAAATTTAACAATGGTAATTAACATTGGTATATAAGGTATAAAATTGCCATGTTTTCACTTGTAAGCTTCTTTTGTGGGAATGGTGCTATAGCATAAGGAGTTGTAGCATTTGTGGTGATCATTCTTGGGATTGAACTTACTTGTGTATGATTTTATTGTTGTGGTTTATTTTTTGTTCTGGTTTATTTTTGTATTGTTGTAGAGGTAAATAAAAATTATTAATTTATGTGAATACTGTTTAAATTTGACATTAGTGAAGACATTAATTTTTTTTCTAGTAATATGATACAATGGGTGATACAAGAGAACATGTAGGACTTTTCTTTAGAAAAAGTCAGAATCAAAGACATAATTTAATAATTAGGAGATCTCTGCTAAAATCGGAAAATAGGAAATTGGGAGGTAGACATGGAATGACCTCAAAAATAGGGCAAGTGTTTTTACTCCTGGCACAAAAGTTGACAGGTATGGTGAAAGGTCACTTACATTAAAGCAAACTACAACTCTGCTTTTATGATAATAGCATTATTTCTGAAATTTTATTATTGTATTTTGGAGATAAAATTAATGTTTAGTGCAGTGGTGCTGATGATTCAACTCCAAGGGATGAACTTAATTCATCGCATAATCAAACCTACAATGTGCATGAATTGGTAACATTATGTAAACATGTTTAATAAACCTAATTATGAGTGTTGACTGTTTGGCCTAGTGGTTAGAGCATCCGCCTCGGATGCAGGAGGTCATGGGTTCGATCTTCGGTCGAGTCATACCAAAGACTTAAAAAATTATACTAACAGCGGCCTTGCTTGACGCTCAGCATTAAGAAGTTAGTGTTATGACTGGCTGGCCTGGTGTCAGGATAATGTGACTGGGTGGGAGATCATGCTACATGTCTGTAGCATGATGCCCCAGTGCTAGACATCACTATAAACTGATACCCTGCAGACATTGTAGCGCTATGACTGAAAAATTGTTAAAGCTACGTTAAAAATCATAAACACCACACCAGTGTTGAATGTAACTGTAATAGAAGATCTTTGTGAATCGAAGCTCGAAACTGTAAATAAAACAGCAAATGGTGGCTGATACAGGTTAACATTTCATGTGGGAGCAACTCTATATTATCACGGTAGTATGGTAGCATGCACATATTTTAGTAAACAAATTGCAACTTGCCAATGAATGTCCACCGTTGCATTGGTAGAATATTTCCACAAAAAATGAAAGGAGCCAATGATTGAATCGAACAAATTAAGTGAAAATTCATGAAAAACATTACAAATTTTAATGTATTTCATTGTCAGTATGATACATTGTGATTGGGCTCAGTCTAACAATTTAGAAACCATTCGGTGTAAATTTTACACATATGTTGATGCAAGGATAGATAGGCCAACATCTGTACAGACTGAATTTTGCAATGATGACATACTAATGTATGTATTTGTTTTAATCTGATCAGTAGGCATCAAACAGTATGAATAGTTCAATACATGATTGTATATACTTTTTAATTTATTTTTTTGATTTTGAATTGCTTAGTATAATTTTGCTGATATTTTGTGCCATAACCATAGCAAATTATTTTTTAAATCATTTCCAAACTTTGGTTTTAATTGGAAGAATGGTGAAATTTATGATAAATGGGGGCATTTTCCAAATCCTAAAATTTAATCTGATTGAAAAGTGTATAATTTTTTTATTTTGCTGAGATATAGATGCCTTTAATGAAGGTTTTTGCAACTTTTTTATGGAAAGAAAACAAAAAAACAAAACTAGTTGCTTATTTCACAAGTTATTAATTTATGTATATACCTTTCTTTCAGTTGGGTGTAAATGGTGGTGTTGAACCAGCAGCAAAGAAAATAAAGTTAGAAGGTACTGTATTGTTGTCAATGGTTATGTGTAATAGCAAAGCACCCTGTGATTGTATCAAAAGTATTCTCAATTTAGAAATCACAGTGAGTTTTTCTACTACACTTTAATTTCCACATTTATTATTGATGACAAAAATGATGCAAGAAATTGGGGGACTTTATGGTCTGTTTTGCATTTATGTATGGTTGAAACATTTTTAATTGAACAATGAAAATAAAAGACCTGAGGTATATGATTGTCCATTCCAAAAATTTGGAAGGTTGTATTCCTTAAAGAGGGTTTCTATTTTAATATGGTAGCATATATTTCTAGTTAAAAATATGAACGTGTGGCTATGCTCCATGGCTAGGAAGATTTCCATTGTCATTATTGTTGTTTTGCTCTGTGCTTATTTACTATAAACTGAGATAAATAGTTGCAACATATTCTTAATTCTAATAATTTGAGTTTTATGCTTGATACTTGTACAGTTATTTCATTTCATTTCAGTATGGGATTTTTGGGGGCGTTTTTTGCTAGTGCTGTTAAGCACTTTACAGAGCATATGTGTCATTAGAGCATGGTCTCTACCAGAACCAGTTGAAAATGAATGGGCTTTACAAAATATACAATTTCATCGTGGTTTGGATGTCAATCTTCATGGTTTAATTTTCACTTAGAGTGTATTGCACTGCCAAGTGCAAATATTGTACTGGTTGAATTTCTTCATATGTTCAGTTTTTTTGCATCTGATTTTCTTTGCCAAAAAAACATGATAATGATTAATATTTGTATGAAACATCATTTGTCTCACCTGTGATGCCAAGTAAGACATGGATTACTTTTACTGATTGTGTTATTATAATGATCATCGATGTTAGGATTGTATTTAACTTTGGTTTTTTTGACACCCTTTAATGTACAATCAATGTGTATTCATCCTGAAGATTGCAGCTTGCCATGGTCAGATGTCTTACCTTTCATATTCCAGCAATTATGTAAAGATTTCACTTTTAACTCCAGTTCTTGGGCACATTTGAATTTACAGTCATGAATCTTGATTGTATTCATCTTGGATACTACTCACCACTCACAATGATAGGTCTCTGAATTTTCATGCTCCAGAGATTGTGAAATTATAGCATCCCAGCTATATAAGTTTCTTATTATTTTATATAGCTTTTAAAGAGTAATCAATTTTTTTTTACCTTTTCTTTGATTTTGTTGGATTATATTGTAACATTTTTTTTGCATTTTTTCCCTCTATTTTTTTTGTAATCTTTTCCTTTATATTTTGGAATTTAACTTTGTACTGGCACTACATAGCCAGGATTATGTTTAATAGAAATATTGATCTTGGAGAGTACTGCTCACCTCAGGCAAAAGTAGGTGATGATCATACTCAATCCAGTATGAGACCCATTTAATCTAAACAGTTGTTTATATGGGTAAGTTGATATGCACAAGTAGGCAAATGGTGACCTAATTTTCATGTTGCATTGATTTACGTGTTTGCCTATATAACTCAATGTCTTGGAAGCCATTGTGTGTGTGTGTGGGTGGGTGTACACGCCATTGGCAGAAGTAACATCAACTTTGCATGATCTACTTATTACACTAAATTTATGCGTTTAGCAGCATTTCTCCAACACCATTTGATGGTATTACTTTGTCACATGAAAAAGTAGGTCACTGTGACCTTTTCAAGAGTTTGCTTTCAGCTTTGTTCCTAAGACATTGTGTGTGTTCATCTTAGGAATATTAGTCACTTAGTGAGTACAGTAGACACTTGATTTACTAACATTTTATTTATGGACTTGCTTTTAAATGCTGATTATAAAGAATAAATAAAATTAAATTTGCTCCAGTGGGATTGTTTTTATGCTATCACTGGCCCCATATGCACTTTTGCACTGCTTGTGTATGTGCATTTACATTATTTTCAGCCTATGTGAATTCCGATTTACCCTTTTGACCTGAGAGCACTGTAAAATCAAGTGTCCTATGAAATGTGATTTACTTTTTTTAGCTCTAGTGACAGCATGATTTTTGGGTTATGCAATGGCAGAGCAGGTGAGACTTAACAGGAATTTTTGTTTTACTATTTATACAGCAGTTTCAACATGTTCTAAGAAACCTTTTAACAGTTTACCATTAATTTTAAGGTTAATTATATCAAAGTGTGTGTGACAAATAAGTCACAACTCATGGATTTAAGTATATTTATGTACACTACATATGGCATGTAGAGATTGAATGTTCTTTGTGTAGATAATGGTGCCTAAAATGTAATTTACCATTAAAATTTACATGACCTGATGCACTTCATATTTGGAATACATGATTCACACATTTTCCACCCGTTTTTCACGTACTTCATTTTCCACATTGATTGTATTCTCAGTGTTTCAGCTAGAACGTGCCATTGTGAGATTTGCACCGACTTGACATGATGTTCAGGGGATAACAGATTTAAATGCACTAGAAGCTTGTATATAACAAGGACAGTGAAGATCATGTAAAAAGGTGGATATGGGACAAATGATGACCTTTTTTTTTTGTCACATTCAGACTGAAAGTGTTATTAAAATTATTGCAGGTATGATGACTTTGCAGACCTGCCAACCTTATTGAAAAAATCTGGTGAATCCCGATATTTGGGCATATCTCCCTCTTCCCGGGTTTTTTTTAAAAAAAATCTCGATTTTTCAACTTCTGGAGAAAAAATACATGTTTTTTTAATTGCAAAAACTTTTTGTTTTCTTTTTTCTGTATCTGCTGTTTCTATGTCTGGTATGTTTCTTAGTTCGTTACCATATCTGGCTTGATATCTGGTTTTCATCTGCCAATACAAACAGATCGTCTCAGTGTGGTTTTCATAATGAAAATGTTTCTCAGCAAGAAGCACAAAAAGAAGTAGTAACTAATAACTTTTTACTAGCCAAGAAAACGAATTGGGATAAAAATGTAGAAGTGATTGGGAGAAGCAGTTTGCTCTCATCTGTCCACCGACTCACATGGCATATCATGCAGACTGCCATTGATCACCAGCTCTTTCTGTATTTAGTTCTGCTTAAAAATTGTAGATTTGGTAAAGATGAAAAACTATACAGATCATCAGTGTTGATTCCTTCCATTTGGTTGGAGAAAAATGACAGGTACTTAAACGATAACTCAGATTGTATATACAAATCTGCAACGCTTGCATGAATAAATAAAAGTCTTCCTTTAGTGGGTTGCTCTCATTTAAAAAAAGAGGGATGGATCTGGCCAACTCTTAGGAGAGTAATGCTATTTCTTTCAATACTGCGGAGGAACAGAACTAGCCAAACAGCCAGCCTGTCAGCATCAACACTGGAAACTATTCTTGTTAGCAAATTTGGCACCCAAGGACAAATAAATGATGAATTTTTGCAGAAATGCAATTCTGCAACATAATGGACTGAAATAACAAAAGTAAACAGCTTTATCATATTATATTCAAATTACTCCTGTACCTCCTGATTTTTACCCTGCATCCTCATTTTTAATGGCAATTTTCTTGATTTTGATTTTTTTCAATTTTGGTAGGCTTTTTTTTGATCAAGCCAGAAAAAAAGCACAAAATCAAATAGTCAAACAGAATGTGAAAATTCCCAATAAAAAAAAATTGGATTCCAAAATGGCAGAAGAAAAGAAAACATTTTCATGCATTTTGCAAAGGCTGATGACTATAACAAACATATCGCATGACTGCCACTTAGCCAGATTTTCTCTGGATCATCCTGAATTTTTCTTAACAATACAAAAATTCTGATTCTTACCCCACCCCTGCCATCCAAAAAATGCCCTAATCCCTTGTTGCACCTCCATCAAAAGTGATGCAGAAATTCCATGAGGAATACATAAGTAATACCATGAAAATCAATTATTTTTCCAGTTTTGTCTTTTGTGCTAATATTTAGTGTGCTGTTGCATTAAATATCAGCATAAAAGATGAAAGTGGAAAATGGATTTACACCGTATGACTATGTCATATATTTTTCACTATGAACACTGTATTTACTGTATATATTGGGACACCATGCATTAATTTTCAAAGTAATTTTTTGTGCATGGTTTGTTCTGGGATATATCGTTATTTTTTAGTCAAAAGTTGTATGTCGCCTTTTAAATCATTTGAAAATTACATGTTGGAAAATGCACTCCAGCTGATTTTTTTAAAAAAAAAAAAATATAAAACTGCATGAGGTAAAAGTCTTTAATCCACTGCAGCAGCATCTCATCAACACAACCCTTCTGCCCACATACAATCCCATTCTTTTGATGGAGCATTGATGTCTGTGGGTATATAGTAATAATACTTTCGTAGACTGTGCTGGCAAAAAAAAAAGATTGTCCCTTAGACTCAAGTGAATGTGTTTTCAAATAGTGCTTTTTATTTGAGATACTGTCATACAGTTCACCTGGATATAATTGAGTCTTGGTTATTTTGCACCTAATACCATGTAATATGCGATGGGCAGTTGTCTTAATTATATCGGTTGATTATTTCTCATTTGCAAAATCATCTGTTTTTTTTCTGGTCGGCATGAATTCATCACATGATTTTATTTCCTTCAAATATTCTGGACGATGCTGGGTCATGGACATCTGCACGAAGCACTATATTGTGTCACTTTAAACTTTGTTCCATTGTTTCACTTTCTTTTCAAAATTACTGTGAATACAGGTGAAAAGGAACCCTGAAACTGCTTCCAATGTTAGCCTGTTTTGAAATAAAATATCCTTTGTATTGATAGCCTTAAAAAAAGTGACAGAGGTTGGCTTGCATTGTAATAAAAATAACCTTTCCCTTTGATGTCCTATTGGTAAATTCAAAGAAGTTTACTGCTCGCTACCAGTTGTGTCTATTAACCACACTGACATTTTTGTGCTTGAAACCGCTCCAGTTGCCTAGTGGTTAGAGTGTCTGCCTCTGATACGGGAGGTTATGGGTTCGATCCCTGGTTGAGTCATACCAAAGACTTACAAAAATGGTACTAACAGCTGCCTCACTCTGCACTCAGCATTAAGAGGTTAGTGTTTGGACTGGTCAGCCTGGTGTCAGGATGTGACACCAGGATGTGACAGGGTGGGACATCATGCTACATGTCTGCAGCATGATGCCCCAGTGCTAGACATTGCTCTAAACTGCCACACTGCAGACATCATAGTGATATGACTGAAAAATTGTTAAAGCTACAATAAAATCACAATCACATGACATCTTTGTGCATGACATCTGTAGTAATGTTACTTTTGTAACCAGTTTTGGCAAAAAGATTGTCACTTACACTCAAGTAAAGATGTTTTCAAATAATGAGCTTTGTTTGGGGGTACTGTCATATAGTAGACCTAGATATAATTGTCTTGATTATTTGGCACCAAACACCGTGTCATGTGTGAATGAGAGTTGTCCTCAAGATATCGGTTGATTATTTCTCTCTGGTTTGCGATTTTGTTGGATCCAGCTTTCAGTCAGATAACAATAAAACCATTGAGCACAACCAAACATGATTCTTTTTCTTCTCAATGTTCATGTCAGTTAACATCATGGCGTGTGTTATTGGACATGAGCAATACACACTACAAATTTATTTCATTTCCAAAGTTCTGAGACATAACAAGGTGAAAAAGTTTCATGATAAGTTCTGAGACAGGAAAAAATTATTTTATCGTGTCCCAATATATATGGTAACTATGGTAGCATAACAGCAGAAATGTAAATTCCTTTTCAAAAGTTTTGTAAATATATCGTCACAGACATTGATCCTTTTTTAACCCTACAAATACTTTTTTTTATTTCTCTTTGGCATGCTGATTTTCATTCCATTCAAGTGGCAGTCCTTTTTCAACCCTTATGATTTGCTGCAAGTCCTGAAGGAATGACCCTTATATTGGAGACTTGCAGAAAAATAGCAATAAATACACATATTCAAAATTGGGTGTACAAATAAAGCGGTCAATTTGTTTTTCATGTAGAGTGATTGCATAATCAGTCTTAAGTGTTTGTTATATAATTACCTATAAAATTCATCCAACAGACAAAACATTGAAAATGAAAGGAACAAAAAAACCTCAGTTCATCAGGTCAGCACACATGTATATTCAGAATTTTGGATATGCTGGTGGGAAAAAAAGCATGAAAGGCAACAATTACATTTTTTTGATGTTATTACCTTGAGAATTGCTCATGGCAAAGAGATGATTGATGCTGCCACAGGAGATAATGACCAGGAAAGATCTATCAAGGAATCTTGAACTATGGCTGCAGTGCTTACATGTTTAATGCTTTAGTGAAGTGTACAGCATGTAAATGTTTACAAAATTGGTAACCATGTAAACAAACATGCTGTGATGCAGAAACTATCAATTTGAGATATTCACATCTCTGCTTAAGATGATTGTTAGTTAAGATTTTTCTGTTAATTCTTTTATTAATCGATGCATTTTGTTTACACTGAATTTTGTTTTACTGTAACATAATCCCGTCCTTGTTACATCAGATCACAATTCTGAACGTTTCAAATGTTTTTCCAAGATGGCAGTAGTAGTATATGATATTTGGTTGCACTTTACTGAAAATTGTTATGACCATTAGTGTACTATACTGCTTGAGAGTCAGAAAAGCTCTGCATTTAAGGGATTTAAAATAATGATGCATTTCCTGCAAGATGGGATTCTTGTCATGTTGTATTTTAGGCAAACACCAATTGATAGACAGTTGGTGCCAGATAGGTGGAGCTTGGAAATTCATTGATTTGGGATTGGGGGATATAGCATGTTTGCAGTCCAGTGTGTGTGTGTGGGGGGGCTTTTTCTCTATCTCTCATCACTCCTGCCCTGGGAGGAGTTCAGCTATAGTGTTAAGGATTTTGCCCAGTAACATTTAAAGCGTGTCATTATGGATTATAATGTTTGTAAAATGGAGCTCTTTGTTTTCATGTAATGTATATTTGTTGTAGATGAGATCACTCAAACACAGCTTGTCTTAGCTGTCGTCTATTGCAATTTGTTCAGGTCTATGTCATTTGTTTTATGCATGTCAGATATTTGAATATGATCCACCGAAATGTAGCACTAAATGGTCTCTTTTTTTTCTCTCTGTTTTGTATTTTGAGAGGTAATTTGACCACAGAAAGAGTGAAGACAAAGAGGGACTGAATCTGCCCACATCAGAGTTCTGCCTGTCCAACATGAGTGAAATCTACCAAACATATAAAAAATAAAAATCAAATATTTGTATCACATGATCTTTTCAGGTTGCACATACCAGTAGGAAATTTCTTTTATGCAGTTCATTAATTATTGTCACAAAATTGCAATGGAAAAGTCCTTTATAGGAATCTATAAAGTGTGCTTTGCATTTCCATTTATTATAAAATATTAAAAAATTTTTTTCTTTACATTGACTAAAAGCATCTGCATTATTTTTTTTTAACAAAAGCAAAATTAAATGTGATCTTCATCAATACAAATTAAATTTTACAGATAAATTAAGCACAATTAGGTCAGAGGAATTTGTTATCTTTCAATAATGAAAGTGGTCAAATTCTTACTTAACATTCTTATAGTCTGGTTCCTTTTTAAGTTTGTACTTGGAACAAGTATAAATCATTCATTTTCTTCACAAGTCACATCTGAACAAAATTTAATAAATAATGCAAACTATCCAGAGATATTTAACATTTCATTTATGAAACTTATTTTTGTCAGCTTTGTTTCTCATAGAAATGTGAACATTTGCTCGTGGTTCAAAAATGTAAAATTCTAGTTGGACAGTTGGCTGACTGTTTTTTCTTTTTTTCTCTATGTATTTGCAGTCATCAAACATACAAGTGGAATCAGTTGGGAGTGCTGTCAATATGAACGCTGTCAGGAAAAGAGGACTAATGTCATCAGCTAATTCCATTTAGTTTATTGTGATTTTTTTTATGCAACAGCCTAGACAATTTGACAACTTTCGAGTACTGCAAAATTTGTTCAAAAAGTTTAATCACAACATTCTGACTGAACATTTAAAGTGAAGTTAGTGAACCTAATGCTTCTTTGTCAGAATTTTTATGGAGATAATTGGTGAAAAAGAAGGGATAGGATTCCTGTCTTTTATATACTGATTATATATTATATCTAACATAAAAAGACAGTAATTTCTGAAAATTTAAGAAACTGGCATTAGACAATAAAACATTTTTAGGTGGTAAATTTAAATTAATGTTTGGTAGAGTGAAAAACCTTTGGGCAGACCTATATATCAACTAGAATATTGGCATCAAATGATGGCAGCAGAATCTTAGATTTCACTGGAATAATGCCTTTTATATTATTCTGTTTTAGCTAAATTGAGAGGCTCTTCTTTACATTTCAGGGAAAGATGTGGCACTTGTTTGGAAATCCATTTGTTGTAGACATGCACAAGGGTGTACTTATCATTCCAATTGTAATTGGAATAACAGTATTATTGGCTCGACACAGCTGATCCCCCCATCCCACATTTTTATGTCATAGCTGTGTAAACTTAAGATAGTGACAGACGTTCAGCTTTTCTTGATCTCTCAGTTCACTTTATCAAAAACTTTAATTTCAGCAATTCAGCACAGATATAATTTTATCAAGTTCTGCACAGAACTGAAGCTAAGACCATAATATACAAACATTGATAGGACTTTATAAAAGAAATAGTCATCATCAAAGATTTTTTTTATGTCTGCTGTCATATTTAATTGACATGGTTACAGGGTCTGTTCTTGATTTTAAAGGTTTTTGTGAAAATTTCCCAACCTCCTCACAGCATTGCAAAAAAAGGAATTTTTTGAATGAGTGGGGATTTAATTACAAAATAAAAGTTGGGGCTTGAAAACATAATGTGTTGCACATGTAATTAATTTTTCACTGGATTATTGAGAAAGTGTGAATAACACAATCACATAGACAAGAATAAACCCTTTAAATCCTTGTAATTATTTTGAATTCATTTAGTTATTATGTACATCAGTTTTCATGGTTTATCAAGAATCCCCATTACTCTGATACTCAGGTTTGTGGCTTTGATTTTAATAGAAATGGTACTAGTACATAGATTGTGCAGAGTAGTTAAAAGTCCTGGTCTGTAGCAACCATAAAATCCATGAAGTTTTGTATCTCAGAATCAGATTTAATTCACAGTATTTATCCCAACCCCTCCGTCTCTGGCTGGAATACATAGGAATCCTATTGTCCATCCTTGTCTGGCACTCATTAGTACAACTAATCCAGCAGTTTTTAATGGACTGCCATGAAAGTTTGGTAAATATTATGGTCATCATCTGAAGATGTGACAAATAACTTTGCTTCTGCGCTAACTGTTATAGTTATGTCCTTTTGTCTTGTAGAAGTTTATAGCATAATCTTGTGAGTGCATCAAGACCCACAGATTTAATGGATTGATGTGAAACTTGACAAGTATTATGGTTACTATCTGAAGATTTACCTATCAAGAAGTAATTTTGCTTCCATCATTTTATTTTTTTTACAGTAATTGCAATTTTTGTTTTCTTTAGTTTAATGCAGTGTTTGACATAACCTTGTTAGTGTATGTGAATGCAAATACTCTAGTTTTTAGTGGATTGCTAACTTGGTATATATTTTGGTGGTCCAGCCTGTATGTTTCATTACAGATGGGTGTCTTGACACTCCTAATCTTAGTTCATCACCTTTATCCAAATTTCAACAAGAGATGATCTTATTAAAGTGGTGCTTTTAACACAACTTGCAAAGCCACTGTCTTGCTGTAGTTCTTGTGCAGATATTTTAGAAAGAAAATATTTAAACATTTGTTAATGAAGTGAAATGAGAGAACAGAAGTTAAGTCCTATTTTCATCAGATTTCTTCATATTGTATCGTGTATTATATAAAGAACTTTCTGTGGACTGGTAACTACAATTTTTTGTTACCATTTTGCAAAAACAATGATTTTTTTTCTCACATTCCTGTTCAGAATAAAAGTGGTGTTTGACAAAAACGGAACAAGTTCCAGATTGACTGAAAATCTGATACTGCACACAAAATCATTTTCAAAGGTACAAAAATTGAACATTGTCATCTAAGTTTGCACATGAACATGCATTCAGGATCTCTGTTTGCCTTGGCCAAATGTTCTTGCAACAGTGTACTAACAAGGTTTTACCAAAACATTTTTTTAAAAAAATCAACAAAAATGTTCTTTTTATCAAAAAAATAAGCCCCAGTACTACAAAAATGACTTTAAATGTAAGTAGGTCATCTACATTTTAAACTGTAAATCCTACTAAAACAGTTTTGTCATTACAACAGAAGTACTTGTGTTAATACAAAAGACCTTAAAATTTGTATCTAGTCATGTATGGCTTGATATGAACATGGTTCATTCTATAATTGAAGTGATTTTTTGCATTATCATGCAAAACAAATTTGCTAAAACTAAAAAAAATAACATGATTAGACAAAAAAAATTTTTATTCAGAAGGAACATGAACTAGATATTAAGCTTGTGGTTAATGTTATTGAACAGGAATGTGGGCAATAGGAAAACATTTTTAAAGTTCTTAGCATACAATTTATTGTCTACCTTTTTTGCGCACTACTTTTTGTGGAAGCCGATTGATATACAGATGTGTACAGTTTTTTTTTTATTATAAAAGATTTTGCTTGATGTCTCCCTTTACTTGGACCTGCAGATCTGGGTTGGGTGTTGTCATCTTGACATGTATGTTTTCTATTTTTAGTCTGCTACTTGAATTTTGTTCACAGATTAAAATATAATACTTGCATGAAATCCCTTATCATAGTAATATGCAAGTATTCTTTTTTAGCTCTCATAGTCCAACAGAACTTGTAGGATGGTCTGTTGTCTGATGGTTTGTTATCACTACTTCTTGTAGGATTGCCATGAAACTTTATACCTAAGATCTGGTTAGTCTTAAATGAGGAACTGCTGTTCAGGCAGCCATTATGGTTATCACAGCATATACTTTGAAAATCTGCTTATCCTCCTGAATGGATGTTCACTTCGTATCAACAATGGGTTTTCGTTTAAAGACTTCTCATGCAGATTGTCCAAAATAAAATTTTTGCTGATCTGAATTTCAGTATGGCAGTCATTTGAAAATCTTGTTATTGCTGCTAATCCTGAATGGAAAGTCATGAGCATGGGCTTTTCCATGCAAGACTTCTTAATGGTGTCCAGTGTGTCTTAAAAAAAAAATTATGCTAGTCTTGTATCCAGAAAAGTCACCACATTGGCATTTTTGAAATCTTTTTGCTCCTTGATAAAAAGTCAAATCAGAAGACTTATGTCATAGTTGTAACTAAATGAAAATGGTATGGATCTGACATCAAGTGTGGCTACCATGGCAGCCATCTTGAAAATATTGTTGGTACACATCTTAAATGGGTATATTGACTCAATATTTTTTAAAAGAAAACTAATAATAAAATCTAGTCTGTCATGGGGTTTGACCAAAGTCCTCTGATGGTGTCTGACCTGTTCAAAATGAAAATTGTTGATTTTACATAAGCATGACTGCTGTGTTGGCCGATTTAAAAATCGTATTGCACAAAAATATTTTAGATGGTTTTAACAGTTGGTAGTTAAGAGGAATACATGTTCTTTAATTCCTGATATCCTTTATAGACACAAGAACTTTTGGTTAGTACATTATATAAATCATTCTTTTATAATCTGCTATAATACATTACTGTGCATCATAAACTTCAAGTTAGAACCCCATGATGTATATACAAGAACCTTCAAAATTATGAAAGATACATATGGACTACATGGAATATATATTTTCAAATTAACATTCAGTATTGGATGGAATTTTATGCTTAATAACATGTGAATATTAGCACTATCATCTTACACCATGGAGTATAGCTTGATGTAGAATAACATTTCTATCATTGTTTTTTTAATTGAAAAATTGTACATGTCAAGGTGAAAACAAACTTGTATAAATAGTCATCATTTCTCTACTTAATGCAAGACATTTAAGCATTTTGTAGAAAATATAAAACTAAATTTCTACTTATCCTTTTTTCCTTCAGAAGACCTGTAATATCTGAATGTATTTTATGTTCCTGTGAACTTGTTTCACCAAGAACTGCTTAAACATATTTGCTATTCATGTATGTTCTCTCTTTTTCAGGATTTTAGAAATCTATTGTGGTGATATTTGCACACTGGGTGTTCATGTATTTTCATGGTTACATAACTTTTTCCTTCTTTTTCTTTTCTGTATTTTTTGTGGTAGTTTGGGCCGCAATATCATGGCACCATTTTACAACAGCTGGCTGAAATTTTGAAAGCTTATCGCCATGACAACCTGCATCATTTAAGGTCATACAGCTGTGGCTATGAACGCCAATAAGTGGTAAAGATTGTTTCAATGTGGATAGTAGTTTTATTTTTAAATGTATCTTCACATACAATGTTCATTATGTTGGTACCTTTTGCAAGTAGTTTGTTTCCTTCTTGAGGTACATATACATGACACACAGAAATTAACATGGCAAAAAAAATTCTTGGCAGCCAAAGATGGCTTGATATTCCAGAAATATGAAAGCAAATTCTATTTTTTAATAGATACATGTTTGTCTATTATTAACAAAAAGAAGAGAAATTGTCTTAATCGTGTTTTAAAGTGTCCAAAGTTAAGGTATTATGGGTTTCCAATGAATTGTTCTAGTCAGTCCTTGAAGCACCATTTCTTTTGAATTGCCACCTACACCTTGTATTTATCGAGTTTTGAACAGTTTCATCAAGATCAAAGTTGAAGGGGATTCCAATGAATTATCCAATTTTGACTTGCTGTACAGTTGTTTTTAAATACATCATGTGTTCAGAGCTTCTTGTAGCACTTGCATAATCTTTAATAAAAATTCAGCATTGACACTAAGTGTTCCTGAGATAGTTTCAAGTCACAGTTGCTTCATCTGGTGCATTGCCAGACTTTTATAATTGTCTTGCTTTCAGAACCTGAGGTTACTTAGATGAATCTGGAGTGTGTTGTAAATATTGTTGTAAACACACTGGTATTAATTATCCAGCATTAGGGATAATAATTTATTTTAAAATACAGGTCAGACATTAATTTCTGCAGGTGTAAAACTTGAGAGATCTTGTCCAATCTTGTTTTGGTCTTTACATGACAGCAAGAATAAAGTATTTAATTGTCTGAAATCTGTCTCATGCAACATCAAATTGATCTTTTCTTTGTTGTATTGGATATTTACCCCCAATAAGCTGTAGCTTAATATGTTATTATAAAATTTTACATTAATTTATCGATAGAATTGGAAAATTAAATACACTGACAGTTAAAATAAATGAACAAATTACATGACTAGGGTTGTGCACTTGTGGTAGAGTTCAACTTTCCACATGAATGGGCATAAAACGTTGAATGTAATACTTGAACAGTTTAACAATTATGTCTGATTATCAGATTTAAGTGAATTAATCTCAGAGGAAGAAATTAAAAAATGAAATTATTCAAAAACTGAAAGTTGCAGTGTGAAACTTTCTACTTTTATATTGAAAACAAATGTGGAAAAGAAATTGCTTGCATTAAAATCGTTATTTTTGAATGACTAGAAAACTTGTTACTCCATCAAAAATATAAATAGTATCTACAATAAAACTGAGCCAACCCAATTAAGTGTTGAGCTAGTTAGTGGCAATAAAAAACAAAATCATCTGCAGGTCTGGATGAAACAATTCATTGGAAATCTGTAGCATTGTTTGCTTATAAGGTTATGTGCTCTTTATGCATATTTGACACAAAATCGTTGAACTTTGAAGTACCAAGTGATAAACTTTTTGTAATTTACTGTAATCAGTTTAACTAGATCCAGTCATGTGATATAGTCAGAATTGGAGTAAAACAAAAACATGCAGTTTTACATGGCCTTATAGGCTCAGAAATGCATAAAGATATTTGGCTTACATTTGAATAATTTGTTTTCTGTTGTCATCCTTTGGTTGGGTTATAATGGAGTTGCCCTTAAAGCACCTTACTTTTTGCCATTTGACAATATAAACATCCTTCCTAAAACATTGTGATCCATTTTTTTGTACCATGGTTAAGAAGCACAGTTTAGTTGCAATTTAGACTTGGACGTTGAAAACTCCTGACTTGGTGATCAAAAGTAATATTATCTGGGCTGACCTTAGCCGCAATGTTGAAGGTTTCATATTAATTTCTTGTGCTGCAGATGGTCATTTCATTTCGTAAGTCAATGGTCAGCTTTGTTCTTACTCTACATATTCATTTTTCACAGATGGAACTGCAGCCAGTGATGCCTTTGCCCTTCTGGAGGGACCAGGTGCCAAGAGGGACAAGAAACCCTTTACACTGCCAAAGCTCTCAACCTCCCAGCAAGAAAGTATTCAGAAAGCCAAAAAATATGCTATGGAACAGAGCATCAAAAGTGTTCTTGTTCGTCAGACCATTGCCCACCAGCATCAGGTAAGTAATATTTTAAAATACAGGGGTAGCAGCCCATGAGCATGCTTATTAAGAATCTTGCATGTAGGCAGCCCATTTAGAATGAATAATATGTTTTTTAAAAGTAACAAATTTCTGTATAAGCAAATGGCATATTTTGATGAGCCTATGCGTACCTGTACAACACAAGTACAGTGTAGGTCCTGTGAAAACGAATTTGGTGTATCCATTCCTCCAATTTCAGTGTCCTGAATAGCAAATACAGTTTAACAAAACGACTAGAAACATTTGTTTTATTCCCTAATCACATGCATCTTTTCATCTCTGATGTCATTTTGCACTTATTTACAGTCTGTTGTACTGGTCTACTGAGATAATCTACTCTTTGTACTAATCTTAGATATTGTTGCTTAGTTCTTGGTTACCTACATGTGTCCACACTAAAAAATCCTGGTCAGAGTTTTAAACCATCAAAGGTTTTATGTTGTGGGATTTTGTTAATATATTTCTGAATGCAGAAAAATTCTGCTCAATCTGGAATTGTTAATGTTATTGCTGTCGGTTTTGTGCATACATAAGAGTCCATCCATCTGTTACATTACTGGAATTTTCTGGCATGTTATTTTTTTTTTGAGTCCTGCAGCTTTATTTATAGACCGTTCATGTTGAAAAATTGCTTAATTTAAAACTACTTCTGTGTAAAACTTTTGGTTTTATCCTGGAAAAAGCCCTTGAATTTTATCCAATCTTGAGTTTTTGGAAGGGAATAAAAGATCTTAAAGGTTTTAAAAAAAAAGGTTACATATTACCAGTATATGGGTTAAAATTTGGTGGATCATATGATACATGATACTGGTAATGGCAAATTTAAGTAGTGTCCCTTTTCAAGTGGATCATAATTTAGAACATAATGTGACCAGCTTGGAATGAACAGTGTTTATAAATCAGGATAAGAGTTTGGTCTGGTTTATTAGTAGTGGAACTTTTGGAATTCCTTGGAATCTTCATGAGAATTTGATCTTAATGGTAAGAGGCATGCAACATGGTACACCACTCCCTCGATAATTCGTGCACAATGGGGTCCAAAAACATCGGCCGCGTTATAAGTGAGGGTTTGATCCAAAGTAGATCTTTTTATACACAAGATCGACACTCATTTAAAAAAAACAAAATGTTGATCAAATGACAGATCGATTTGATTGCGGTAGAAGTAAAATGAATTTTCTTTTACAAGGGTTAGCCATTACCAACATCAATTTAATGGGTCTACAAATTTAAAATGACGTAAATTAGAACACAATACTTGCAGTTTGTGACACGTTTGACAAATATCACTTCACATTTTCAAAACATCTGCTCATTTTTTTTTTACTCTTTGATTTCTCTGCCGCTTCTGTGTATTGTTCATGGGTGATTTTCTCTCTGAGCTGGTTTGGATAATTTCTGATTCGCTGAACGTATTTCTCCCGACAATGAATTTTGTTTAATTCTATGTTGGTGCTGGAATCTCCAAAAGTGATAAGAATATTTTTAAAATATCACATAAAAATGTGAAACCATTTTCGACTGGTCAAATAAAACGAATTTTTAGAACGGTAATGACCTCAAGAACTTATCATGCTGCTATCGGCATGCTGCCTTTGATTTTTTTTAATTGTACTTCCCTTGCTTGATTTGATACAAAAGACATATTCAAAGTGATAAAACAACACAGGTGTCTTTTAATTGATTTTTGTTCAATGCAACAAACACTTTTTCCGAGTTCTTGATCAAAACAGAGCCGGCATTTATTTAGGTTCTCACAGAAGTACTCACTGGTTTCGATGTGACGGACGATTGACTATTTTCATGTTTTCATAGAAGAGAATATGTTGCAATTCTAGTGTTTATACTGAAGCGAAATTAAAGGATTAGAACGTGAATTTCACCTAGCAAGACATTTAAGTGGTGTTTATTTTATTATCTGTTCTGCCTCTTATCATAATATTTCGTTGATCCTGTTTCGCCAGACTGATTATTTACAGAGTATTAACAACTTTTTCTCTCAAAAATCCCCAAACGTAATATGAGACATCTAATTAGAACTTGAAAATTTCATATGAATTCTATCTTTACAGCAATAATCACCATTTCCGATAATATAATGAGCTACCTTATTTCATGTATTTTTTCGTACCTAATTTTTCGTACACAATCCAGTTATCAAAATAATAATTATTTAAATGTATCATAATTATTAGGATAGATCTTTGTATTTGTAAAACTGGTTAAATTTATCGGACATATTTCCACTAAGAAGATTTACGTTTCCAAAAAGTAATGATTTATAATTAATTTTGTGTACGAAAATTTACATAATATACAGTATGTAACAAAGTTCAATATACTAATTCTTATAAAAAAAATCTGGAGCCATGCGGGACACCGCGTTATAAGCGGGTTTGCGAGTTATCTGGGCGCTAGTTATCGAGGGAGTGGTGTGTGTGGAACAAGAGTACAATTTGATCATACCAAAAATAAGTCATTGTGACTAAAATATTTTCATGACTGGTAAAGTTTCTCTGACAATTTGACTACATAAATTGTACATAAAAGGGGTGGGGACATTTATATTTTGTTTCAGTCAGAATTTAATATGGATTTAATGTTTTATTACATCCTGAAAAACCATTACTAAAACTATTTTTCTGAAAAAAAAGTGACATTACATCTGTATAGTTTGTCCAATTTTCACATATCCACCCCAGTCAGCTGTCTTGTAGCGGACTTTCTGAAGAAACATAAAATTGGTTGCTTTTATCAACTCTCCATAAATGTGTTATGTGCATGAAGTGTTTTCCTTTTGTCATGATAGCTCAGTTGACACCATCAGACTCGTAATCCAAGGATCACAGGTTCAGGACCCAATTGTACCAGATCAGGTTGGCTGCATTGTTGTCTGTTTGGGAAAAGCACTCTGGCTCCCACTTTTGTGGCATGATAGCCAATGTGATCTTAAAAGAGCATTCTATTAAACATCAAATATGCCAGTCCAGCTATAGTTTAAAGCAGCATTTCTGGTACTCTGATTAGAAACATTCATGTTCTGTTGACACATTACTCATTTTGTAAAATCTGGATAGAAAAAAAATTAAGGTTCTAGTGAATACTGGGAGTTTTATATCTTTTTTCAGGTTGGTTAGAAATAAAGAGAAGTAGGTAATACAAAGGTAGACTTGATTGTGACAGAATGTTTGCTGTGTAAATTATGTAATATATAATTATGCAAGTATAATGTTGCATTTAACAAGTTAGGACAATGGCTGTATATCAGACATTTGTGTTCTTTATTTTTCAGCAAATGCAGAACTTCCAAAACACGGTGCAACGTCAGCAAGCTTTGGCCCTGATGTGTAGGTAAGAGCAGATATGCAATTGATTACATGGTGTTGGTCATAAGGGATAGCACATACAATGAATTTACTTTTTCATCTTTGCTACAACGGCAGGCACTTTGATGTGATTGAAACAAAAGCTAACACTCTAAATAATATACGTTGGCAGGTTATGTCTTGCTGCCAGTGTTTCCTTTACTGTTCTAGGGAAGACTACCAGCAATGCTTCCAGGCCAGGTCAGTGTGCTAATCACATACAATTAACTGTCTGCAGTTTGAAATTAGCTAAGCACAACAACTTAACAATGAAAGCTGAATTTCCACATACAAAAATTTAGTATCTGTGAGGAATCTCCAGAAGTTTGGCAGTGTTTTCTGATTGTTGTTTTAGTCTTTATTACCAAAGTGGGATTTTTTATGGCTGTGACCTTATCCATGCATATTTCTCACTTGCCAGACTGCATGATCAGAAATCCATGCAAGTGTTGCTTATGAAAATGGGCTGTCATTAGTGGATAAGGGATTGCTTTACAGTTTACACTGCCATGACTTCTGACTTGGATCAGAATAGTGAATATCACATTTATAACTTTGAGACTATTCATACTTTGTTTCTTATTTGGCATTCGATCAAATGGAAACAATTTGAAGCTTTTCAAGATCAAAGTTGGCAAAGACTCAGACTTGTATGATGTACCACCAGAAAAACAAGAAACTGTTTCAGTTAAAATTTCATAGATCATGGTTGTGTTAAAGCTTCAAAAGCTAGCAGCGCATTTGCTGATCTAAACCAAAGATTGCAAGTTTTCTTTGCACAGACTAATATTCACACAACAGTCAGAAATGGAATAATCTTTGATTTGGTCAACAGAATGCAAATGCGGTTTCAGGGTAGTTCATATAGAAGAGCTTATGGGGTGGCTTTTATGTTGTGCATTAGCACAAGTTTGTGATGGCCACTTCTAAACTTACTG
The DNA here is from genome assembly GCA_016746295.1 of Potamilus streckersoni. Taxonomy (NCBI): domain Eukaryota; kingdom Metazoa; phylum Mollusca; class Bivalvia; order Unionida; family Unionidae; genus Potamilus; species Potamilus streckersoni. Next base: position 1,723,195 of record JAEAOA010000900.1, on the reverse strand, counting down.
AAGCATTGTCAGGAATTGTACATTAATTCCAAGGTCTAGTGGGTCTTATTAAATAAAGCTGCTCAGACATCTAGCATTGCCACCAAGACAGCCATCTTTAAAATCTTGTCACTACTCATTTGTAACAAATGGTTATATCAATGTGGCATTTTGACTAAAAGTCTTTTAATTAGTTTGTCCTAAAAAAAAAAAATGGTGATAATCAGACAGCCAAATAGGTTTTTTACAGGTAGATTTCCTATGAAAATTTGCCAACATATGGCCAGTGCATATTTTTTTCTTACTCAGGCGGTTCCGAATGATTAAGTAAGATCACCACATCAGCGATCTTTAAAATCTTGATATCGATACTAATCCTGAGTATAATGACGTCTACTGAGATTTTTCACTAGAACACAAATTATGATATCTAGTTGGTCTTGAATAAAAATGATGATTTATGTCTGCCACAATGAAATCCTGAACATTGGGTTCTCGCACAGGTCTGGAAATTTGGAAAAGGTCTAAAATTTGAAAATTGCTTTTGCAGGTCTGAAAAATGAATAAAAGGTATTGAAAAGTCTTAAATTTTTATTGTTACTGAAACTGGTAACATGACTGCTCTTTGAGTTGTGGAGAAAATTTAGTATATGGATCCAGAGCTCTTAGGGAGTTACTGTGGAAAGTAACCTTTCAAAGGGTATATAGCTGATAAATGCACTTGTACGTCCACACTATCATTTTGACTAGTTTTTGTACCAGTGCATTGAGAATTAGTCTACATTGTCAGTTTCATGGATGATTTTATTAAGTTGTGCACTAGTGAGTACATTCAGTTTAATTTTGTTGGATTTGATGTGATTTACCATTTTTGGACTGATCTTTATGCACGTCTGTAGACCTAATATTATGTAAAGAATGCCTGGTCATTGTGTTGCAAGATTATGCTTAGCTAAAGTAAGTAAAAATCTATTAATTTAGATGATACTTTTTTGTGTCTTATTTTACTTCCAGTTTTTAAGTGTTTTAACCTCATTAGGTCAACAAACATGTCACATTGGTTGGTCTGGAAATTTAAAAATTTTTATCTGGAAAAGGTCTGGAATTTATTTTCTTAAATTGTGGCAGGAACCTTTTGACAATCTTGAATGTATGGTCATATAAACATGGAGTTCCCAGTCAGAATTTTTCTAATGGTGTCCTGTTTGTTCTGATTGAAAATGGTCATAATCTAGCATCCAACATGGCTGTCACAGTGGCCAATTTGAAAATTATATCACCGAAGAATATTGGAGATGTTTTCAACACATAGCAGTTGAAAAGAAGAACTGGTCTTATATTGAAATCCTGGAAGATTTTTTTCGCCCATTGGCATGTTGGCCCCTTCAAGGGACTCCTGTTTGACAAGTTAAGAGGGGAGCTCCTCCTCTCCAGCTAATTCCTGAATGCATCAGAGGTTTGGAGGTGCAGAAATGACATTAATTTTGTTCACCATAAATATGAAGTGTTTCATTGGAGCTGCTTAATTATTAATATTAGCATAATATACATTTTCTTAACACAATGTTGTGTTTTGTTTCACCACAGCTCATGTATGCAGCAGTCACATTTCATAAATGAGTAGACTATACAGGAAATACTTTAATATTGCAAGCCATTTAGTTATATGTAATGCCCCCCCCCCCAAACAATGCATGGAATCATCATTATTGCAAGGGAAAAAAAAGGTCAAATTGTTAAATTTGATTGTGTAAATTGCATTCAATTTGATGTATATTCTTGGTATATTTGTGTCATTAATCTCACAGTAACTTCTGCTCTCTTGCACACAGGATATATGTAGGAAGTATCAACTTTGAAATAAAAGAAGACACAATAAAGCAGGCCTTCCTTCCGTTTGGCCCCATCAAGAGTGTGAATCTGTCATGGGACCCAGTAACCAACAAACATAAGGGATTCGCCTTCATTGAGTATGAGATACCTGAGGCGGCTCAGTTGGCACTAGAACAGATGAATGGGGTCATGATTGGTGGCAGGAATATCAAGGTATGACATTATATGTACTGTCTCGTCTTATTTATCTGATGATATTCAAGGTTCAGTTAATAACTTGATCCGAAAAACCAGCTGTCTGTTTGAGCAGTGAGAATTACATAGGCACTGCTGTATTTATATGAAATAAATTCATAAAGCTTCCTATAGCTTTACATTAACCAGTACAATTTCTTGGAACTTGAATTGAGTTAGTTATGGAGATTATGTGAATGCTTTCTAAAATGTTGTGGGAATTAAAGAAATTTGAAGAATTAGACAATTTAATTGAGTCAGTTTAATTGATTAGTTTGTTGATTGCTGCATATTAGCCTTATGCCACTTTTAATTCAGATTCTTTTTGATGCAGATACATGAATATTAAGTCCTATTTGAGAAAATTTTTTATTTGACATAGCTGTTTTGCTTAGGCAGCATGGAAGGGAAGCTTCCATTCATTTTCCATTTTCAACTATTTATCATTTTAAATAAAATAGCGATCCAATAACCATTTCATCTAATTTGAACAATATATCAGTTTTACCAATAATGTAACCACTCTAGAAACTATTTCTAATTTAATTTAGAGTGTTATTGTTAAAAAACAAAAATCATAAAAGATCTTAGATGGGTAATATTTTGGGCAATAACACATTGATAAGTTGACTTGGCATCTGTTGAGCATTTCTACACATTACTGACTACAATAAGTTTTGTTTGATCAAAATTGGTAAATATTACCTTCTTGTGTTGCTGTGCCATGAAGCAGTGGACTAAACCAAGCAATCATAATTGGTAATTGGCTTACATCAATATATCCAGTGACTTTTTATGATCAAGAATTGCAAATATTAAAATGAATTTAAAGCACTATTAGAAGTAATTCTCAATTCATATGCTATGTCATTAATTTGTATTTCCTTTTAACATCCCTTCTCTATCTTTTATCTCTTTCTCTTACTCTCTTTAGGAAAGCAAGGAATGTGACTCCTGACATTCATTTTTTGAGAACAGCTGGTTTGGTTTGGGGTTACACAGAGATTTTACTCTTCCAAAAGAATGCAAATTAGTTTTTATTTTTTTTTAAAATACAAGATATATACATTTAAATAATAATTTCTAATTTATAATGGAACAAGAAAGTATAAAATATAACAAGTAGCATTCTAAATAGATGAAATAACTGGTTATAAAAGTTTGTGAAACAGATAAGTAGACTTGAAAGACTGCTATAATGTGTTAGTGAACAATATGGTAGTAACTGAGAGACATTAGATTGATATGTTGATGTTAAAGAAAGTGCAGATGCAGGCAAAAATAAATTACTTGCAGTGTTGTAAGTGAGATTATGGTTGTCTTTATGCCATCTTAGGTATTAGATTAATGTTATTTTCTAATAACATACTTGTAAAAACCATGCCAATGTTTATAAATTTATTTGCATAAAATATAACAAGTAGCATTCTAAATAGATGAAATAACTGGTTATAAAAGTTTGTGAAACAATCAGATAAGTAGACTTGAAAGACTGCTATAATGTGTTAGTGAACAATATGGTAGTAACTGAGAGACATTAGATTGATATGTTGATGTTAAAGAAAGTGCAGATGCAGGCAAAAATAAATTACTTGCAGTGTTGTAAGTGAGATTATGGTTGTCTTTATGCCATCTTAGGTATTAGATAAATGTTATTTTCTAATAACATATTTGTAAAAACCATGCCAATGTTTATAAATTTATTTGCAGAGTACTTTTTCTACAATCTCTACCATATTTGACATTCTCCAATATTTGAAAGGAAATATATATATATTTGGTGACAGAATGACATTTGCCAATGTTGCTATGTTAATATGCTTGAACATTTGTTGTTAATATGTTATCACATGAATTGTGCATTATTTTATGGTCTTTAATATATTGTGTTCTCACAAATTCTGCATCACTTGGTGCTCGGTTGGTTGGCTGGGTTGGACATGATGCTGCATGTCTGTGTCATGATGCCATCACTATAAACTGACACAAATGCAAACATCAGTGTTATTATTGAAAAATTGTTGAAGCTATGTTAAAAATACAAACACACACATGCATTTTTAACAATTTACTTTAAATCTTTTGTACCTCTACCTTATAATAAAAATAAAAATATCCCTTGATGTTTTTATTCTCAATTTAATTAATAAGACTAAAGAAATCCATGGCTTAAAGAAACCAACAAAGAAACAACAATTTGTTTATAATGGTTGTAAAACATTGAGACCCAAGTAGGCATTTTTAATGTGGGTTACTCACCCATAGATGCAATTTATAATTTTCTTTCTTTTTAATATAAACTCTGTACAATCACAATACCCTGACATTTTTAAAATGGTGCATTCCCTGGGTACCATGTATGTTAAAATAGAACATACTTAATTCAGATTTGTATCAACGCCATGTAGCTGCTTACAACAAGTTAAAGCTTATCTTTGAAAATAATTGTAAAGATCTGTAATGACATTGATTACGAGCAAGCGATTGCATATTAACAATGCCTTTATCTTTAAAAATATTTTTTATCAGACTTGTGAACAATAGGCTAAATTGAAATGCTATTCAATTTGAGATAGTTTACATACAATGTGTTAGTACAACACTTCAAAAACCTGTTTAGTGAAATGGTCTTCAACTTCAACAAGCCATGTGAATGATGTCTAGGCCCACTAGTTACTTACAAAAGCTGACTTAAGTGTTTAGAGACAATTGATGCTTCATTGTGAAATATAAAAATTTATTTGAATTCATACTTGTATTATTTTTAGGTTGGTCGTCCTAGCAACATGCCCCAGGCACAACCAATCATTGAGCAGCTGGCAGAAGAGGCAAAAAACTATAACAGAATTTACATTGCTTCAATTCACAATGATCTCACTGAGGTTGACATCCAAAGGTGAGCACATTTCATTTTATTTGGTGTATAATGAAGACAAAAGACCCTTTTCACAAAGACTGTCACATATCAACTTTTTAAATTGACTGGTCGACATAGAACTAACCTTTTACTTTGGAGGAACAGCTTTACACAAAAGATGACAACAGCAAATATATTGCCAGTATATGAACTAACCTTTTAAACTTATGCCTAATTTTATGAACTGGGGATTAAAAACTATTCATGTACTATAAAAAGTTTTAACCAATATTTTCTACCCTTCATCCATAAAAGTGGATTTTGATGACAGACTTGCTTGCTTGAAATTTTTTCTTTGTCCATTTTAAGTTTGTTTTTTTTTGCAAGATAGGCAAAAGTCACATGGGTCACATCTTTTTATGGCATTTTTTAAATTCACATGTAAATAACCTGTTTCAAATTAAAGGCTAAGACAAATATTGTATCTTTCTGATCTTGGACTTTTATGACAATAGCCTTGTTAGCATCATAAAGCAAAAATCACTTGAGAGAACAATAAAAATCTGGTTTGCTTGTTGATGAGCATACTCAGATGACCAGAATGTATATTCATGCCATTATAGCAGTTTGTTGGTTATTTCTCAATTGTTTTAGGCAGTGTTCCCCTTTACCCTTTTTTGTGCATCCAAGATCCCCAAATTTTTATTTTACTCAGTTCTCACACCAAGGCATGTTCCTTGTTCAATCTGACCCCCCCCCAGCGCACTATTGGGCCCTTAGTGGTCTAAAGCGTTGTCAATTACGGATCACTGCCATCTCGCCTCTGTATGCATGGGTTTTGAGTCTAGGATTCGGCAAATGTGGATATGTGAGAAAGCTTGCCAGTAGCTTTTTGTGGGTTGGTGGTTCTTGTATAGCCTATTGTGTGCTGATGTTGAAGTTGGGCTTAACACCATTTTTCAGCACACGATAGGCTATTCATGGCGTCAAGTATTAATGGTGGAGGAAGAAACTGGGAAATCACCGGAAAGAACCACCGACCCACAAGAAGCTACTGGCAAGCTTTCTCATATATCCACATTCCCATAATCCTAGACTCGAACCCACACCGAGGTGATGAGATGGCAGTGATCTGTAACGGATAGCGCTTTAGACAAATTGGCCACTTGGAGCACCATCGCTTGCTGAAAAATGGTGTTAACCCCCACAACAACAACAACAACAAAAACATTGATTTGACACCTTCAATTTATACAAAATAAAACTTGGAAATGTTCTTGGGCTGTTACATGTAAATATACATAGTACTCTGAGAAGGCAGTCTTTAAAAAATATATACCAGGGTACTTTGATTTCATAGAGTTCATATTAAAATGATAAGGAAATTCTAAATTACATCAGTTGGCAAGTACCCTACATTAACAGTGCCTTCTCTGGGACCCCAGTATGTTTTACTGGAACATCCTGGACAGATTGTTGTCTGAAAATTAATTTTTAAAATTAATTTTAACTATGATCAATTAAGTATAAGTGGTATCTCTACACTGTTTATTGTAAATGAAGTAAGCACAAATTTCAAGTTTTATTGATCATTTCTGGAGATACTAACATTTTTCACTGGTGTAACACTTATTATATGACTTCAGATTCAGTACCTTATTAGTTTCAACTAGTTACTTGAAGGACATAAAGAAAACATGTCACCTGCCATGTACATTTTTGTAGGTATGTTTTTCATATTTTGCAGTGTGTTCGAAGCCTTTGGAAAAATTGTTAGCTGTACTTTAATAACAGAAAATTCCAAGCCACCTAAACATAAGTAAGTATAATGCACATGTTTTTTGTCATAGTTGAATTTAGTTGTCTAACTAGTTAAATGTCACAAAACATTGATCCTTGCCTTGCATACTATGCATAGAGCCTTGTCCCATTATCACTGTTGAACTCGAATCAACATTTTAATAGTACTGGACTAATTTTAAGAAAATGTAGATCAAACTTTTCACTTACAAACAGCTGGTTGTCTGATTCATACCAAATTATGTACTGATACAAATTATATTGAACCCACTATGGGCTGTTCTATTTAAACATGTATTATTCCCTTGGAAGGCAGATTTTAAAAAATATATCCTTGGGGTTGGGGATATATAAAAGTAATAAAGAATTTTATATTACATCTCTGGTTGACACTGCTCCATGTTGAAAGTACCTTCCTTAGGTGTCAGAATGTTTTACTGAAACAGTCATATCCAATTTGGTCTGTTGTATGAGGTTTTTGGTACAAGCAAAAGATCAATTAAATATGGCCAAATTCATAGAAGTCATTTTACGATTGCATTGTGGCAGCTATTTTCACTTCATTATTGCCAGCGTTGATAAGAATTGAACTTAAGGAGCAGAGGGTAGCATGAAATTTGGCTATCTGTTTTTCATTTCTGCACAACACCTTGCTCAGTTATTAGATTCCAGCCATGTAATTCAACATGCCTGATAGTCCAACACCTATGGCGAGTACAAATCTAGATGAATATCATAAGCGAGTTTGACATCAGAACTCAAGAAAATGTCTAATTTGCCAGAAAGAACCTTGATCCTGCTAATGAAATGTTGCCCTTTTATTTTGAAGTTCATGAAAGACGATAATGTTTTAAAAAGCTCAGCTCTGTAAATCCTCCTATTGTGAAGACTGCATAATTGTATCAGAAGCTGCACACTTTGTGTGTACAAAGTGCAGTATGTGATTCATGAATGGGGGATAACTCTGTTTCTATTTTCCATATATTTTTCATTGGTTTATGCAATTAGGTCTGTCTTGTAAAGAATGAACAATGTTAAACTGACCCTTACTTATGTTGACATAGAAATGCATTGCTTGTTAAATATAAAAAGGAGTACCTTTGCGCTTGAAAACCCCCCAAAACAAACAGAGATCATTTCATTGTATTCAAATCCATTTAGTTCAGAGAGTTGGTAGCCACTGATTTTTGGCTCTACTGATTATGGACCAGAAGAGTTCATGGAATGGTCTGTTGTCCATTGTGTTGGCAGATAATATATTATAACAGTTTCAACAAACTCAAAAATTTAGGTTGCAGGGTTTCATCCTTTGACCATCTAACTGAAAAGTTTATCATTTATTTTATTTTATCAGACATAAGCATACAAGTATAATTTATCTGGTAGTTTTGTAAAATTCTGCATCTGATAAACATTAAGTACATACATTTCACATGAAATTAATAAGACTGATTACAGAAGTGGTGGATAAGCATAAAAGCATTTCCATTAAGTTTGTTTTGTTGAAATCACAAATTTACTTTGAAAAGGATGACATTTTTACATTTCACATAAGAAAAACACTAAAAGAAGATACTTAAATTTTCAGGGGATATGGTTTCCTTGAATATGAAACATCAACCTCAGCCCAAGATGCAATAGCTTCTATGAATTTGTTTGATCTTGGTGGACAGTACATTAGGGTGGGAAAGGTAAGTCAATTTTTTAAAAAAAATTGTTATTGAATATACACATACAATTTTTTTTAGACTTTATTGAGATGGTTATGAAGTTTTAAGAACTAATAAACCTCATATTTACTTATGCACAGGAGAGGTAATTATGATAGATTTACTGGTTCATAAAATCTAATATCCATTAAAACAAAGGTCCATAATTACATGATTTAGAGAAAATTCTGCAGTTTAATATAGCTTCAGCAGCATGATGCTAAAACCTTAATGTTGTGACATCATAGGCAGGGGACAAAAATATATAAAAAAATTTGCCTATTCAGTGTTCCTTAATATAGGTTGGTTGACAAGAACCAATTAAAATGTGATTTCACATTGTTAGATACTATATTTTTGTGTGGTTTAATGCACTGTTAGCCACATCTTTGTTGGAATTTCTCAGAAAAAGGGACCCCTCACTTAAAATCCAAGTGATTTTATGAGCTGTTATGAACATCATTATATATGTATCTCATTATAAATAATTTGCTCTGAAATGTCTCAATTTACTATTCAAATATAAGTGGCCTCTTTTGATTCATTTTTGAATACTCATTGGGATGTCATCATCAATTATTTTCATTGTCACTGTAGAGTTGGTTTAAATCTGGGGCCATGAGGCCTGAAGTGTTAACAAATTCTTTAAAGTTTCACTCGTATATTGATTTGTCCTCCAGATAGCTGAATTACTAAGTTATATAACCCTTCTATGATTAAAGCAGTGAAGCAGTTCAGAAAACACTTGATTCTTTTATTGACATACAGACATTCATTCACATAAAATATGCTAATCTTTAATGCCTTGGAGAACTATATGAGGGCTTTTCTCAAAACTATTTTCTTCATTTCAGTGAAACATAGCCTGTCAGAACCTTGTCCCTTTCACAAAACATATCAATTTAAATACATACTCCACTGCTTGATTCAGGTTTTCTAAAATGTTAGTCAGCTAATGGATTCACAGGTTTTTGTTTGAAAACTAGGCAATTGGCAACATTTTTGTTCTTTCCATTTGATGGCAGCCAGCAGATAATAGATTTGAGTATTTATTCACATTTGAGTGGTTTTGTAAAACATTGGCTTGTTATGGTAAACTTTTCCAGGTCTGGACTAAGAAAGTTCAAGTGTGCTTAGCTATTCAGTCTTGATTTTTTAGCTTTATTTGGTCATAGACTAGAATGGGATCGTTTGTGATCCGACATCCAACCTTCAGTTAACACAGGTTTGTCATCGCTACTCCTAATTGCCATGAAATTTTATATGCACAATCATCTGGTGGTCTAGTTGGTCCAAAGTGAAAATGTGGCTGATCTGATGTCCAGTATGGACCCAACATTGGCTCTCTAGAAAATCTTAAATCACTACTCTTTCTCAGTGCAAGTTATATTGACATTGGGTGTTCACCAGAAGACTTATTATCATGTCTATCTAATCCTGAATGACAATGGTTTTGACCTATCCACCACATTGGCATAGCCATCTGGAAAATATTGTTGCTATTTCTTCTGAATGGATGGTCATCTTGTGATGGAGTTACTGTAGAAGACTTGTTGTGATATATAGTCCAAAATGTAAATAATGTTGATCAGATGCCCATTTTGAAAACATTTTTATTACTTGTCCTCTTGAATGGATGATATCAATTTGGGATTTTTACCAAACAACTTCTAGTGCTGTCTAGTCAGTTCTAATGGTGCTATTTCCCATTCAGATATTTCATATACCTGCCACAGTAGCAATCTTAAAAATCTTGTCAGTTTCATCTGATTGAATTTTCATATCAACCAGGATTTACACTGAAAGACCTATTGTGATGTAAAGTTGGTCACAAACAAAAATGGTGCTAATCAGATTTCAAATAGGACTGCCATATGTGCCCTCTTGAAAATCATTTTATTACTTCTAGATGGCTGGTCATATTGACATTGTTCTTTCAGGAAAAGACTAGTTGGTATTAAATAAAAATGGTGCCAATCTGATATCAGATATGGTAACCATGGCATCCATGTTGAAAATCTTAATGTTGCAGTGCACATTAGAACAGGGATTAACCTGATTTCAAGTGAATAGTTCCAGAGACTGATTTTTGTACATACCTTGATTTTTGTATAAGATTCACAATATATAACAAGTTTCACAGACACTTAACTAATGAAAACAAGTGGAAAAATTCATGTAAGAACCAGATATTTTAAAATCATATGCACATATGTTCACTTGTTATGCAGCTGTTTTTGTGATATATTGCTGCTGTACTAGTACTATCTTTGCTTTTTTGTCTTTTCAGGCCATAACTCCACCCAATGCTTTGCAGCCATCAGTTGGGCCATCGAGCATGCCAACTGCAGCTGCAGTTGCAGCAGCAGCAGTTACTGCAAAAATCACTGCAATGGATGCACAACAGTTTGGACTGGTAAAATTCTTGCTAGATAAAGCATTTGGTGATAGTGTCTCTAAGTATGGACTACTAAAACTTTAATAAATAAACCAATTTGCAAATTAATTCTTTGGTACATAAATAAGTCAGAAGATAAATTACTAATATTTATTGCTTGATGAATGTTTTTCACAAAAAAATTGTAAATGTGCTACTGTTCCTGCACTACATTGCAGATCCAGCTCTCCCAATGTAAAATGACATTAACCACATCCTTAGGCATTTTTTTTAGCAACAGCAAAAATCTTTTTGCTTGTTGAAATGTAAATTTCCTGAAAAAAGTATTGATAAAATGTTGAACATCAATAGTTGAAAAACTACAAGAAATATTTCTTTCAAGTTTATGACCTATATTAGAGTTTGTCAGCTGTTTGAGGTGTGGATTTTGGTGTTTGTTACTCTTTTGGCTTGGAGGGAGGTTTTAGTTCCTCTATGCCTTATGGCTTTGTGTCCTTTTGCTTTTACCAAATGTAGTTGATAGTAACCAATTTATTCCTAAAACTGATATCAATTTATACTATTTCTGGCCTCTTGAGTCAAGTTTTTGTGCTAAGAAATGTATTTCAAATTTAAATGAATAAATCCTGATAGTAGCTCCCATGGATATTGTTCCCTGATGGTAAAACTTTAAACAAATATAGAAAGTACTTTTGAATGGAAATCACCACAATCGTTCCTTTTAATTGTTCTAAATTTTTGTTGGAAAATATAAAGATTATGTAAAGCTGTTTGTTCCCAAATAATGGACCATGAATAGCAGTATCTAAGAGATATGTTCTTCCATTTTATATATTAATTAGCATCAATGGAAACTGTCAGAATATCATTGTTCTCAATATTTTGATTAAATATTGCATTCTGTCTATATACTTAAATAGGTTTTTAAAAAAATTCCAAACTCCATTCACAAAAACTAAAAAAATGCACAAAAATTATATACAGAACTACAGTCAAAAAAATTGAAATAGTTAATGTGCTTGAAGGTAGAAACATAATTTGTTTCATTTCAGCATCATGAGGTGTACATTTGTATTGGAATTAACTCAGAGAAAAAGAAATACATATCTGTTAGTATGCTGTCAGTTCACCCAGAAAGAAGGAGTTGGAGAGTTTGTAGATTGTCATGGTAGAAAAAGCCCCAGAGAAAACCGCCTCATGTTTTGTTTAGATGCAGATATCATTGCTTTAGAATATATATTCTCAAACAGTTGTTTCTATCAAAATGATTGTGTTCACTTTTGGCAAATATTTGAAAGAATTGTTTGGTCATTTTTGTCAGAATATCAGTTTGTAATACAGCATATAACAATACAACATTGTATTCAGAATCATCAAGTGGTGTTGTCAACTTTGAAAAGAATTTTTGAAAGAAAGTATTTTTTCTTACTGTTTATGGTCATGTAATTCCTTTTATTATCTGACCTGCATTAGCAGAAATCAATTTTCCTTGCAGCAGAAACAATGGTGTCTGGCTGTTATTGATGCCAATGCTGTCATGATTATCTTAAAGGGTGTTGTTTGAAATTAATCATGGACTATTTTTTTAAGTGAGGAATAGTATTGTGCAGAGCTCGTTTTTTTATTGAAAACATTTTCTTTTTTTAGTAAAGATTCATAATTTGACATCTGAAGATATGCTTTACTTTCTATAATATATTAAATATTTATGAAAAGTGTTTGGTTATGATTGGAAACTTTTTCTGTTTTAGTAAATAATTTGACATCTGAAGATCTGTTGTACTTTTTCAATTTGATAAAATATTTGGAAAAGTTTTCATTGAAAACTTTTTTTTTTTTTTAGTAAAGATACATAATTTGACATTGGAAGATATGTTGTACTTTTCTATATTTGATAAAATATTTAGATAAGTGTTTTCCATTTCAGGCTCCCCCTGGTGTAGCAGCCCCCTTATCTCTTGGTGCTACATCTCATGTTCTTGGAACTGGGATGGCACCAGGTGTGCCTGGACCAGGCATTGTCATTCCCCAGTCTTTAGGCCAAACACCTCATGTGCTTCCTCCTCCTGGTATAGGGATGCCCCCAGCTATGCCCACACCATTAACACCTCCTTCTCTCGTTACATCTCTACCTCATGCAGTTTCCCCATCTATACCAATGACAGTTGCCTCGGGTAAGTTGCAGTTATAAATAAAACTTTGCAGATTAATATCTCAACAGCTATTGATATTCTATATTTTCTCTTGTCCAATATTTGTACCAATTCTTGTAGCTTTTTGCCTATTTGAAATTGAGTTTTAATTGTCAACCTTTTTTTTTATAAAAGTTGAAGTTACTGACTAAAAAGGTTGCACAAATTTCAGGTCTTAAATATTTTAGGCAACCTGAGACTGCTCTTTTTTTGAAGGACATTTACTACAAACTGGTTTAATTCATTTAACTGAATTTCATATTTGCTGGCAAATCATATGGTTAATTATTTAAACTCATATGAAAGACTTTGTTGAATAATGTTTTTGCCTTTTAATTTAAGTTTTGCTCACCTTATTTTTTGTGCAATTTGAAATTAGATAAGAGTTTTACTATGCATGTAGTACAGTGTCAGAATTGTTATTATTTGTTTAAATTAGAGATCAAAGCACAAAGGATGCAAATTCATGTGAAGATTACATTGCATCAGTAATTCAACGACTTTTGATTCTTTTAGTTGCAGCACAATTTTCTCAAGCACCTCCCACAACTGTTATGGCAACTGCAATGACCATCCCTATGCCTCAGCCTATTGCACCCCCTGTTGCTGATAGCAAAGCCCAAAAGAAAGAGGAACCAGAGAAGAAAGTAAATGAAGATGATGCAGCGCAATCCTTAGATCAGCAGGAAAATATGAAGATCAGCGGAAGCAGTGCTCGTCACATGGTGATGCAGAAGCTGATGAGGAAATCAGAAGTGAGTTACATGTACAGAGTACATGTTGCCTCAGTTGAGCTGCTTCAAATTGCATTTAAAGCACAGACTTGAATAACTCAAAACATTTATTACTTGGATACTTCCCATGACAAATCAAACTTTATTAGTCCTTGCATAAAGTATTCTTTTGTGATCAACCTTAAATACTGGTACAATCAAAGACTTGATGATATTTGGCTTGGTAACACTTTGAGTATGGAAGGTTTGTGGTATAAAGTTTAAAACTAAGATGGAAGGGTAGGAAAAAGATTGGAGCTAATTGATGGTTTGTTGTGAAAAGTCATTGTCTTCAATTCTGACATTCAGTACATGTTCATTTTTTTGGATTGCATGTTTGACAATAAAATTCAAAGTATTTATGGAAGTGATGAAAAATAATTTTGGAAAGGACAGTTTGTAAGCATTAAGTTACTGAAGTCTGTGGAGGTTGCTAAATCTGCATATAGTTACGATATAATATAATGCTTTTCATAAATTCTGTTTAATGAAAACAAGATAACTAGCATGCAACTTAAAACCTTCACATTGTTTTAGTATGTTAGATGTCATTCTATATCACTGAGTAGTATATGTATGATATGACAGAACATGACCATGAAATGTGAATGCTGTTCATTATTATGAACACAGAAGTGGGTAGTAATTAAACATTTACTGTGTATATTGCAGTGTCGAGTGGTTGTGATGCGAAACATGGTGGGTCCAGAGGATCTTGATGATGAACTTGAGACGGATGTTACAGAGGAATGTGGCAAATTTGGCAATGTGAAGCAAGTGATCATTTACCAGGAGAGGCAGAGTGAGGAGTATGATGCAGAAGTTATCATTAAGATCTTTGTCGAGTTTTCTTTACAAACAGGTAGGTAAAATCAGATAAGAAAAATGTGCTATAGTTTGTGAATGTGGAACATAGTGAGACATTACTCCGGAGTTAGCATTTTATCTGTGCAAATATGCCAGGATTTGTGATTTGTCAAGATAAAGCAGAATAAAATTAGGAGCCGAAACATTGTAGTTTTCATAACCCTTGAACTGTTTTTGTACCTATTTACAACAGAAACACAAAATAATGACATTCAGAAATAGGCTCACATTATATGGATTCAGCATTTACTTTTTGCATAGCAACATTTAAAAAAGTACATCTTTATGTACAGGATGTAGTTTTTTTTAGTCCACAATTTTGCTACTATTTTACATCTCTATCCATCTGCCAAAACTTTAATTTCTGTTCTACATCTTTGAAGACTTTTGGGATTAGGAATGAAAATTGGTATCCTTATCCTTGTATACCATCGTTAGAACCACAGCCAACTACAATATTGTGTCTTATCTTCAGGGTCAAGTCACATGGTATTTAAATGTATCACAAATTTGGATTTACTTAAACATCAACATTAGAAAATGCATTATGGATCTCAGTGAAGATCATCTATTCAGGGTCCAAGTCGCATATAAATTTTCTGTCACGCTTTTTATTCAGGTTTAGATATTCAGAACTGTTAGAGATTAAATATGAAACTTGGCTTAATCATGCAAGTTGTTACTTAAGGTTCTCTATCATACTTTACTTTTGCATTCTAACTATGGAGCCCTTTTGTCTTTGGGCTATAAAGCTTGGTTTCCTTTTTTTTTAATTATTAGAAAGCGTCTTGAGTACCACGATGGAAGTCCTATTTTTAAGGACAAGCTCATAGATCAATATTTTAACTTTTCCACTGCACTCTTCCTTATGACTTTAAAGCCCTTTTTAATTTAGAGGTTGAACTTTGCACATGTAAAAATTGCCATTTGCAGGTATGTAATAACTAATAACTACATTATAAATCTTATCTTCAGGGTTTTAAGTTTTCCTTCACTGTTTTCTTTCCATTTTAAACTTTAGAGCCACTTAAGACTAAGGGGTGAAACATGGTATAGTTGTCATGTACCACATAGGGAGTACAACTTTTACAGATTGCTGCTCCATTAAAACATACATAGGACCCAGGGAAGGTACTTTTAAAGTGGAGTATTCATACATGGATGCAGTTAAGAAATTTATTATCATTTTATTATGAACTTTCTGCATTCCACTTACCCTGGCATATATTATTAAAAACTACCTTCCTTGGGTATTATTTATGTTTGGAACAGCCCAGACAAGTTCATAAACCATTTATTTTAGGCTTCTTTAAGATTTTTGATTTTGCTGTGCAACATGCAACTGTACAGGTCAGCGAGTTAAATTTGGCATGTTTGTATATTGTCACTAGAAGATTTATTACATTTCACATTTGGGATCCTATCAAAGTTAATGTCTTAGGTTCAATAATATTTCATGCTAGATTTTGTTTCTTGTAAAAAATCATTGAATCTTTTGCAGGTTGAACTATGGTACACTTATGTTTCTCTGGCAGCTCATCTTATTACAGTCTTGGTTTCACTATAAATTTACTGGCAAATTTCTGTCCATTCCTGCAGTTTTAATCTAATGCCCATCAATATAGAGATGTGTGACACGGGTGACCTCTTTTATGCCTTGCAACTAGCTCATCTGTCAAAAGGGTCATAGTGAGATTTCAGCACTGTATACAGACCTCCCTGTTGGCAGGGGACAGCAATATTTGTTTGCAGATATTTTTTAGTGTTATTCAACTTGTAGAAATTTTGTGAGTAGTCTGTTCATCTGCATGAAAGAATAATAAAGCTGCAAAAATTATATTTTATTAGCTGATTTGATATTTTTAACCTGAATAATGATCATTATCTTGCACACTAAAATTATTTTAGAGTTTTAAATCCCCTACTAAATGATTGGTTTGGTTTTCTGGGTCTAACAAATCTCAGCCAGAATATTTGGTGCAGGAAGAACCATCTACCCATGGTAAAGTACTGAAGTACCCATGTATCCACATTACTCGGGCTGAGACTTGACTCATGCAGACAGTGGTGAGATGTGTGAGTAATCTGTTAAGGCATGAGCCTTAGATTATTCAGTCCACCCTCCTTCCAAGAGGAAACAAAGAGTAGTTGCAAAAATAAATAATTGCAATTTAGTCAAGCTCTCCTTGGTAGCAGCTTGACATTTAGTGCTTACCTGGGGATCACTGGTTGCATTGGTTGATCCACACCTATGTTTAAGGTTTTTACTAAATAAAAGGCAGGCTCAAGAAAATGGACTAATGGTGATGGAATATGTGGTTAATAAAAATTATGAATTTTGAGACCTGGTGAATGAAGTCATTTCTGTAGAAATCAGGCTGCAATATATTTAAAAGTTAATAACATGTACACTATATGATAATTAAAATGGTGTCTAATCCAACAGACTAGAAATTCAACTTATCAGCTCACCTGCATATTATCTGACAGCTATTTATATAGAGCTTATTTTATTGATTATATCAGAGAATGTAAGTAGAGTCATTTTGTTTTTTGTTTTTTTGTCTTATTGCTACATGCATGTACAAGCTGAACAAATTTGATAACCAAAAGAACTGCCTGGACATGTGCATAAGCTAACATCAGGTTATGTTCATTTACATTTTACATGGTTAGCATTTTTGTAAAAGTATAGTAAGTAAATTTTGAAGCCATGTGAAAACAAAAGAACTCACCCAACTCTATGAATTTAAATGTTATCTTTCTGTGATTCCAAGAAAATTAACACCCATGAAAAAAATGAATTCCAGTATAAATTTACATGATAGTTTTGCTTATGCTTTTATGTGTATTTACAGAGGCAGAGAAAGCTATTGCTGGTTTAAATGGACGATTCTTCGGAGGACGAGTGGTGCAAGCAGAAAAATATGACCAGGATCTGTTTGATTCCAAAGATCTGTCTGGTTGAGTGTGGAACCATTTTAAATATTTAGATTCTGAAAAGTTGAGACAGCTACGGGGCCTTTCATATAGCATATATGAGTAATATAATACCTCGCTGAGATGGTATGCAGCAAGTTAATTTTCTGTAACAGAAAGTTGAATATAAGACATTGTCCATTCAGATTGAAAGGATTATTTCTGTGTACTGTAGGATTGATGTACTTTTTAAATATGATAGTGAGTGTACCAGGTATTTAGTATGAATATGTACAGACTTAATCGAGGAGAGACTGTTTTAAGTATGTATATGTATGTTTGTGCATGATTAAGCTGGCCTTGTTATTGCTGCGAGAGCAAATGAATTTTCTATGGCTCCATTGAACCAAACCTTATAGTAATTGTGTTGTCAGTCTGTTCATCTATATTGGTCATATAATTGCCAAAACTTTTCTTGAAATTTGTTGATTTTAGACAAATTTCAAATGCAGCTCAACTTAGCATAACTTCAAAAGGTTTTCAGTAAAATTTGATAATGCTCCTTTATATTAACAAGACTTGAGTGTGTTTGACTAACATCACTGATGGTATCATTTCAGGGTGTTGTGGCCAATGAACATACATTTTGCTGCCTTTGATTTCTGCAACTTTTCTTGACCAATAGGATTGTTTGATATCAGCCTAGTTTGGCATCTAGTTTAATGCTGATGAGTCTTAGAATGGGTTTAATTGAAGGAGTTTTAATTTTCACTGATCGACAGATTGCTTCTTCATATTTTGATTTTCCCAGCTTTACAAATGAATATTATATTTCAGTTTATATTGATAAGACCGTGAAGAAGTTGGATCTCCAGCTTTTCACATAATCATTTACAGGAGATGTGGAACCTGAATCCTTGTGATCTTATTAAGGCTTGTCTGACACAAGTTTAGGGACCCCAGCTGGCCAAATGATCTAAGTTGCATGCCTTTACAGATTACGGACATCTTAAACATCTGTATTGTGGGGTGGGTGTTGTTGTTTCGGCTCAGTCAACATGGGTCTACATGAAAATAACTTCCCATGGGTACATGGTCTTTCTCAAACATACTGGTTGCTATTTATAGGTTATCTTGTACTTAAAAATGGCATTTTTTTGTATTAAAGTAATTTTAAAAAAATTCTCAATGCAGATTGTATAATGCCATGCAAGTACAAGGATTGTAGATAAAGTTTGATAAAATTAACTCTTAATGTTGGCTTTTTGAAATGTTCCAAAATTTTTCACAAAGATTATTTGATCAACCTTGTTTAATTATTCCATATCCCTGGAAATTGTGGAAAGGAATTTAGAAACATTTTTTTTTTATTATTCAGGAGTGGTCTCTGGCTATCCAGTTCAGATACATTGAAATCCTTTATATGTTGGAGATTTTAAGATGTTTAGTAGATAAACATGTAAAATGCTTCATCAGATACAATTATTAACAAATTATCGAACCTAAATTCATATATCTTTTTGACATGGATATTTGCAATATTTGTAAAAATATGAAATGTTGATAAATAAATTAGTGTTTCTGTTTGTGCTTTGTTTTTGTAAGTCTGTTCAAAAGTGAGGTTGGGGCATGATTTGGAATCACCAAGTAACTACTCAGGTAAATGATCTATTACACTGTAAATTGGTGACTTCCAGAATTGATTTTGATTGGAAGGATGTAAAGAACACCTGATTTGTTTGTTTAAAATTTCTTAAATTCAGTCAACTTACTCAGCTAATGTGGGTACTTGAGAAAGCTAGCCAGTAGGTTCTTGTGGGTTGGTGGTTTTCCCTGGGTTTTTTCCCTCCAGTAGTACTGCCAGTCATGTAAAGCCTACCTTGTGCTGAAAAGTGGCATTGAACCCTACAACAATGACAAGTCAACTTGAGGTATAGAAGAAAAATTATAAGCATGTTTTGTATGTTGCCTCAAGCTGTGTGCCACAACTGCAAGTGACTTTGTCCACACCAGATATCTGCTTTAATTAGGACTTCTACTTCTTGCTAGGCAAAACATTATCTTACAGGGTCCACAGTCATTAAAGATCTTTCAGAAATGAACATCTCAGCTGAAGGCCTTGACAGTGATGTTGCCTAGGTCAGTAAAAGTCATTGAATTTGAGAGATTTTGCTTAAAAATAAAATGTGAAAACTTTTACTTTTGATTTTACACTGTGTGAGGACTGAAGTACAGTTTGATTTTCCCATCTTAAGCTAGCCAACCACTGTTAGAATCCAGACTGCTCCAGTGGCCTAGTGGTTAGTCAGATGCAGGAGGTTGCAGTTTCAAATCCCAGCTGAGTTGTACCAAAGACTTATAAAAATTGTAATAACAGCTGCCCCACTAGGCACTTAGCAAAAGGAGGTTAGAGTAAGAATTGGTTGGCCTGGTGTTAGGATAATGTGACTGGGTGGTACATGATGCTACATGTTTGCAGCATGATGCCCCAATGCTAGATATAACTAAAAACTGCCACAATGCAGACATCATAGCAATATTGCTGAAAAATTGCTAAAGCGACATTAAAAATCCAAATAACAAATAGTATCTATAGGAAGTAATTGAATATTATGCATAATGCCCCATTCACATAAATAAAAAAAACATGCTTGCATGCATTAAGTTTAATTGGCACATTGGACTAATGTAAAAGCATTCTATTGTAGTTTGAACCTTGCATCATGCAAGTTTTACAAATGCATGTTTATAATAATGTGGGCTAGCTAGAAAACAAATGTGAATATTCCCAATGTGGTTCATCTACTGGAAAAGTGTTAATGGAGATACCAGTATACCCAACAATGGTGTTAAATATGACTGGCATTGACAGACCTGAAATCCTAATATAGAATTACAGAACAGATTCTGGCAAAGTATTCAGTAAAGAAAAGCTTCAATGAAGTGAAATATGGACAATGCTTTTGTTGGTGAAAAATCTTATTTTGAAGAAGAATCCAAAAAACCTATACCTGTGAGCTGGTGAAATTGCACATAACAACCAAAAAGAAGTTTCCCTTCTTGTTCCAGCTGGCTAAGCTAGCTATGTGAAATGCCATATGTCATAGACCAATAATCATATACAGGTAAGGAAAGGAACAAAATAATTTCAAGGTAAAGAAATGAGAAAGACTTTTGCAGATAAAGGTGACATCTTTCAAAGATTTTGATTTCAGAAGGACACTTTAACAGAGTAGAGCAGGAAGAGAGGTTGATATTGAACTATGGCAGTTTTCTTCTCCACATCCTTTTTGTTCTACTTGCCCCTCTTTCTTTTGATTGGGAAGCCCCAACCCATATTAAATAAAATCAGAGTGGCATTTCTTAAGTGCAAGAACTGAAGTTGTAGTTGGAGGAGAAAGTAGAGATGCCAAAGCACAGGATCATCCAGTTACAATGAGACCATTTTATAAATATTTACTTTTCACATCTATTATTTTGATATTTAATAAATTTTATAACAAATTTTTTATTCTTGTATTTGTTTCTTGTTACTTGACATGAGTAGTCATTGAAAACAAAAATTGAAAAGTAATTCAGTTGCAGCTCATATCCTGCCTTTTCACTGGTTTAAATGTTTTCTTAGCTCTACTGGTCATAGATCAGATGAGTTTGTCTGTTGTCCATCATGTACCATCAGTCCATTTGCAAAGGTTTATTATTGCTACTCCTCCTGAACTACATAGAGGATTGCCTTGAAACTTAACACAAGCATCCATCCCTTAATCTAGTTGGTCATTCATATCTGCAGTGTGGCAGTTTATAATGATGTAATGATGTCTAGCATTAGGGCACCATGCCGCAGACATATATCATTATGTCCCACCCAGTCATGTTGTCCTGACACCAGGTTGACCAGTCCTTACACTATCCTCTTATTCTGAGCGCCAAGTGAGGCAGCTGCTAGTACTATTTGTACAAGTCTTTAGTATGATTTACCAGGGTTCAAACAGATGACTAACTGCATCTAAGGGGGACACTCAAACAACTTAAGCAGGAGTGGTTGGAATCCGAAGAGTAGTTTTGGAGTAGTAATGACAACTTGTGGATGATGGATAGACAACACACCATCCCTCAAAATCTTTTGGTCTATGATCAGTAGAAATAAAAATCTGCATCAAACTGTTACGCTATACAAATCTTAAACTGATTCTTCTAACATATCTTTACTCTTATTAAATGTTCTAATAATATTCCCATAAGAATCTGAATCGTGTTGTTCAAAATATGCTGCTTCATCATAATATGATTAGGATATATTATGACCAATGAAGCTGCTTTCGTTTTCAAACATCTTAAAACTTGTACAATTTTTTCCATAACAAATCATACTAATTCAGAAGTTAATCTACTGAACAATGTCCTGGTTCTGTCACATGCCTGAGGCTTACTTTTACAAGCATGTTCACAGTGATCAGTGAACATTCCGATATGAGTGTTTATTATATACAGTTGTTTCCGAGATAAATTTCTTGCATATGGTTAAAACATTGTGCACAAAATATTACAAACTTTCTAATTGTTAGAAAAGAATTTATTACATACAATAGAACCTGAATGTTTTGACAACAATTTCAGCCCTTCCCCCTCTCATGCATGAGATATATACAGATTAAAGACAAATAAAAAGTCTTATATTTAGATGGATACGGGATTCCATTCTCTGCTTCATACCATAACATAAATGGATATTCATATTTTGA
Source organism: Potamilus streckersoni (assembly GCA_016746295.1). Taxonomy (NCBI): domain Eukaryota; kingdom Metazoa; phylum Mollusca; class Bivalvia; order Unionida; family Unionidae; genus Potamilus; species Potamilus streckersoni. The sequence continues at coordinate 1,700,892 of JAEAOA010000900.1, read as the reverse complement.
CTCTAATTTCAGCATTCTTTTTCCTTCTCTCTTGCTGCACAACATTTCACACACACAAATGAAATATAGGTATGTTTGTTTAGATGGGCATGGGAATTCCCTTCACTGCTTCAAAGCATTCATCATAAGAGTCCCGGTAGTCGTCATGGGGTTTGATCAGCAACATGCATGTTTGTCTCTTGGAGCCACAAGCTGCACCCAGATCCTGAAAGAGAATCAGTTAAAGTGAAAATAATTTAGCATGTCTTGATTTGATTATAATTTACAATTCAGTTCCAATTAACAATTGCCCTCTATGATATAGTGCGAGTTCTAGCTGTTTGTAATATTTTCAGACATGATTTTATGAATTAGGCATAAACTTTAAGATTTGTCAGCAAAAGTATTAAAGGCCTGCCAAACCCTTACAACTTAACCTCCACAAATCTTACTTTAGTCACAGTCTGCATATCATATAAAAACTATATCGACAAAACTTTCCATTCACAAAGAATACTAACAAGATTTGCAAGATGCAACTGTGGGAGCCATATTGGAAGTCAGAATCCTGACATTTTTGTATAGAGCATACTGGACCTTAACACGTTTTGTAGGAAAAAACCCATGTTGCTGTAACTATCCATTTAGAATGTGTAGCAATAACTTGATTCTTAAGATGGCTACTATAGTGACCATACTGAAGCAACACCATTTTCATTAAGACCAACTGGACCTTGGGTTGAATGTGCATGACAAGTTTATGTCAATCCACCAAAGATTTAGGGGTAGCTACAACAAAATTGTCATAAAAGACAGATATCTGAGTTAAAAAAAAAAAAGCAACCATTAAACGATTATGTATTTATACTGGCTTTAGTGATCTAGCAAGAAGCAACTTACCTCCATCTGGTTTAAAACTAGTTTCTGAAACTGAAATGGATGTCGCTAAGTCCAAGTATAGTTCATGAACTTAACACTTTAAGAAAATATAGCCTTTGCTGCATAAAATAGCACATTTAAACTTTTTTGACAATAAGCCATCTATCACTTCTGGGGACTATGCAATCAACATGAGCGTTCATGCAATTAAAAAAAAACTGGTATCCAACTGAAAGAATATTAAATCAAATTTCATAACGATGCAACGATGTACACTTAGCCAGGGGTCACTATCAGGCGAAGTCTGTGAAAAAGTTGCCTAAGAACTGTAAACTTCACTTTCTTCTGTTAGGAAAGCGAAAATGACTTCGCCCTCAATTTTACGGACGTAAATGGCTGTATATTGACTTTTGAGATGCCCCCTTGCAGTAGCATTAAGTTCTGGCATTGTTTAATCCAGGGTGAAATGCATCAATATATAAGTAGTAATTTGTGATCGATGAGTGTTTTCTGATTATTTCTTGTTTTTATAAATGGAGATTTTAACAACCCTATTTGCATATTTTCTTGATAAAATCAGTTTGAAAATGTAAACAAGTTGTAATGGCGGACATCGCTACATATACGATATACCACATAATTACACTGTATTCGTAAATGGGCAAATAGATTCAGGAAAATATATAATATACTGAAAATAAAGTTTAAATATTATCATAGGATTTAGCCTAAATATTAAACAATGTAGGTCAAAAATGTGACATCTCTTGGGGAATTCGAAACAAATCTGCAAGGTCAAGGTTGTTTCTGACTTACAGTAATTTTGCGCAATTACAAAAGAGATATAAAGTATTTAAGCAAATACTATTTAACTGACTTATATCCTTAATGCCAGTAGGTAGACAAATAATTCAACCATAAATATTCAGTCACATTAATTGATTTGTTATAACAAAACACGAAATGGAAAAGCTTTATGAAGACAAACCATCTTTATAAAAATAGATGCACTAACTTGGTGCAATAAGTGTTTTTGGATTTTTCAGTTTTGGGGGGAAAAGGTTCCAGTTTTGTTATCTATTTACTTTAGTACTTATGTGTGTTGTCTAAGAATAGTTACAGTAATGTCTTATTGGTAACAAGGAAATCAGGATGATGAGCATGGTTTGAATTAGGGGTTTTTTCAAAGAATGCTAGAAATCTTTTTTGACTGCACTTTTACATAAAACTTGTACAAAATGAAATAAAAAAAGGGGTAGATTATTAAGCATTTTTTACCAACTTAAAATTACAAGACTCATCTTGTTCTTGATTTCAGTTAAAATTAATTACAATGTATAGCTTCTGTGCCTTTTAAGTCATACGGCCAATTTGTAAGTATCTCAATCCAAACACACATACTACAAGTATGAATAAAATGGGTATGAATATAATAATTTTGATACATATACAAAATAAGTTGATAATAAACATGACTTTTTTTTTAAAACTTGAAAATAAGACTCTAAAACTGTTAAAAGCATACTGAAAAATGGATCACATAAATAAGCAGCTATATATATATATATATATATATATATATATATATATATATATATATATATACATACATATATATATACACACACACTTATATACATATATATAGATATAGACATACATATAGACACACACATATATATATATACACACAAGCACACACACACATATATATATATATATATATATATATATATATATATATATATATATATATATATATATCTGGAGTTTCATATATATTTCGCATTTCTTGCTTTGGTCAATATATATGATAATGCAGATATATATATATATATATATATATATATATATATATATATATATATATATATATATATATATATATATATCTGCATTATCATATATATTTCGCATTTCTTGCTTTGGTCTCACTTCTCCCTGTTGAGATCCTTTCTCATCCTTATTCTGACCAAAAGAAATCACTTCTCCCTATAATTTAAGTCTAGCTTGACCGCTGCTTAGCGATCTTGAAATTTACTGTGTCAAGCCATAAGTTATATGTAGAAACCTCGAGTAAATTTGAATTTCCAGAGTAAATTTTTCAGGGAGGATAGACTGAAGTTAATTCAGAAATATTATTACATATGAGCTTTTCATGGGTCAGTGGTTCTTTCCGCGATTTCCCGATTTCTTCCTCCACCATTAATACTGGCCGCCGTGTGCTGAAAAATGTTAAGTCCCAGAACAACAACAACAACAACATATAACTGAATAAGTTTGAAATATCAGCATTTAATGACAATTAAAAACACACAAGTAACAAATGTAAGCACATTTGTAAGATGAATTAAGAAGGATAATGAATAGAGGACTGGATAGCAACCTATACTGATATCACATTCAAACCATTTGCAACTTTTTTAATATTTGTGAAACATCAAAAATATTTTTCCTTTAAATCACTGATCCATTTTCTTTTGATACTCCTTGTACATGTAAGTGATAGATAACCTATGCTCTATGTCTCTCAGAACTTTTTGTTTCATTCTCTTATTTATATTACAACATGTTGGCTATTTTTATATTAGAACTTTGATTCTACTCTGACATATGCCTTACATACAACAATAATAGAACTAAAAAATATAACACCCCTGCAAAATACACAAAGTGTTGTGCTTTCTCAGGCTAAGTGCTTTCTCAGTTTTCAGTCCATTTGACAACTTTTTTTTATGAACAGTTGAGATGGCACTCACCAGTTATTATGTACTTTTGAGAGAGTGATGTATGTAAAGTGAAGTTGTTTGCATTTAAACATGCATAGTGGAGAGAATATTGGCATACCTATATACTACTTTCATGTAATGTGGCTGAAATTTCTTTGGATATTGTACTTTTGGAAATTTTAAATGATCTTAGGACACTGCTAACTAAAATGACTGCTCCCTTGTGCTCCAAAAATCAACCTAAATTTGTCTAAAGTACACTATTCTTTGCAGCTATTAAAATATGGAAAATGAATTTTGCCAAACTAGACAATACCAGCTTCTAAAAGTGCAATGAATGAATTACCATATGCATAAAATGTGAAAAAAGTTATCGGCTCTATGTTTTATAATTTACCTCTGAAGTTTGAGAAGTGAAAATGAGCAAGTAGAGCTAGCACTTTTTTGAAAGGTGCACATCTGGAGTAAGGCCAAGCTGTATACTCTCTAACCCATATTACACCCATCAATCATACATCAAAATAAAGGGAATTAAAGGTTCTTTGAACAATACGTAAGATATACAAAGTCTCTTTTAAAAAGCCAGTATAACTAGTGAGGAAACCCAGGGAAACTCTTTTTTTTCTTTAAAATTTTAACCCTTTGAAAAAAAAACAAAAAAACATTCCATCACTTTTCCAGGGCCATTTTACAAAATTTTTTCAAGGATCAATTGTGACATAAACAAAACCATTTAGCATTTAGGTGGAAGGCAGTAGTTTAAAAATATATGCATCAACATTTAAAGTGACTTCCCTGGGCCACAAATATCTTTTACAGGAACAGTCCTAATAAAAAAGGCTTAAGTATCGAGTATGGACAGACAGACGGATTGGCAGAAATGCACACTGATTGTTATGTTGAACTTCTTCCAAGAAAAATTTCCTGAAAAGATTACTATTATTATCTTACATCTTTTGATGGAGTGTAACAATAGGGGATATTGTTTTCTTCACAAACCACTGGCATGTGGCTGATGACATCAACAGGACTCACATCTCCTGCCAGCAGAAGAATTCTAGAAAGAAATAATTTCTCATTAGACTGGAACATTATTGAAATCATATTTTTTAATGATGTATTTTTTAAAATTTTTTTTTCAAGATTTAAAAAAAAGGTTATGTGGACTTAATCAGACTTGTAATGTTTAGAGGTTCATGGACTTTATATGACTTGATTTAACTTAATATATTTAGGAGACAAGATCTCCATTTTATTTAAGCTTATAAGCAAAGTAAAATCCTGCCAATAATAAAAAAAAGAATTATGAGTGGGTCACTATGACATAATTTTGTTCTAACTGTACTGGGTTCACAAAAATTTTTGTTAATGAACAAGGCAGTCATAATCAAGCTCCTGTTGAGATATGGCTACAATTTTCACAAAGTTTAGTTTAAACATATACAAAACAGCAAGTGTGTAAACAATCATGTTCATCCTACATCTCTTGTTAGCTAATGTGTTCAAAGTAACATAAAGAAAGAGTGAAGACAACAAGCTTTGTAAATTTTAACAAAAATAATTTTATTTCTTAGAAAACATGAAATAATGTAAATATATTAAACAAGACTTACTGTTTACAGAAACGATCCAAAATTATTTGTTCAAAAGAAAAACATAAGTCCTGTAAAAAGTTCTAAACACAGTCAGAAGTTCTGTTCCGGTCCAATTTGGCAGATGTCAGATGAAGGTAACAGAAAAATCCAGAATTTACACAATAAAGCACAGTTTGTGTTGTTCCGTTCCAATTTAGAATATTTTCGGAAAATGTCTTTGTCCAAATCAGTAACATTTTTCTCCAAAAAAACAATTATTCAGAAAAACAAAGTAAAATTAGCTCCTCTAACAAGACACGTTCTACATAGACATACCAACAGAAAACTTTTTCTAGTACAAAAATACCTTTTTATTAAGGTAATAGAAGTTGTGCAACTCTAAGATATTACAATAAACTGACTTTATGACTCTACGACTGTATACAACTCTATGAACGTCTTACAAAAATCCTCATTATATAAACGATGCTAATATGTTGTTTGAATTACACGCGCACGGAGGACGCATGCAATTTTGTAATACATCTGGACATTAGGAAGGCCTGACCAAGTATCAGCCAATCGTTTTCATAGTTATTCCTGAATGTTTACTTTTAATGAATTTGCCATCATGCACAGCACGTGCTCACAGGAGTCACATTTACCACATAAGTAAACATGATGTTTTTCAACAACATACTAGACGGATATTAATATAATCATATTAATAATTACATTTAATGAAATAAAAAGATTTATACAGAATTCATTCCTTAACACACACACACACACACACACACACACACACACACACACACACAAAAGAAACCTTGCACATGTTTAAAAAATATGGAAAACACTGCAGCCTAATTCCAGGCATCTGGTGCTTTGAATCTACTTGAATCAATTGCATAATTTTATTGTATCCCATGTACACATTTTGAAATTTTGGTAAATCATAACTTTCTATAAGTCTTTTATGTTTGAAAACAAGAATTCAACACTAATCAAAACAATTTTTTGCTTGCCCCAAAAAGCAATCCTTAGATTAAAATTAGTAGTGTATTAATAGTCAATTTTACATCGCTTCTGTCAGGAGATTATATTCATGAATATGTGACTGCAATAAATTTCAGCTCTTAAACTTTCATTTCTAGAACAGACACAGTGACTCTAATACTTTTAAGAAGCCCTGAGGATTATCAGCATTTGGTATAATATTTTATCTGTTTAATAAGACTTTCTTACCCTCTTTCTCCCTTCCTTACAAACTTCTGAACCTCTCTAACTCCTTTACGTAGTTGTTTATGTTTGGAAGCTGTAAAATAGAAAGCATGTAACTGATAAATTTGTGAATAAGAACAGTAGGTAGGGTTGGGGTGAAATGAAATAATGATTTTAAATTGACACAGATAACATTAATCAGTTCAGGAAAGGACCAGATGGCAGGTGCTTTTCTCCATCTACATCAACTAATACAGTTTCTGTTGAATATCAGTGGGGGACAGGTTGAAAGAATGGAATAAAAAGATGCCAAGTTCATTACTCTAATCTGGATATTGTTTTTGGTTCAAGTTTAATATTTTCTTTCAAATAAAACTTTTTTGCATTGATGGAGAAGCATGCTTTAAATTTGTAAGGTATGACAGGCTTACATAATTTTCAATGAGATTGTAATTGAACCAGGTAAATCCTTTTTGAAACTGAAGGTGAGGTATGATTCATATTGATTTGGCCATAGATTATAAAGCCCCACTACAGTATTTACAGTTTGTTTGTACCCCACTATCAATTTTAAAAATGAAAAAGCATCAAGGATATAAGAAATGCACAAAACTTATGTCATTTCATTCCTCAATTTATAATTTCTAACATAACTGTTGCCAGTAGGTCCTTAAAACTGTAAAATTATTCACTATCAAATTAATGGAAACTATCATTGAAAACAAGTTTCATTCAAAGCACCGTGTTGAGTACCTGGGACCCCATGCCAACAATCAGGATATAAATTTGAACTGATGAACAAAATGACTAAGCTTTATTTTTTTTTTTTATCCTTGATGCCTTTTATTCTTGAAATTGGTAGATATGTACAAGTCAAAATGGTCATTATGTGCATTTACCTATCTTAAATTAAATATACAGTTCTTTAAAAAATGAACCTTAATTTTCTTTGACCAAAGCCTATTCAATCCTGATTAATGAATGCTATGCACCTTAACTGACATCAAGAAACTTCCAGATAAAAATTATGGATCTCTATGGTCTTGAACAATGGTGGCCATGTACTTGGATCAAGAAAAGAGCACATTGAATGGAAGAGTCCAAAATAAAGGGTATTACAAGTTAGTTTATAAATATGCAAAGCTTTCACTGTGTCATCACAGCATGCAACATTTAATCCAGATTATACTTGATTGCACCTTTAGGTTCATTTCATCCAAAAATGTCTACATACTTTAATATTGAATTTGCTACATGGGCATTTAAATCTTGACCTTCCAAAGGAGGTATAAGAATCCAAATGAAGTTAATCTTTGCTACGTAATGGTTTGCTGAAATAGTAGGTGTTGAATGCCCACACTTTTACTACATAACAAGTAGGAAAGTATAAAACTACTAAAACAAATTTAACCACTCCTTATTAAGTTTTGATTTAAACACATTTTTGTGTTACAAATCCAACGAGCAGACTCCAAGCAATTGCAAATTTATATGCATGTATAGTAGAATATGATGGGATGTATCCTTATTTTATTTACATGTGATAGGGAAAAAAAATATATCGGGGTCCGAGCCAAAACGCAGACTAACAAATTGATGAGAAAACAAAATGAAAAAGCTGAAGAGCGTTACAGCCAAGAAATACAAGACATCTAATCAAACCCATGCAGGTTAGTTGTCTCAGCGCCACTTCTTGTCAGGAAAATCCAACCATTCACAAGAATTATTCGTAAGGTTCATGATTGGCACAACATTGAAAATATGTTACACTCAAAGGCAGTTACCCTTTTTCACTACTTTGTATAATCTTTTAGTCAATTTTCTCGAAGCAAGTGGCTGTGCGATGGGACAAAGAAAACGAATTTTTTCTTCCCATAATGTTTTGCTGCCTTTCCCCTCAGACTCATCTCCATCCTCCGATTTTCTTTTCTCTTTTTTCTCTTTACCCATAGTTGTCTCACACGTGTCTGCACCGATACTAGTATCAAAATATGAACATTTAGGACATTATGATTCCGGATCCTTGCGACAGGAACGTTATTTTCCGGAATATTAAAAATTCCAATTATAAACAAGAGTTATTGCGGATTGAAAATCACTTCTCAGTTATGACCACCGGGCCATATAAAGAGGAGAGAACAGGAAGCAAGTGTTCCGGGCATCCTAGTCATAGACCTCACCAGCGGTAGCTGACAGTGATGAAATCATCAGGACCAGATTAGGGCTTGGGGTAGATGAGCCTGGGACACTTAACATGGGTGGAGGCACTTATAAATCGTCAAATACACCATGAAAACAGACATTAAACTGTCCTTTATATTATTATAGCTATATTAGGTTAAGTATTAGATGGTTCGATGATAAAGTTCTATATTGTTATTTAAGACATGTAATACTAGTAAAATGCTCACCCTGCAGCGTGCTGATAGACTAGTAAGAGCAATAAAGCAAGGGATCCACTTATATCTTAGGTTATGTTGTTTTAAAAACCAGTTCAGGTGATGAGTATGTGCTAAATTGTGTTCACAGCATGGGTACTTTGTCTACTCTATTTCAATTGCAAGAAAAGACTTAAAGATCTATTAATTTTTCCTTACCTTAAATATTTTCAGCATATTTTCTGTTTTTTAATTTCATGGTGTTTGTTTTTTTGGTAATCATATCATTATATATGTTTGTCTAATGTTGTAAAGTGCTTAGAGCTTCTAAAGATTAGGTGCTATACAAAGTCCTTATTATTACTATTATTATTACATGTATTTGTCTCTTCTCTCATTGGTTACTTTGTCTTCTCTCTCTCTCTCTCTCTCTCTCTCTCTCTCTCTCTCTCCTATTGGGTTGTTATATATATATATATATATATATATATATATATATATATATATATATATATATATATATATATATATATATATATATATATATAATTTGTATTATTTGTTGGCTTTTCTTAATAATTTTAAACTATATACATTTGTATTTCATACTTGAACTTGTCCAAAATCAAGTTTGCTGTGTACCTAATTAGGAACATGATTTTATAAACAACACAATAAAATAGTTAATATTTCTTTGTGAGAATTGATTAAATATTAGGATCATTATCAATGTTTATCTTAATATGAGTCTAGGGCATTGGAATTCCTAATGGAAAAACCTGTTGTACATGATGTTTGCCCATCTTCACTAGCCATGGTTGCGATATATCAATCTTATCTACAATGTTGTGGATTGAACAGGTATTTCAATGTTTTGACCTAGTGACAATTATTTGGTTTCATAGTTGCCTTTCTTAGACCCAATGCACTAAAATATCTGATCAATCTGCCAAGGTGTATATAGGGTTAACATATTGGAACCTTGGCTAGTGAAGATGGATATGTGCCATGTTCTTTCTTGTTGACAACTTAGAATGTTATAGAAATTAACTTTTGATACCCATCCTGGTTCTATTTTTATCTTAGCTTTTTATATAAAATTGTTTATTTGAGAAATTACTGATCCTTGCCTTGACATTGTTGAAGCAGAATCGATCTTATTGTTGTGTCCAGATTTTGATTTGGTTCGAATTATTTATTCAAATTATTATTCACTGGAAATACAAAGTGGAGAGAAATATCAATTTGGAATTGAAGTGAATTCAGACAAGAACACTTTTGGATCATATTACTTTAATACATGTATATCAAAGACTATTAACACATCATTACACTTCAGGCCATTAGCACATTACTACATTTGAGACTACAGGCACATCAACACAATGAATATTGCAACTTAGGTGGGACTTTATACATTCAGACTTGTAATTAAACTTGTAGGACTATTTGGGATTTATGTCACAATGCTGTACATTCTTTTAAAGAGTTCACTTTGTATTCTATGGAAACAGATTATTTGTTGAATTTGACAACACTTGTTGGTTTTTGCTCTTTCCTGTTACATAATTTAAGACCATATAGTTGTAACAAAGTACTTTGTTTTTTTCTATCTTTGGGTACTTTGTTTAATTTTCTATTGAGTACTTTGTTTTGTCTGTTTGGGTGCTGTGTCCTCTCTCTCTCTCTCTCTCTCTCTCTCTCTCTCTCTCTCTCTCTCTCTCTCTCTCTCTCTCTCTCTCTCTCTCTCTCTCTCTCTTCTTCTGGGAATTCTGTTTTCTCTCTATCTCTCTAAATGGTTACTTTGTCTTCTCTTTTTTCCCCTCTCCCTTTGGGTACATTGGTTTCTTTCTCTTTTTGGGTAATTTATTTTCTCTCTCTTTGGGTACTTTGTTTTCTCTCCTTTGGGTACATTGTTTTTTTTCTCTCTTTTAGTAATTAGTTTTCTATTTCTCTTTGGGTACTTTGTTTTCTTGCTCTTTATGTGTTTTGTTTTCTGACTTCTTTGGAACTTTGTTGTTTCTATCTTTTGGTTAAATTATAAGTTCTATGTTTTCCCTCTTTTTTGGATAAATTAATCTGTCAACAAGATATAAATCAAAAACAGCTACACCTTCAGCTGTAAACTGGAATTGTTAGTAATAATTTTTGTTCCATTCGTTTAAATTATTCTTGAGTATCTTTTGTATATGCATGCACCATTTTGGCTCACTAAGTCACTAGATTAATCAGTGCAGTCAATGTAGAAATTTTGAGAAGTTTGTTTGTTTAATAAGAAAATGAGTTTATGTTGTGGAAATAAAACCAAAATAAAATTATTGAAATTAATAGTTCTGAACGCTAGTGGATAAGAAAACGATTTTAAATAAATACATTTGAACATTTGAATATGTACTACTTATCTCTCTAATGTTCTGCCTGGTACTTTTCTTAGTACTACAAAAATGTCACATTTGTAGATCTTTTCTGAGAAAAATATTTTCATAATAATAATAATAATAATAATAATAATAATAATAATAATAATAATAATAATAATAATTCAAGTTTATTTTGTATTTATTTCATTTTCTGTGTTAATTTTATTAGGAATTTTTCGATTAACTGTTATGACCGGATCGGTTCGTTGAAGTAAACAATGATAAGCCGGTAAAATAAGGTGAAGGTCACATAACCAGATCGGGATGAAACCAAGACATGGCCTACAAATATCTAAGTTGCTTTATTCCACATGGAATAAACAATGGTATAACAACAAAAATATGATTTTCTTTATGTATTATGGCTCACATCACAGACCTGATCTGTTTTGATAATTATTGTGCAGGATCGTCTTGATCATGCAATCAACAAAAACAAACCACCATTTGTGTTGGACTTGGGATTGTAACAATTATAAAGTGCTGTAATAGTGCTCAATCATCTGACATTTATTATTAACTCTTTTGTATGGATCGATAGAATATAACTTTTTATTCAGCAAATCGACGACCTTCATGAGCAATATAATCGTAAGAACGTGCAATATCAGTTTATTGTCATTGACTTTGACGTAGGTAAACATTGAAATTACCAATATTAGACAATTCAGATTATATAATTTTTATTTATTTGAGACATATACAGATAAAATGTAAAAGATATATTTTCTTCTATGAATGCTTACTGCCACACGAACCCCATTTTACAGTTCACAGGGATGTATGTAAAGAATATAAGAACACAAAATTAGATAATTGGTATATAGAACATATTTTATATCCATATTTAGTGACCAGTAAACAGCAATTTAAAAAAATGTTGATAATTCTGCCATTTATAAAATAGTGAAAAAGTTGTCTGTCAATGGTAATTATGATATCTGGGAAAAAATATTGTATACAATGTATTAATTTTTAAGTATGTTGGGTCTGTTGTGCATTAGTACCAAATATGTACTTTACAATATTGATATAGTCCTAGAGTTATATTTTGTTACATTATTTTAATTTGCAGTATTAATATTGATTCTGTATGCACCTCTAGGCTTTTGTGTATGCTCAGTGGTGTGCCAAATTGCTTAAGGTGACTTCTGAACTAAGCACTTGATGTCAAAGGAAACTTTTTTTGTCCTTATTGTTGATCTGATGCTGCTATTGCTAGAGTCTCATGGCAGTTCTTAATGAAAAGTCTTTAACATTCTGATTTTAAGTTAAACAATGTTATACTTTGTAACATTCCTAAACAAAGACAAGAATCACATTAATATGCTAATTCTGTTCCTTAAAAGTTATGCAAGATGCACATATGTTAATTGGAAGTAATCAAATTGTATGCATTCTTTAATTGCAAATGCAGTATTTCAGGTTAATTAGTTGCACATGAGTGCTCTCCTCTTAAAAAAATCAAGTTTTGTGACTGCCATTCCATCAATATCACATGATGTGCACACAGGTTGGTAAAAAAAAAAAAATTTGATCAGCAAAAAGACCAAATGTCACTGTTAAGGCTACTTTCAGTCATTTCATTAGGATAAATTTCAGACATTTTTATTAATGTTTCAGCAGTTTATGCACAATAAACATAACATTGGCGAAGCTTGTTTTCAATTTCAGTCATAAATGGCCATTCTGAGAAATACTGGAGTTACCTCAATGAATTCTTTAATTTTAATGTCCATCACATACTTGTAATTAAAGATAAGCAATTTATATTAAGTCTGGTTGCATCCTGAAAAAAAAATTTGCTTATTTTGTCACATATATAATTTACTGGTTCATGTGATAGTTGCATAACATTCTTATGGACATCTTTAGCAATCATCCTGATCAACTGTAAACAACCTCTGTTTAGTTCTATGATGGTTTTGACAACAGGATAGCAAGTGTGCCATGTGCAAACTGAATTTTGTGTGAAAATGTTTAGGGTTTTGCTTAAATAGAACCCAAACTTGTACTTATGTAAGTTCAGTGACAGCAGATGGACATGGATGGTTTGTTTATAAATTCGTAAATTTGTCAAATGTTGAATATATGAAATTATTTAACTTTTCTTTGTTCCTACACAATATAAAATGACTCCACAATGCACATCTTACTATTTAATTTCGGGGAAGTAATATGACAGGGCAAGTCTTTGATCATTGTGTAACCAGTCAGACAGATGCCTTACCTGTAACAGTGAGTTTATAAAAATTAAATTTTTTAACATTATTTTTCCAACCAGTAATATAATTTTCACGAGTTAGAAGTCAGAATACAAAAGTTTATACCAAACATCCATAGTTTTATGTGCTTGAAATGATAAAGAAAAGAAAAGCTATATTAAGTATCAATTTTTTTATGTAGATGAGACATATCCCATTTTGATCTGCCTGGAATGTAATGTTTTTTGGAAATGATAGAAAATTAATAATTAACAAACACATATTTTATGTCAAAACTGTTTTTATTATCACAGATAAGTAAATTTATGAGCAATTTAAGTTGGAAATGCTTTTCACAGCCAGTTTTCAACAAATGCTATCATCTAACAGCAGACTGTACATAGAGCCTAGGATTAAAACCAGTTTCTTTGCATTTGTAACATTTTAATTTTTTTTTAATTGGATTAGAGTTCTCTTTGTTATTGGAATAGTTTAAGTGGAGGGTTTTGTTGCTTTTGAATCCTTTTACTATACAAATTGTTTGATATATTTTGTTTCTAAATAATCTGCATGCCACTGATAATAAATAACATATTGATGATAGTGATGTAACCTGTAATGGGTCATTGCATGATGAGGATGAATGGACATCTGGGGAAAGACAGGAAATATAATTTATGTCATCAGTTTCCATCAGTGATTTGGCCAAATTAAATCTCTATTTGCAAAAACAGATTATTCATTTCAACAATTGGATATTTGTTCAGACATGAGCCAGTCATACTGCATGCTTTGACTGTCAGTATCTTGCACTCATCAAAGAGACTTTTTGTTACTGTATTTTTTATTACAGATCCATTGAAGAGACTTGTGCACAGCAGATGTAAAAACACACAGACATACAGGTAAATGTGTTATACAGGTATGGGATCAGTTAACTAGTCAAGTCCATATTAGTGGGAAATAACATGCAGCAGTAGCTTTTCCTGTCACTGGTAACAGAAGCAGTTTGTTTAGGTTTTGGGAAAAGTTTTTTTTTTTGCATAAATTTACTTTGCATCCAAACACGCGTGATTAAGCATATATGAGATCTCTGTTATAATAAAAGAAAATGTGTGGTGAGGTTTTGGGTTAAAGTGTTGTAATTCCTGTACCCATTGATACGATTTCTTCATACTAAGGATGAATTATTATGCTATGGGAAGCCAAAATCAGGGGGAAAATGAAGCATAAAGGGAACTAAAATTCGGAGTACTAAATGGGTTTGTGAGTTTTGAGTAAGGTAAATGTGGTTAACAATTAAAAAGCTGCAAACTCAAACCTTTAATGTTAAAAAAATTAATATTATTGTCAGTCACAAATAATGTTAAATGATTCTTTTGGTGGTATATATTTTTTATTTCATTTTGATATCCGCACATTGTAATATTATGTCAGTCATGTTATCAATTGCTTATGGGATGGGAACAGAATGTGTCTATTTGATGTAAACAATCTACAGTGGGGTGCAGTTTGGACTATTTTCCCTGGACTGATATCTGCAAATTCTGAGTGAAGATACAGTCTGGGCATGTCAAGACTATTTTTTGGTATCATAAAGATATCATTGAGAGTCCAATGCTTGGAGTACATGGAAGGGTTAACCAACCAAGGATGGGTTAATGATAATTTTAACATTCAGTTCTTAGACATAGCCATGCACTGTAGAAGCAAATCATTTAACCCGCCTCAAAACCTAGGTCCAGAGTAGAAGATATTATATTTGTGCATGGTAATTACAGCCTTGGGTGGTAAATTAGTGGCAAACAAATTATTTTCATTTAAGCAGATTTTCTTGTGGGTAAAAGACTCTTTTATGTATATTTTTTTCCCAATTTTCTTTTAGTATAAAGTGAATGTTTTCTGTAGTGTAATTATTTTATTTTTTTTACTTGTGGCACTGTCAAGTGCAAATAAAAAGCAATACAGATTGTTATGCTTGCTTGCAAAAGCTACATGTACATGTTTGAAAGTGAAAGTTCATGTAGATTTGTTTTGAACACCACTCCAAGCATCTGAATGTGATGGATGACAATTCTTTGAATATATTAACTTTCTGTATGTATTTGTTTATAAATCAAGTCCAACTGCAAACTGTACAGACCCTGATCTGCCACTATAAAATGCATGCAGGTCTGGGTCAGTGCAGTTTATTAGGAGTGATCAATAGAACAAACAACATGGACCCTGATTGCAGGTGCATTATGCTGTGACAGTTCAGGATGGTTGTTCATAGTTTTTATCTACATCTGAGTGTCGTATATATACTAAATCACAAGGATTAGGATTAAAGTTGCATTTTGCAGAAAGCATTGACTAGTTGACATTATTTATTGACTGAATGACAAAACTGCTTTGTCACTGGATCATGGGAGCTCAATAAAAGTAAGTGCTTTAACAAAATTACATCAATTTATGTCCAATTTCCTTTTTTTCTGGTGCCATGAATTTATTGTGTGTGACAAATATTATAAGGGAAAAGGTGGGCAAATTGATAGAAAATTTGCAACATTAAAATGTCATAAGTTTACTTCTAGTAGAGATATTTTCAAAATTTAAACTGTTCTATACTGCTTGAGATGAGATCTATCATTCAACAATGTTTTAAAAGCAATTAAATGACAATGAAAAATCAGCTTGGGTTGATACTTTATATCTTGTTAAAGAGAGAATGAATTTTGATGTTAAATTTATCCAGAGCAATGTGGGAAGGTAGGTCTATGGTGGGAACATGAATTCTCCACATCCATCTCTTCAAGATGCTGAGAGATGGGTGATTCTTTTCTTATATAAGGCCAGAAACTTTTCAAATTGAAGTTGAATGTTTAAAGATTAACAAGAAAATCCAAAAAAGCAGTAAAAGAAAATTAAAACAAAGATTACATATATCTTTAAAACTTTATATCCATTTATATTCCCGGTAGAAAACAATAGAAGTTACTCAATAAGTGCAGCATTATAAAACAGTTTGTACATCATTTTCATACATGCACCATCTCATAGTTCTTTCATCCAGGAAACAGTTAAGTACTGTCTCAGGAAGACTTCATCAGTAAATATCTCTGGCTGGATGTCATCCCTGTCATAGAAATGATTGGAAGTATTGGCCTAGAACTGTTCAGCAGTCTAGCTATCATGATCCCTATTGTAAAAATAATAGGAAGTATCAACTTTGGACCAGTCTGCAATCTGGCTGTACATCACCCCTTTATTAGAAATGATAGGAAGTATCTGCCTTGGACTGCAGTTTGGCTGTACATCATCAATGTCATGATTGGAAGTATTAGCCTTGGATCAGTTTGCAGTGAGGCTATACATCATCCCTATTCTCAAATGATCAGAGGTATCAACCTTGGACCAGTCTACAGTCAGGCTGTACATCATCCCTGTGGTAGAATTGATAGGAAGTATCAGCCTTGGACAAATTTGCATTATCTAAAATCCACTTCAAGGATAAACCTGCAGATAATGTTGATGGTGTGGATGCTCCTAATTCCAAATGTGGCTTTAATACTGAAGTGTTGATACCTGCCATCTCAAAAATACTTTTCACCCAGTGTGTGGTTTTTGAAGTGGATATTTAACAATGTTTTAATGGAGATAAATGCTCTTCATGTTTTGCAACAGTTTCCAGTTGCTAGAAGATAATATTCAGAATATTTACTTGTCCGTATGAGCAAATTTCAACCATTTGAGAGATTTTCCTAGTTTTGCATACCTGCCAGTTATTACTCTTGGCATAATCATTTCTTTTTAACTAAATTACATCTTATGATTACCTGTATATGAATTATGCTTTTTTTGGTGCATTAAAAAGAAATAAAGCAATGAAAAGATGTGTTTGTTGTTTTTATTATCATCTTCAATCCTACACATCATTGAAATTTGAGAATATTCTATAAAAGAAGGCTGAGTAAGGGTACACTTAAACCTTTCTAACGATATTATGTTTTATTTATAGAGCAAATGACAAAGTTAAAAAACCCAGACATTTTGAAAACTTGTGCTGCAGATTCATTATATTAATAAAGAGAATTGGTTTGTGAAAGTCTGTACATTAAAAAGTGGCTCAGGATTTTAAGTGAAACAATCTTTATCAATTTGACACATGTATGTTAATGAAAAATGTTAGAGGGATCTTTTTAAACTTTAGAATATGTCAGATCAAAAAAAAAATTAATTAAAAAGAAATATGAGAGAAATAATACAGCACTTGGATTATTATATTGTTTGCTACAATTTATTGTAATTATTGCAAAAAATATATAGATTGTAATTTATAAGTTCTTATAACACTTTTTGCTAGTTGGATTTAAGTCATTCCTCTCTAGGGATCAGCAGGTATGCTTTTAAAGTCTTCAGAAGAACATGAATAGTAAAAGGGATCTGGCCCTATATTTATGAAACTCATCAACTTGAGTGTGCATTCAAACTAAAGTTTTGTTGTTTTTGTTATGGGGTTTAATGCTATTTGTTCAACACAAGATGGGCTACACATGGTAGCTGCTGTAACTGGTGGAGGTAGAACCTTGGAAAACCCCAGGAAGAACCACCAACCCACAAGAAGCTACTGGTAAGCTTTCTCACCTACCCACATTAGCTGAGCTTGAGAGTCAAACCTATGCAGACATAGGTGAGATGGCAGTGATCTTAAAGAGTAACTGCTTTAGACCACTCAGCCACTCCTCATATTTTGATATCTTACAGTTCAGTACTGAAATTTCAAAGTAATTTATTCATTTTGATATGGATATTTGTTAAATATGTTTTGCTTTTTTTGTAAATATAACATTCTGAGGACTTATGACAAAAACAGTTTTGAGTTTGCATGCTTAAGTTGAGGGGCTTGCTGAATACAAAACCAAATCATTTTTTACAAAATTTTAATTTATTTTAACATTCAAGGTAAATTAGTACCTGGGTTTTGGAGGTAAGACCCTTGTCTATGAAATGAACAAAGGTATAAAATGAAAACCAGATGGTTTAATGGATCAGATTTCCATTTATTTTACTTAAGAAACCCATATTTTACATGCCATGTATTGTTTGTTTACTGTCTCCATGACAAGGTCTGTAACTGTTTCTGCAAGTCTGTGACCTTTTAATTTAATCCTGATACAATACAGCCTATCAGAAGCATTTGGTGGAGCAATAC
Source organism: Potamilus streckersoni (assembly GCA_016746295.1). NCBI lineage: Eukaryota > Metazoa > Mollusca > Bivalvia > Unionida > Unionidae > Potamilus > Potamilus streckersoni. Next base: position 1,682,311 of record JAEAOA010000900.1, on the reverse strand, counting down.
AGTACTGTAAAGTTTACCAGAGGCATTTGGTAAAGCAACACAATACAGCCTGTCAATATCAATTGGTGAAGCAGTACAATAGAGAGGTGTTTGGTGAAGCAATAAAGTACAACCTATCAGATGTATTTGGTGAAACAATAGATGGTGGATGACTTTATTGACTGTGAAGAAGATGGCACAGATTTCTTTGGTTTATATTGGAGAAAGACTGGAATCTGGCATCAGTGGGCAAAAGGGGCACATGATCGCATATGTTATCTAATCTTTAAGAAATATGGGTAATACCTTGAGAGAGAGAAAGAAAAATCAAGGGAGAGAATTCTGTCAAGGACAAGGACAGAATATATTACTGTAGACTGGGGATAAAGATGCTAGGACACTTGGTTTAATTTGGAAATTCAAATGAGAAGCAAACTATCTTCATCTGTCTAAAAAGTACTCAGCAAAATCTGTAAGATAAAAGTTATTCTCATTGAAAAAAACACCTTATCACCATATACCTTGGCCACTGCCACACTCAAAAGATATGAGGCACTGGTTTCATTGGCTTTTATTGGTATGGGTCACAGTGACAAAATTGGTTTTACTTTTAGTCTACAGACTGAGACAGGTAGTCATTGCTTTCAGCAATATTCAATCTGACAGTACAGGAAAATGACTATATTGGTAGCGGAACATTATCTGTAGATTTCTTGAGTGGAAACATAATGTCCTATAATGAAGGTTGATTTTTTATATCTTGAATGCCAGAAGCAAACAAAAATTTAACAAGTGTATTGGTCATGAATATCAATTCCACCTAACATTTCTCAAATTCTTTTCTAGACCCATTCAAGTGCAAGCAGTTTGAAGTTTTAGACACATGACAGACAAAACTGATAATTTTTTCTTGCTAGTTGGGTCCAATTGCTCAGACTTTGATCTACCATTGCATAATGCATAATGTGATGGCAGATTGGGCCCTGTATTGTTCTCCTTATTACTCCTAACAAACTGCATAGACCCATGTTTGCTGCTGCATTATATGATGGAAGATCTGGGTTTATGCTGTTAGCAGTCTGATCCAATTTATAAGTGCATTGAGGGTACTTTTTTATTGTACAGTGAAACAGATTAGAACAATTCAGAATGCAAAATGTGTTATAGTCAGTTTTAAGCAAAGTCAGTAGGCCTATACTGGTTCAACAAAGATATACCAAGCAACAAAATGTTGGTCTTTAGATATTTTTTAAATATTATGTAACTAGCAAATAATTTTTGCCAAAAACCCATTGACCATAGTGACTAATTAGCATGTTGAATCAAACTATTGGTAGAGTCAAACAGCTGAGTCAATTATATCTTTATTTTGAAAGTGTTTTCTGATTATGTAATATAGAAAGGATGGCCTGTGAGGCTTAAAAGACTAAATCTGCATAAGATCAAAGACTACAAGTTTGTCTAGGAGCTAAATTGGTTTTGTTTAGACATATTTTTGCCTTAAATGTTGACAGTGGGATTAGATTACAAGAAAAAAATAAAAAAATTATCAGTTTTGTCTGTCATGTGTCTAAAACTTCAAACTGCTTGCACTTGAATGGGTCTAGAAAAGAATTTGAGAAATGTTAGTTGGAATCGATATTCATGACCAATACACTTGTTAAATTTTTGTTTGCTTCTGGTATTCAAAATATAAAAAAATCACCTTCATTATAGGACATTAGTTTCCACAAAAAAAATTTACAGATAATGTTCCCCTACCAATATAAATTGTCATTTTCCTGTACTGTACTGCATGAAATCAAAGACTACAAGTTTGTCTAGGAGCTAAATTGGTTTTGTTTAGACATATTTTTGCCATAAATGTTGACAGTGTGATTGGACTACAATTTCTCATAGCTTAAACCCTTTTCATACACTTGATTGGAAATTAACATGAATAGTGGTAGAAATTACAGTTTTTATAACTGCATATAAATATATACAGTTGAAGGAAAAGAGAGAGAGAGAGAGAGAGAGAGAGAGAGAGAGAGAGAATAAAAATGAATAAATTAATGACCATGGTACATATTTGACAAGCGTATACACAAAATCAAGAATACACAAAACAATCAGAAGCTAGGAATAAAGAATGTCATGTCTTTGATTATGAAAATGGCAGTAATTAATTTTTGGATGCTTCTTAATTGTTGGACTCATTTTGTGTATTTAATATATGTTAAAAGTATTAAAGCACAATAAGTAAATATTACCATACATAGTAAAATTAGATTATCATTGTAACAAAATATTGTGTAGTTACTGGTGTATAAAGATGATTTAGACTTTGGACCCATGTTGCTCAGTATAGTATTTGCAGTTAAATATGATATGCACTTTCTACATCCTCACCACACATTGGATTATCTCTAGAAGATAATGGAGCTAAGTTAAGCACCGTTAAACTAAGCTGCAAAATTGGCTCCATGTGCTTTTACAGTATCAGTATTTTGGTGAAGGGCACTTAAAACTGAAACACTTAATTATATGGGTAAATTTCTTAATCTGGATATTTTTTTGTCTGTTGAGCAATTGATTATCAGAAAACAATGGATTAATTTGTCTGTATGTTTTGTTTAAAAAATGGGGACATTTGTTTCAAATAGCATGAAGTCTAAAATGGGGTGGGTGGGGTCAGTACAGAACTGAATTTAATTATCACTTCACTCTAAGTGACTAATGCTCAACCAAATAACTTAATTGGTAGTTCAATGTATGTGTTCAGGGTCTAAAAATTACAGTGGTTTGATGTCAGGGACTGATCTTTTTTTTAAAGTTGTGGGTACTTTAATAAATTAGCAGCACTTGCCCATAGGCTTTCTAATAGCTTTTACTTGTTTTTATAAATTGAAGAAAGTGTGCTTTATAATTATTAAATCATCCACAGAGTCATAGAAGAGCACTGATGCATGCAAAAGTCAATCAATAGCAAGAGACTGTTGGTGGAAAATGTTGTTGTTGTTGTTGGGCTTAATGCCATTTTTCAGCACACGATAGGCTATTAATGGCGGCCACCGACCCATGAGAAGCTACTGGCAAGCTTTCTCACATATCCACATTCGAGGAATCCTAGACTCAAACCCACGCAGACAGAAGTCAGATGGCAGTGATCTGTAACGGACAGCGCTTTAGACCACTCGGCCACTCGGGGCCCTGGTGGAAAATGTTATAAGAAATCAGCAAATTTAGCATGTAATAAGTTTATCACAAGTCTATGTTTCATCTTAAAGAGTAAATCTAAGTGAAAATATGATGAACTTACCTCTCATATTACATATTATGTACTGTATATGCTTATTTGTAAGTCATGTTCAATTGCAAAGAACACAGACCGATCTCTCACATAATGTGCTGGCAGATCAGGGTCTATGTTGTTTCTGTTCTATTGATAACTCCAAACAAATTACATAGACCCAGATGTGTCAGTGCATTATGTGATGGAAGATTTGGGTCAATGCAGTTTGCAGTTGGATTTGACTTGTGAGTATAGATGATAATAGAACAACTCACATGGTGGACCAAACCAGTGAATGCTGAAAGAACTCAAGAATTATATGCATTGTATCTTTAAGTACCTGTACAGTGTTTCCTTGTGTTCAAAAAAGAAATTGGATGTTAAATATTGAAAAGAAAAGAATGCAAAATACTTCTTGCAAAGATTTCTGTTATTTGCTTACATTTTAATGACATTCCAATTCAGGTTCTGAAAATTTGAACTGAGAATTTGGTTGGCAGTCACAGATTAACGTGGAAACTCGGTGATAATGTTGTCATAGTTAATTAAAATAATCAAAGAATTGTCAGAAACTTTATTCAGTTATGATTTTCATTAATCAAAATTAAATGATTGAAATGTATTTTTTACAGTTAGTAAAAGGTTTCAGATAAAATCTTTCGGGAATAGTTTATTTGTGAATAAGGTATGATTAATAGATCCTTCTGCTGATTAGTGCAAAACAAGAACTAAATGCATGGCAAATGACAAGTGTCTTCAATCCTTTGTAGTTTCTGGGATGCAATCAACTTATATAAATATGTGAGAATGATTATCCATTAAATATAAGGAAAATATCACCAAGCAGTTAAAATTGTTGATTCATGACCCAGTTATCAGTTTTTAAATTTCAAGAAATTCCCATCACTGTTAGCTGAGTTCCTGCTGAAACTCTTGAATATTCCCTGAATGTTTTGGTATAACTGAGATTCTTTATTTGAGCTTTAATTATTCCTGATAGTTTTTTTACTTCCCCCTCATCCTGGACTTTCTGTACATGAAGCTATCTGTATTGCTAAGTGTTTTCTGATATTTACACTGATGATCAGCTTCCTAGATGGTCAGGCAGACAAATGATAAACATACTTGTGATATGAAGGGTATTCTGTATTGAAACTAGAAATGGTTAACAAATTACATCTAGAGAAAGAGAAAAAGATAGGAAAATCAGTTGGCAGGATACACACATATTTAAACAAAAATGTGCACAGATTTACTGTTGTTGTTTATTCACTGATCTTATCCTTCACACAGTCAAATCTGCTATTATCTTTTATCAAGGTGCAGAGTTAAAGATGCTGGAATTAGGATGCAGAGACAACAGTACCAGTCCATTGGGTATTTACCTAGAAGATGCTTGTACACAGTGTCAAGTATTCAGGATGACAACTGGAAAAAATCCACCTTCTATCATCAATCAAAATCATTACAAATATGCTGTAATAGAACAATTCCAATTAGTCTATCAGGACACCCACAATGGTTATACATACGTTCATACCACACCACCAGATCAATATGGAAAGAAGAGTCAACGGTAGAAAAGTCGGTGAAAATATTGAAACAAGAACTAACTGAAAAAGGTGGTGAAAAAGAGGCTGCACCTGCCGCAGCCTCTGAGGTCAGTCCACCAGCGGACATTAAAAAAGAAGCTGTTTTGAAAAGGATATGGTTGAAAATTAAGTCAGAAGCTAAACATTACTATAATGGTTTCAAATTGTTGTTTATTGAACTTAAAGTAGCAGTGAGACTTGTATGGGAAGTAATGAATGGGAAAAACCTGACACGGAGAGAATATAGACAGGTATGTTTTCTTATGGAAATGAGATGTTTTGTCTACAATGATACTGTTACATTCAGTAAAATGAAGGAGTCCTGTATTTTACATCTGAATTGTTTTCATCTACTTGCTCTCTCTCTCTCTCTATTTATATATATATATATATATATATATATATATATATATATATATATATATATATATATATATATATATATATATTGCATTATTCTTTGAATACATTCCCCCATCACATTACAATTAGGATATAGGATATTAGGATATTCCAGACAAGAAAATTTTGTCATGTCCATATAGCATATAGACAAAGGGAAGAACTTATCTACTACCTTCCGTTTGTGTATTTTCGATGGTATTAGTTTAGGTTTTTGCTCACTTTAAGTATCATTGTTCTCTCCTGCATTGCCTCTTCAAATTCTTCAAGAATCTGTATGATTTTGAACCAATCCATCCATAATTGTGGTAGACTTTTTTTTCTGAAAAGCTAAATCATCTGTTTGAATTCATCGAGATTATGAGTGTTGTTGAACTATTATATTTACAATTGTTAGTTCATAGACAAGAATAGTTCATATATGGTCTATTGTTCATGATTCATCTGTCCTGTTAAGACAAGTTTGCTGTTACTGCTCATCATAAACTACTTTAAAGATTGCCATAAATCTGAACACATGCATTATTTGATCTATATGAAATGTGCCATATGGACATTTAATATGGTTGGCTTCAGAGGCCATCTTGAAAATCTTTTTACTATTTCTGCTTGGTTAGATACATTATCAGAGTTGTCACCAGTTGATCCTCATTGAAAATGGTGCTGATCTGATATCCAGTGTGGTCACCACAGCAACCATCTTAAAAATCTTATAGCTACTTGTGAAAAAAAAAATCAGATTGACATAGGGTTTTTAGCAGTTGCTGTCAAGTTGGTCTGAATGAAAATTATGCCAAACTGATGTCCAGTTGTTGAATATCTTGTTATCACTACATCAGGAAGGATGGTCTTATCAACAATGTTTTTGTTTTTTCACTAAAAGACTTCTTATGATTTCTAGTAGGTCCTAAATGAAAATTATGTCAATTTTATATCCAATATAGTTCTGGCTGCAGTCATCTTGAAAATCTTGTTATGGCTACTTATCCTGGGTGCAAAGTTATATGACACTAAGGTTTTCTCCAGGAGACTTCTTATGATATCAGGTAGGTCCTAAATGAAAATGGTACCAATCTGATTAACAATGTGGCTGGCACAGCATTTATCTTGAAAAACGTGTTGTCTATGCTTCTTCAGAATGGAAGGTCATATCAACATGAGGTTTTCACTAAAAGACTTATTATAAAGTCTAGTTGGTCTTGTATGCAAATAGTGCCAATCTGGTATCCAATATGGCCACCTTGTATGCCATCTTGAAAAGCTTGTTATCGTTACTCCTTCAAAATGGAAGGTCATATTGGCGTGTAATTTTGATTGATCAAAAGACTTCTTGTGAAGTTTAGCTCTTCCTAAATGAAAATGATCCACTTGCACATTAGATTATATCCACCACTGGCCATCTTGAAAATCTTGTTATTCTATTCCTCCTGAATACATGGACCAACATGGGTCTTTTACTACATGTCTTTTTTTCTTGTCTAGTCCAGAATGAAAATGGTTCTGTTCAGCTGTCCAATATTGCCACCATAGCAGCCATCTTGAAAATCTTGTTATCACTATCTCCTAGATGGATGGTAATATTGATACTGAGCTTATACTAAAGACTTGTGAAGTGTAGTTGGTCCTAAATGAAAATGGTGCCAATCTAATATTCTGTATGACCACTATTTTTGAAATCTTGTTATTTTTACTCCTCCAAAATGGAAAGTCACATAAATTGTGAGTTTCTACTAGAGGAATATTTGTTTTGTTGGTATTAAATGTTGTCTTGTTCCTAATTGAAAATGATGCCAATTTGATTTTCTGTATGACCACTATTTTGAAAATCTTGGGTTTTTTTTATTAATCCAAAATGGAAAGTCACATAAATTGTGAGTTACTACCAGAAACATTTTTGTTTTGTTGGTATTAAATGATGTCTTGTTCCTAAATGAAAATGATGCCAATCTGATGTCCATTATGTCCACCACATCAGCTATTTGAAAATCTTGTTATTGTTGTAGAATATTATATATGAAGAAATATTCTTATCTTGAATTCCTGGAAATTCTTTTTCCACAGCAGAGTCAGTCACTTCAAGGGATAATTGTTCCTCCATCAAATACATTATCTGATCACATTACATTAGGATAACTTTCTTTGCAACCTCAGAAGCCAGTCATACCAGAAAAATAGAAAAAATGTCATTCAGTCTGTATATTATATAGACAAAAGGAAGCAACTTTTACTGGCTAAATCTCCGTTCTACCTTGTTGATGGCTACTGTTATATCTGGTTTAAACCAGTTTTTACTTTTGCAGCCATGTGCTTATATGTCCTCGAGACAGTCTAGTTAACTTCTACAAGTTCTCTAGCTAAAACTTACACATTTGTTTCAGTGGTACAGTAAGAATGTTGTTTTTTTTGTGGTGCATATAATATTTCTGTAAACTACAGTGAATTTATTGATAAGTTTGCAATAATCAAACAGTTAATTATTGTCACATGTGAATTTGATCCATAACATTCAGTTTCACTGGAGAAATGTTAGAGCACTGTACTTAGAAACAATTACACTTCTAAGTCAATTTGATAACACAGTTTACATTATTTCAATTTGTATTTATTTGTTACGCACTTGTTTATTCTTATTTTAATTAAAAGATGACAACCAAGTTCAAGATTCTGGAGAATGGACATGAGACATCTCTATACATGCAGTTGCTTATTGGTACATTTTGTAACACAGTTCAAGGGCTACAAAAACAAGAACACTTCTATATATCATAACATACACCTCATGTCTGATTCATTGGTTGCCTCATGGAGGATGTTGAGAAGCTCCCTCATGCAGATGCAGAAATGGCACCAAAACATGCTGTCTCCATGAATACAGTAGAATTGGTGATGAATTTCATGGGTGATGTGATACCCTCACCCTCTTCAGTCCCAATGAAGACACAGAATAGTGCCACAACACACTATTCATAAATGCAGTAGAATCATTATTTTTTCTCATGGGTGATGTCAAGGAGCTGTCTCCAGCCCACAGTGCAGATGCAGAAATAATGCCATAACATGCTGTATTCATGTATATATCAGAAAGCAGAGGCAGTTCTAATCAGACCTAGGAATCTTATATGATCATGTAACTCAAAAGGGTTTGTTATTGACAAATAAATATGGCATTTATGAATTGTACTTCCAGTATGATAAGAAAGTGACAGCCAATCCGGCATGATGGCTTGCAGTCATTTATTTCATCTGAACATGACAATATTAAGTTAACAAGCTGAACGTGAAAATTTGCAATTTTACCAATAAGGTAAAGTATGGACAGAAGGTCCATACTGCACCAGCCGCAAACAATATATCATCTTTGATATTTCATTATGATTGCTGACCAACCAGTCCAGCCATATCAATGATGACTGCACTGGGTCCTGAATCTGTTATCTCCATCCAGACATAATGCATAGTTGGTCAGGCATGGGTACATCAATCTGACTGCTAATAAACTGGTCCAGCGTTGTGAATGAGTTTTGTACATTTACAGTGGTCATGACATGGTTATCTGTTTGTTAGACCCAGTCATATTTCAGTTCTGGAAAAACTTCATAGAGAATGTGGCATTCCTGGACACCACACTACAAAACCATTCAGTAGGTATGGTTTTGTATTCATGACTTGAACAATCTTGCTGCCTCATTTACAGTTCATGATGGATAATCAGTGTAGAGAGATCAGACCTTATCCCTTCTCATCATTTTGTAAATCTATATGTGGAACTCAGAACATACTGGCATCTTTCTCCCAAGCACATTAAAAGTATAACTCATGCATCAGAAAAAGCATCAAACAAGACGGTGTTTAGGCAAGGAAGTTTCTTACTGCTCTTTAGTCTACTCGTTGCAGTGGTGGACCAGTTACAATATCAGTTTGCTATTGGATCTGCGTTTGTGTCATGGATTCTTCAAGAGAAAGCTCTTCATAGCCTCTTGGAAATGGAAGCCATTCTCAATGCCTTTCACATACAGGTGGAACATGTCCATGAAACATGGTCCTGATAAATGTCAGACATTTCACTTGTGGTAACATACATCTGCAAAGGGTGGAACAAGCACCAAACTTTTTCATCACAGAAAGGGAATGCCTGATGGAATACTCCCAATATCTGGTATTATTCAAGTCTGAGACATTTCTGATCAGCTCATTGTCCTAGCCAACTCATTATCAAGGGGGGGACAACTGCTTCATAGAGATGTCCCTCTAGGAATTTTCCATTGGGTCTGTGCCCATTGTGGCCATTTAGTGATTGACATTTCTTTTTCATTTTTCCACTACTACAGAGGCTGTACATGATTTTTTAATCAACTGGGAGGTAATGGTTTCATACACCTTTCCTCCAACAGTTTTTATTTTGAAAACAGTTAATAAATGAGGGGCACACTCTGCAGTAACAAAAATTGCTCCACTAAGATATCCAGGATGAATGATCTGATTAGCAACAGATGTACCCAGATGAGTTGTGGCGACCTTCACTCCACTCAAGCAGTCGAGATCACCACTATTCCATCCTTGTCCAAACAAAATCCTCCTTCACTCCTTGCTCCTTTGAGAATCACATCATTGAAATTGCACCAGTCTCAAATGCTCATTCCCCAATGACAAACTTCGCTCAAGGGATACTGTTCTATCATTTAAGACACATTCTGGCTTCATGGAAGATATGATTTTGGCTGTAATAATAAGGTAATGTCTGACTTGTGATAAATTATGTCAAATACATTTACATGTTCTGAATAAGATATCATACATGACTTGCAGTTTATGATAATATTCGCTTCAACATGCGGAGTGAGTGACTGTTACTAGACAAACAACAATAACTATTCATTCCCTCTCATTGGTTGATCTATCAAGAGAAACAAAGCTGCAGGATCTTGTAATACCCTCAGATTTACCTGAGATGCAAGGACAAGATCTGCATCAACTGAAAGACTGTTCCTACTAATGAAGGCAGGAATGCAAGACATAACCCCACAAGCACTGGACCCATAGCTTAAGATAGTTATTAAATCAGTGTACTCTGAATTCTCAGAGGTTCAGATAAACAATGAAGATTTCAGCTCATGAAATATGAGCAATTGCTATAAGCCTGGCTTTCAAAGTAGTCTCACTTTGGGACATAGTGAAATTAGCTGACTGGTATGCACAGGCTGATCTCACTAGTTTCCATTTGCATGACATGGCCTCACTAAGGAGACTACTGAAGTTGGTGGGTTGGTATAACCTGCATAGACAGTGACCACTCCGCTCATGAAAAACCACCTTTCATCTTGAGCCTTTTTCACTGGGTTCATCTGGGAAACTTTAATGGTAAGATGATAAAAAGTGGAATACCACAGGGATCTCCAGTGCACTGTATAAACATTTTACCATTTGGTGTGCTAAACTAACATTAGAAGTTCATCCATTTAAAAGAGCAATCATGCTTATTAAGGGTGACTAAGGTAGAAGTAGGATGCTTAGCATTTCCTCCTCCTTTTATCTATTCTCCTAATGCAGTGTGATCAGGTAATGTATTTGATTGAGAAAGCAAATTTTTAGTAAATTACTTTTCTTTCATAATATTTTCTTATTTCACTTTAGAAACTTCCCTTTTCATCATCTCTACAATATCATTATGTTTAACTTGGGTAAAAACTGGTTATGTCTGGGTAGCTACCCATTGGATGGAAAGGGGAGTTAATATATAATAGCTGGTTACATTTGTCTATATAAATATATAGACAGAAAGATATGTTTCATCTTTCCAGGAGGGCTGGATTTGAAGGTAGCAGAGAAATTTATGTTAATGTGATCAGGTAAGTATTATCAGAGAAACATAATTTATTCAAAGATTTGCTTTCTATTTATCAAGTCATTTTGTACCATTGTGTAATAATGTCCACTTGTCAAAGAAATGTGCAAAGAAAAGTACATACTCATATGAAAATTTAGTACATTTTCCATGCCAAAATTTTCTTCTCTGATATTGTTTCTGACTTTTCTCTTTCTTTATGCTTGTGACTTCCCTATTCCTCTCTAAAATAATGATCTTAAAATTTGTATTATTTACAGAATTAAGGGTGAATACAAATAAAAGTAAAAAAATTGAGAATATATGTAATTCATCTTATAAAGTTTTGCATCTTTTACATTGCCTTGAAGTCTATCAAAATCATTTAATATTGTATTATTTTTCTTTCTAATGTTTGTAAAAGAGGAATTAGTCATCTTGTATAATAGGATTAATATTGTGATCTCCCTATTGTTTATGTAGTATCAACAATGATGGTTGCTATGCACCACAGATTTAAAGATCCACTGAACAGTGATCCTTCTTTATTGATAATATGACCTTCCTTTCCCAGCCACAAGTTTAAGTACTGAGATCAATGACCTGCTTTGAAAACCATGAATATTGCTACTTTTGAAAACAAAGATTTCACAGTAAGAAGTAATAATCATTTTGTAAAATGTAGTACTGTATATACTAGCTTAATAGACCAGTTATAATGAAATAACACAGACCCTGATCTTCCATAAAAAGATTGCTGGCAGATCAGATCTCTCTTGTTTATTCTACTATTCTTCACAAACTGCATCAGATCTGCTCTTACATTATGCAGCAGCGGATCTGGGTCTTTGCAGTTTGTGGTTGGACTTGACATACAGTCATTTCATAATATATAACCATATTATTACTATATTTTTTATTTTCCAGCTTGTACGCACAGCAGGCGATGTGTTTCGAATGATTCCTTTCCTTGTGTTCATTATTGTTCCATTTATGGAATTCCTTTTACCAGTGGCCTTGAAGCTTTTCCCAAACATGTTACCCAGCACTTTCAAGGAGGAAAAGACAGAGGTATGAATGAATTTAAAAAATAGATTTATTGGAAGATTTGAAAAAGAATCAGTTCATTGCATGAATCAGATTTCCAGATTTTCTTTCCTGCTTCTCAAAGTTTTGATTCAAAAAGACAATAAATGTGTGGTATTTTTAAAGAATGTTGTGTAAATATTATTAGTTGCCCATTTGTAAACTAAGATATATTGAATGCTATGACCATCTTAAACCCCACAGAGTTGAAGGTTGAAGGCTCAGGGTGAATAAAGTTCATGACAGTCAGAACTTTCCATACACACTGGTAAACTAAGATGTAATGAATTTATTACCTCATATACTCATTATCCCAACTGTTTTGGATAAATTTATTCTTTAGTGGAAACCTCTTAGCTCCCACTGATGACTATGCAGAATGTTAAGAGTATGCTGGTTGCACAGTTACATTCCTGAAAGAAGATCCTGCCAAAGAACTGATTGAGTAAAATTGCTTTGTTTTGATGGACATTTTCCACGGATAATAAAGCATAACAGTAAATCATTTCATATAAGTGATTATAAATTATATATCTGCAATTTAACTTTTGAAGTGGAGGTTGTCTTCCATTTTCATTTACCAGCTGGATATTGCTGGTTTTTATGTGACTTTCTTCCAACTTGTTTGTAAGCCACATGAATAGTTTGTTTCCTTGTTAGAGCTCTTACACCCTGCTCAAATACTTTTTAACAGAAATACTGGATTTTAGATCTTGATAATTGACAAATCATATTCCTAGAATTTTGTTTATAAAGGTAACAAGAACAGTTGCCATTAGAATAGTCCATGGGGATGAAACATTTGCTTGCAAACTGCTCAGGAAGTATATACTTACAGGTTAAGTCCTACTGCATAAACAAATCCTGATCTACCATTGCATAATTTGCCAGCAGATCAGGGTTTGTGTTCTACTGATTGCTAATTACAGTTTGGCTTTGCAGTTGGACTCTACTTTTAAGCGAGTGTATTTTATATCAAATTTTTATTTAGAATATCTGAACAATCTAAGCAATTGAATGCATATCACTTATCCAATTTGTAAAGTTAGAGAAATGGTAAGAATTAGGTTGGAAATTATAATTTGGAAGTTTTGAGAGAAAAAAGTATTGTCATTAAATTTTCTTTCTTGGGAATCTTCAAAAAACTATCTTTTTAAAGAGTTTTTCTAGCAAAAATAAATATGTATGAAAATTGAAAGACTATAAAGTGAACACTTTTTCTAGCAAGAAAAACTGAAAAAGACACTGAAGATGAAACTGGAGATGGCAAAGGTTCTTCAGGATATGATAAAATCATCAGCCATGCAGAGCACAAACAAGTCATCTACCAAAGTGGAGGAGTTTTCAGAGTTTCTTCAAAAGGTATATTTGATAGAATAAAAATTGTATCTATTTATGTCTTGTCTGCATTATCAGATATTTACATATTGTGCTGTAACTCCCTCTGTATTCATTAATAAAGTGATATTTCACTTTTTGATTGTGCTTGCAATTCTCCATCAGTGAGAAAACCTTATTACTAGATCATTACAGTTTTTAAGTTTTTCAGTTGTTTAAAAAATTTTACATTCTAATATACCTGCCAGGTGCCCTTTGTGGTCAACGGTCTAAACTATTCACATTTACCAATTACTGCTATCTCACTTCTGTCTATGTTGGTTTGAGTCTCCTGCTCGACCCATGCGGGTATGTGAGAAAACATGTCAATAGCTTCCTGTGGGACTGGTTTTTGCTGGGATTTTCCTGGGCTATTTCTCTTCTAGTTATTCTGGCCACCATGTATAGCCTGTTGTGTGCTGAAAAATGATATTAAATGCACAACAACAACAACAACAAAAACACATATTTGCTAATGTATTGCAATATCAGCCTGCTTAAATATATTAAAATCTTTAAAGTCATTGATAAATTGTCAGAAAAATGATCTGACATTGATATTTTGAGAATTTGTGGACAACATATATTTGGTTGGTTTAGTTGGTTTAATTGCAATTTTATGTCATTATTGTCTCGGTCATGCTAACTTGTAATATGTGTTGACAAATGCATTTTGTTAAAGCTGTAACAATAAAACCACATTTTTCAGACTCAGAAAAGCTTGTAAGATTATACCTGTTTGCATTGCTTAATTATGTTTATTATTTAATTCCAAAGTGTTTAAGACCAAGGAACTAATGTGTGAGCATAGTAAGTAAGTTGAATCCTTGATCTTAGACATAGGAGAATTTGTTAGTGTGTAAACACAGTGAGTTCCATTATTTTATATACATGTGAATGACCATAAATTTGTTAGTGTGTAAACACAGTGAGTTCCATTATTTTAGATACATGTGAATGACCATAAATTTGTTAGTGTGTAAACACAGTGAGTTCCATTATTTTAGAATCCTGTGAATGACCATAAATTTAATGGCATGTAAACATAGCTAGTTGGTTCCTTGATCTTAGAAAAGGTGAATGACCATAAATTTAGTAGTGTGTAAACATAGCTCCTTAATCTTAATTACAGTATTAAACATAAAATGTTTGTTTACTTATAATTTTCATTGTGTACTTCTGTGAACACTGATATTACAATCATGTGCAAGTCATTGAACTATATGTCTATTGATTCCTCTGTGGTAAAAATTTCCTCCCAAACTGCTTTGAGGATTTAAATGAAACTTCTTAAGTTACATACGTGGTTGTGCAGTAATGTTATAGCATTTCCTCTGGCCCATTTTTGCTGAAATTTCGTAAGTTTTTTTTAAAAAGTTGTATTTTATAATTTAGTTCATCACTTTTTCTCATATCTTTGTAGGCGAGAGAAGTGACTGATGTAGATATGGGATAAAATATAACTTTTTTTCTTTGTTCCATTTTGGACAAAATTTTTGCAAACTTTTTTGTCAATAAATGGTTATATGGGGAACTTTATTCATTGTTGCTTTCAGATCCCTCATTGATTGGAAGATTTTTATAAAACTCTGTAGGCCAGATAATGTGGTCAGTGAAAAAATAGCTGGTAAAAAAGGGAGGTATTTGTGAAATTTAGTTAATATTCATTTTTCCTCATACACAATATGGAGCATTTTATTAAAACTTTGGTAAATAATTTTTTTGTGGTTTGTGTAGATGTACTATATAAGGTAATAACTATGTCCTCAGGCCCTGTTTTGGGAATGAAATTAAAACTTGTTAGAAGGGTATTTGTTGAATTTAGTTAATCATTGCTTCTCCAATTACACTAGTTTTGATATTTTATGGACACTGTAAGATAATTTTTTATGCTTTGGGTAGATGTCCATTTTAAGGGAATTTAAAAAGATAAAAATGAAAATAGAAAATATCAAAAAGAGCTATTTTGGGAATTAGTTCATTGTCACTTTTCCTTGTTCACTAACAAGAAGATTGTATTGAAACTTTGTTTGATAAAGGTTCATGTAGATGTACAGTAAAATTTTCCTCTGGACTTTTTTGGGGACAAATTTGGGTAAAAATTATCTAAGAAAGGGAGTATTTTGAGATTTGAGTACATTCACTTATCCTTCCACATTGCTTGACATGTGAGTTTTATAGATGTGCAGCAGGAAGGTTTTACTTTTTTGTCCTCTGGTCCATTTTTTGGAAAATTTCTTGAAAAATGTGAGAAAGTGGAATTTTGAGAATTGAGTGTGTAATTGTTTTTCTTCCCAAACTGCTTGTAAAAGTGGACTATCCCAACACATCAGCAAAGAGCAAAAGTATTGTTGCTACCTCTTTGTGTTAGTCTGTCCATCGTTTCTCCTTTATTTGTGTGTTTGTCAGTAGCTTCAATAACGCCATAGCCTGTTGTCACTTCTGAACACACTGCTTGGAAGATTTTGATGAAAAATTGTTTTCTAGCTCAGTAGTTGGTGTAGGTGCACAGTAAGATTTTTGTTTTTTTGGCCTGCATTTGGAAACATTTCTTGTAAAAAAATTTGTATTGGCTATTTTGGGAATTCCACTTGTCATCACTTTTCCCACAAGGTATGGATGATTTTATCAAAACTTTGTTGGCTAGATGTGTGGTTGGTGCATATACACAGTAGGGTTTTATTTTTTTTTCTTAAGCGTTTTATTGGGACATTCTTTTTTGAAAAATTGTCCAGAAAAGGGTGTATTATGTTCATAATCACTTCTTCCATACTGCTTGGAAGGTTTTATAAAAACTTTCTATGCCATCTCTTTGGTTGACAGATGGGCAGTAAAGTTTTTTCTTCCTCAGAATTCAGAACTTCATGGCTTTTTTTCCCCACACTAATTTGAGGATTTATTGCAACTTTTTGGGCTTGACATGTATTTCATATAAATTTGTAATGAGGTTTTTCTTTCTTCCCAAAGCCTATTTTTAGGAAATTTCTTAAAAAATTGTCAGAAAAGATGATATTTCAGAATTCAGCTTATTTTTTATTATTCATGCATTGGTTTGTATTACAGCAGTTCAGATCTTTTCATTGCACCAATGATTTTGAGTGGAGGAATATTTGCTGATTGCTATAAAAGAAAAACATGCTCAGAAGTAATGGAAAAAACATATATGTAGCTGCAGATGCTTCTAGTTATTTTATTATTTAAAAGTCATATTTTAAATAATGTAATATGTATTTCTTTGCCACCAACCATGTGAGCAATAATTCACTAATTTTTTTTCATATTATGGCAGGTGGAATTTTTGAAAATAAACTTTGCAGTTTTCCACCTGATAAGTTTTTTGTTTTGTGCAGTCTCTCATTAAGGCAGCCTTATGCATTGTTTAGTTTTCCATTAAATAGGCCATATGTATATGATAAAAGACTGTTAATCAATAATTTGCTATTTATAGGTCCGCTCCACTGGAGTGCCAGTAACCACCAGTGAGATCCTGAAGTATTCCAAACTGTTTGAGGATGACATCACACTGGACAATCTGAACCGTAGCTCTCTCCAGGCTTTGTGCAGAGTATTAAGCCTTCCCACAATTCCTCCAGATAATATCCTGCGTTTCCAGCTTCGCATGAAATTAAGGCAGCTTAAAACAGATGATAAGGTATAACATTCGAATATTCACATTTGCATTTAATAGGTAAATTTTGTTGCATCAATTAACTTATTTTTTTCCAATTTAGATAATTTGATTTTCATGTCTTCGTTACATTTTTCTATGTTTATGATTGGTTTATAATGAATCAAGTTGACAAAATTCAGTAAAAAATATTCTGTGGGATAAAAGGACAAGGTCTGATAAGGATTGATTTTGGTGAAATGATACACCTGTTCCACATATTGATATGATTCGTGTTGCATAACCTGCAATACAGTGCATATCCATAAACAAATAAACTTGATGATCTCTCCATCTCTGGAAGGTAGGTTGTTCCTTTGCATGTATGTTGATGTGCTGGTTGTATTTTTGTATGCAGATTACAAATAGACATAAATAGTTATAATATATTTATATGCAATTCTCCATGATTGCAAGATAACAAATATACTTTCAAACAGACTACCAGTTTGTTGTGAGTGAGGTTTATTTAGAAGTTTAGGCCATTTAAGACAGGTTTCATATAACTCATTTTTGCCACCAGTCCCTTTGTATTGCACGTCAAGAATGCTTTGAAAACATTATTATTTCCATGTCTCACTTAAACTTAGAAGACATTATGATGTTATCTTCAAAAGAGAAAAAATAATGCAGTTTCCTTATGCAAAGAAAACCTAATAGAACAAGTCCAGGCATGGGAATGAAGATAAACACCAAAAAAATCTATCACATTTTACTTCCTGCAGATGCAGAAGACTGCTGTGGCCACTATTACATGTATTTGTTAGTGAAGAAGGAAAAATATTGAAAATATCCAGTTCTATTCTTCAAAATTGTTTAATTAAATTTTTTTACACAATGTGGTTGACTAGAAATCTTTCCCCTTACTGATTCTGTGCACATTTTATTTATTCTATCTGCACCTTCAGTAACTGGTTAAATAGAGACATTCCAGATTTATTCCCCATGTATTATTAAAGGAGAGATGCTGCCAGGATTTTATTGAAGAGGTGTGTGTGTGTGTTAGATCCCTCTTTGTCACTAAAATAAAGGGGTAGTAGAAAAATGGAGGGGGAGGAGGAAACATCCATAGTTTAGTATTTACCTAATGCTTAAATACCTTTCTCTCTTTCTTTCTGCTCCATTGTCAGAGCACTGAAATCAAAATCTTCTCACCACTAATTTTATAAGCATTAATCTGCTAATTGTTTCTTATCTGTGCAAGAATATAATTCTGAGCATCATTCAAAAGGGGCATATACATAGCTGGCTTTGTCAGCTTGAATATGTTGGGAAATATCTTTATAGCAGTTATGTGCAATTTTCTAGAGCTCACAGATAATATCTTTTGGATACATTTGCTCTGAAAAGGATTTTTCACTAAACTCTACCTAAGTTTTACTTTATTAAATAGTGGTTCACTAACTACTTGGATAGATTTCTTACATTTTGCACAATGCTCTATTATGGTTTTTAGTCCATCAATGCCATAGTCTGCCTTTTCAGACAGAGGTATTTTGATCACAAAAATATCTTTATTTCTTTATTTTTTTGTGTCTTTCCCATTTTATTTATTCATTTTATCTTAACTCAGATAGGTACTTATGTTTTTGAAACATATGATCCACAGGGCTAAGTTAATTGAGAAAATATAAATGAAAATTGCATTCTGCTTTTAAAGTAAATTGTATTTTAATTAGTCTCTCTATTCTACCCATCTACATTTAATTTGAAAATACTTGTGAACTGGAGATCGACTGACATGCCATTTGTTTTTGTCGATCCAGCATGTACATCTGGCTCGTCTGAAACACAATTTTCAGGCTCAAAATCACTCACTGGTGTCTCCATTAACACTTTCCCAGTAATCCAAAATATTTCATAATGTAAAAAGCTATTGTCGTCATAACTATAATACTGAACAAAATCATGAAGATGAATCATGCCAGGAATCAGCCATTTTGGGTTTTATAGGTAACCCATATATTAAATATGCATTTGTAAAACTTACTCGATGGAAGGTTCAAATTATGACAATGCTTATTCCAGGGCAAATATAGTTTAATAACCATTTTTGTCAAGCTTGAAGATTTGTCAACAGTTGCTTAAAGAAAAGTAGATTTTGTGACAAGAATGGTTAAATAATAGTTGTATACAGTGCCAAGCACATTTTTGTATGGTACTCTTTCAGCTAATTTGCATTAGTTCTCACACATCATTTGTCTCCAAGTGTGTGAATGCACAAATTTTGCATGATTCACATAATCTCACATTGTGGCAGCAGCTATGTTTAAGTACTTTACAGATTAATTAATAACTTTTTCATTGAGATTCTCTGTAGATTTGCCAACACTTCCTGTTTGTCATGCAGGCAGTAAGCAACATTAAATTCTGATTTGTGGTTATTGTTGAACCTGGACTGTAACAAGCAGTACCTGTCAATGAGAATTTGTTGTAACATATTTCATCATGTTTTACACTGGTAGTGAAGCTTTCAAATTTGCAAAATTAAACAAGATACAATGAAACATAGAAACGTGCAAAAAGTGGTGATTATATGATGAGTAAAGTACTTTATCGTTCATGTGGAACACACTGAAATGTAGTCTTTATACTTAACATGCTGCGGGATTATGATAATTAGCATAGAATTGGGGGTGGGTATGTGCAAATTAAGCTCACATCAGTTTGTGTTTATAGAAGGCAAGCAAGTATTTTCAGTGCCTGTGACTGCAGATGCTGTTTTGTGTGAATTCTAAATTTAAAGAATAACCATGCAAATTACTAATTAATTATTCATGACTGTTTAAAATAAAATAATATGGTAAGTATCGTTTTGTTTCCATTCTTCCCCTTTTGTATTGATATGTATATTATTACAGCAAAAGCACTTACTCAACAATAAATCAATGAATTATTTCACCTGCAGTTAAAATGTAATGAAACAAAATTAAATGATAAATTAATAGACTGATTACAAGTTTGAAAAGAGGTATAAATTATGTTTATCCTCATATATGCTGCTCATTTAAAGCAAAGACCAGATGCTCACCAGCTTAATGCCCTTTTTGAGAATATGTACCCATGTACATGTGAGTTTTTATAAATTCTTCTGAATGTATTACCAATCCAAGCATTTTTGATAGTTATCAGACCTGAATGTTTGCTTATGTCATTGCTTCATCATTGAATTGAACATTAAACAATTGGTATCCATTTATTCAAGGTTTGGTTTTGTGTTAAAATTTCTGGGGGTGAGAGGATGTTGAGATTTGTTTCGAGCTTGCATATTTTTCTTCTTTAAGGACAACTTTAGATTTTTTAACTAATACATGTGTTAGGTTATTTTTGCTTCTATACATCAGAAGAAGAACAATTTGTTCAAAGTATTTGAGAGCCAGATTTTTTTTAATTGGTAAAATAACAGTAAGTATGTTGAAGAAATAATGGTGTGATGAGAGGTTGGTGGGATATATGGTGCAATAATTTCATTGTAGTAATCTGTTTTATTTTTATTTCATTCTGGAGGCTCATATCATATTAAATAAGAAACAGGTGCATGTCAACTCATCATCTTTACAATGGATATATCAAAATTGATATCAGTCTGTAACAAAACACTTCTTTTTAGGAAATACAACTGGATTGTGTGCTGTATGCTCTACAGTGAATGTACTTTTTCTCCCTTTCATAAAAATTGGTGAAAGTGTCTGTTTGATGTTTTGAATGTTTGGTTCTGATTCCTAATTATACACTCTAGCAAAATATGGCTATTGCTGTTACCAATATGATCTGTATGGTTTTGGGGTGTTTTTGGTACAGAAATACACTGATTATTATTCTGTGGCAATCAAGTCAAGATTTTGATACACTTAGTCATTGTTAAACATAGACATAAGTTTTAAATGAAAACAAAAATAGGTGTCAGGAGTATTTAAATGTTCTTGACATGAATACATTCTCATTTAAACAGATTTTCAAAACAAAAAGATATATTTTTACATACTGTAGTTTAACTATTTGGCATGCTGTATGCAAATGCAGAATTTTAGATGTGTCTGTTTTTGGCAGTCAGCTTCATAGGGGTGTGTTAACCATACTGGCTATGATCCACAAAAATAGTTTCCACAACAGAGGATAAAATCATTGGCTTTTTAATAGTCAATCTCCTTTATTGAAATCAGTCTTGGATAAGAATTAAACACACATTTTTGGAATAAGGGAGACCTGATTTATCTTTATAAGTTTCATAAGAATCTGATTGGGGAAAAATATTGGCCCTATCATCAAACTTCATCTAATTTGAAAAGATGGATTCTATGTTGACAGAGATATCCTATGCTGGGTTTGAATGGAGAGCATAAAAAGCAAGTTGAGTTCATTTTTGCACACAAGTGTTAAACATAGGAACAAACATTCATATAAAATGCAAAGAACATAATACAAGGGCCATAAAATGCAGCCATTACTGTGATGTTCTTTTATATGCGTTATCTGAGTTTCTGCTCTGTATACAAAAATATGTCATTAAATATTATTCAGTATGTTTTAAAAATGTTCATTATAATCATAAAAGTGAAAAAATTAATGTTAGTGATATATAAGAGAAGTATGCTTAGTTCTCTTAGTTATTACATGATTTAATGTCCAAATTATGTTTTTGATTTTTAAATAAATATCTTTTGTTTCTTTATTTTACCATATATTATGGTTGCCACATTTAAATTAAAGTCATTCAGGCAAAATCCTTTGTACTAATTGTTATAAGATAATTTGAGACCCTCAGTGGCTATCAGTTCTTTAACATGCTCTTGATTCTCTTAATTTTAGAAAATGACCTTTCAGTCTGAAAAAAATGGAACATGAAATTGATTAATTAATGTACAAAAAAGATAATAAACTACTTGAATCCTTAGTAAATTACAATATGTGTAACTTATTTTAGCTGGTTATGAAAATAACTGAAATATAAATAACACACTCTACCAGCAGATTCCAACATGTTTATTTGTCACTGTAAATATAATTCCTGCATCATTCTTGCATACTCACTGGTCGTCAGGTCAACCAGGTAACAATTTGTGAATGACTACATGAACTGGATTATTGTAATTAAATACACAAGGTTAAATGAGAATAGGTGTCATTTTAGTAAAAGGGCCTTGAATTAGGTGACAGATTTTTATTTAACAAATTAATTTTATAAAGGGCCCTGAATTAGGTGACAGATTTTTATTTAACAAATTAATTTTATAAGGATTTCATGAATCATAATAGTGTAGTGGCACAAGTGGATGGCATAGTGATAGGTTCTAAAGCCAAATAGGCTGAAATGATAGCATAGTGGGACTGCTAAGGCAGAATGGTCCCAGGGAAAACACCATATCTTGCTTACAACATTTTCTCATCCATTTGCAAGAGGCGCATGTTCTTGAATTATGAACCCAAGTGCTATGTTCAAGTTCAGTGGTGTTTGATTGGTAAACTCCTTGACTCATGTATTGCAAAACTCAGATTAAATGCACTCCTACTCATCCCAGTTAAATAGATTGGTGTATAAAACAGTATGTCTCCCATGGTAAGACCAGCTAACCATCTTAATGAATAATTCAAAAAGTAGGGGCAAGAGCTTTTATTAAATAAAGATATCCTTGATATTTGGTAACATTTTGGAAAAATGGGGAACAGATTTGGAAAGCATGTGCCTATCATTGGATAAATACAGTAATTCATTACATGCAGAAATAGGACAAGTACAGTATTTTGATACATCATTTCAGTTTGTAATCTTAATCCAAGTTGTTCCTGTATTATGTGGCATGTTACTGTACCGGTCCTTACTTAATATTCATTTAATTGTACTTACATTTCACAGATGATAAGTAAAGAAGGAGTAGACAGTCTGATGGTATGGGAATTACAATCAGCCTGCCGTGCACGGGGAATGCGAGCACTTGGCTTGTCAGAGGACCGACTAAAATTCCAGCTCCAGCAGTGGCTAGATTTACACCTGAAGGAAGACATCCCTGTGTCACTGCTGCTGTTGTCTCGAGCCTTCTACCTTCCAGAGAACCTCAGCACTACAGAACAGCTGAAGGCCACCATTTCTGCCTTGCCTGAACAGACTGTAAGTTTCCCAGTTTCGACCGTTGTATGACTTTTTTTAAAGGTTATTTATAACCAGAAATCGGCCCCAATTTCAGTATAACGAGTGCCTATTCCAATATAATTGACCTATCACCACTTGTCAGTCATGCTGATACAGTAACCAGTCAGCAAGCATAAATTATAAACACCTGCAGGCATTGCTTACATCCATCATTTCTCTTCGACAAGCTGCTTGGGGGCAATAAAGACCTGATTATGATAAGTATGTACAATTTTAGTTGATTTCTTGATCAATAAGGATGAAAAGGAATCTTGTAATTCTGACTGTCAATATCCAGACCATCTAAATGAACTTGAACAGTATTAATATTGTCTACTGCAGTATAATTTATGCAACTTTGAAATTTTACATTTTTAAGAATAATACAGATCATTTAGCTTAAGCTAAAATATATTTCTTTGCCAAATACTGCTTGTTTGTTGGAGGTTAGCAGGGCAACATGTCACATGATTTGATAGGCAGAACAATCCATCATCTCACATAACGTCAATTGGCCCCAGTCTCAGAATTCAACATTACAAAAATATATACAATCCTAAACTTGAGCACTTTGCTTCTGAACATTTTATTGCAAGTTGATCAGACTCCTTCCAAAAGATGGCCTCTGATTACTTTTCAAATTATTGTCCCATACTTTTCATAGTTAAGAGGGAGGCAGTAAATTTGGTCCATTCATGTGTGATTCCTTCTGTCCATCTGCCATGCTCTTGTTTCTGCATGGCAACTCCATTAATTATTATTAGGTTTTAATCAAATATTTTTATGTGGCTAGATATTAGTAGAGATTAATTGTCAGTGTTCTACATCATCATACAGCCCATGATTAATGGATCTACACACTTTCATTTCAAGCAACTCCCCAAATTATTACTGCATTTCATCCAGATTTGGTGTCACTTGATATTAATGAGATGTTGTCCAAATTCAAAAATCAGCTTCAATGTTCTAGTAGTCCCTGGTTGTTAGACCCACTCCTCTTTCCTTTTGGGTTTGAGACCCATCAAGACCAGTAAGGGTTGGCTGCCTCAGTGTCTTAGATAAAAGCATTTTTCAGGGCAGTTAAAACTACCAAAACAAAATAAAATCAACCTAGCAATTCCTTAATTATTATTGGATTTCATCATATTTGAATTTCATTTAGTGTGGGCTTGATGACACATTGCTAAAATAGAGATGCAGACTTCTCCAATTTGGTTTGAGTAGCTCCAGGAATTAGGACATCCTTCTAAGAAAAATCAGAGCTGCTATTAAAAAACACAAAAAGCAAAACTCTGATATTTATGCCATTTGGAAGTGCATGTAATTGTATTTTTGTTTATTTTGGCAGACATTATTTGTAATGCTTTCTCCATTTAGAAAAAAAAATCCAAACCACATATGTGGTGCTCTACAGTTTCATATGTTGCATAGGGTTGGAGTTTTAAAGAAAAGATTTTCCCTGGGTTTCTTCACTGGTTATACTGGCTATTATATCTTAGGTATTGTTCAAAGTGACTTGAATTCCCTTTATTTTGGTGTATGATTGATGGGTGTAATAAATGGTTATAGAGTATACAGCTTGGCCTTACTCCAGATGTGTACCTTTCAAAAAAGTGCTTGCTCTATTTGGTCATTTTCACTTTCTTAACTTCAGAGGCAAATTGTGAAAAACAAGAGCCAATAACAATTTTGACATTTCTTTGCACTTTCAGAAACTGGTATTGTCTAGAAAAGCAAAATTCATTTTTCCTATTTTAATAGCTGCATAGGATAGTGTACTTTAGACAAATTCTGGCTGATTTTTGGAGCACAAGGGAGCAGTCATTTTAGTCAGCAATGTGTTAAGATCATTTACAATTTCCAAAAGTACAATATTCGAAGAAATATCAACCACATCATATAAAAGTAGCATAGAGGTATGCCAACATTCTCTTCACTGTGCATGTTTTAAATACAAATGACTTCACCTTACATACATCACTCTCTCAAAAGTACATAATAACTGGTGAGCACCCTCATAGCAGTCAGAATGCCAGGAATGTATTGGATGAATATTACTTAATACATTTTCATGGGTCACAATTATATCTTGCATTTCATTAGTCCATACTTTTGTTCAGCCATTCTCTTCCACTGTTCAAGTTTAATAAATGTTTGTTGGTCTCTAGAGATGGATCTGCAACCAGAACAAAAAAGAGAAAGCACAAATGGAAATTTAATGAAAATTTCATTAAAGATTTACTTGGTATGATAAGATATAGATTTGGTTATGAATTTGCATTTTGCTCGTATGTAGGATCAACATTAAGAAAGCTTGTGGCTTATAAACAGATTTAGAGAAACACAAAAACTTCAAAGCACAATAGCTATACAAATTCTTAAGAGTCATGGCAGTGGCTTTTTTCAGAGCCATAAAGTTTTTATGCAGCTGGAAATGATCTGTCAGTTATAAATGCAGACACAGCTTTGATAAACTTTATAGTTAAAAATAATGTTCAACTTATCATTGCTGACAAAGCAGTCACTCTTGCGCATGATGTTTTCAGACTTGACTTTTTTAGAGATGCACCTGATTTCTTTCCATTTAGAATTAATTAGTCAATCTTACAATTTAAAGAGACCAAGAAGAAACCTTTCATGCTGATGTTATGTTGTGTCTTGTCACTTCTGTTTAATTGGGTTTTTTATTTCTAGAGTTTAGTTGGTAAACAAATTGATTCGAGGATAAATAAAAAAGAAATGTCTAAAACATGCATTTCGAAAAAAGGATTATTATTCCTTCAAATATAAATGCATCTGATTGCACCATTTTCAGTATATCTTAAACTTTTCAGGGAGAGCATGCCCCTGGACTCATCTAGTTTAACATTCCTTTGACATATATTCATGGCTCCACTGCTTAGATCTTCTCAAATTTTTAATTCTCTTGGGTTGTCAACACAATTAAAGTATAATTATTGACATTCTGCAAAATTATTTCATTAAGTTATAGCTAAATTTCGTCAGACCATCTGCTTTCTGCACATGAATGAAACCCTCATTGAATTTTTAAAAAATTTGGTAAGGATTTTGTTAACAAGACCTGAGCTGCATTTGATTATCATTGTTGCATTAGTATATTCGAAGTATGAATTGTCTTTTAGCAAATTTTTGGTCTCTTAAGGTCTGCTTGCCATATTTTCTTTTTGCACAGTAGATCCCAGTGGTATGCAGCTTTGTGTTGTGAACACATTGGCTTAGTTTGATTTTTCAGCATTCAGTGTACATAATTTAGCAGAGATATGGCTCCTGATTATGGGACCCATTTCTCTTTAATTTTTGTTGGAATTCAAGAAAAATGTATATACAGCTGTATATTGATATAATTTAAGGATGTAGTAAGATGTAGTAGTACCTGAAGCACACTGAACCAATCAGTGGAAGATCTTATTCCAACCATTGAAAGTTAGATATGTTACTGTATAGGCACTGTGTTATGCACTCAGTATAAAGGGAATTAATCCATAATAAGAAGGATTTCTTTACATATTTTGGCTTACAAAGTTACTGTGGTAACTTAAAGCTTGTTATTCAATCAAAACAGCTTCTTTACTTTTTTGGTCCATACAGAGGAGGTTTAGGTTTGAGTGATATTTTCTAGCTTTTCTTTTGGAGATCTCTTATCCATAAAAGATCAGTTTGAGCTGATGGGGTTGATAGTCATAGAGCAAGAGACTACCCTCTAGGTCAAATGTGAGAAAATTGTCTTTATCTCTCTAACTCATATTTTCCTCAAACCAAAGCTGCTTTGTATATATGAGGAGAATGGAGAATGAGACCATTCTGGAACAAAGGGATGTAACTCCCTCTGTACCTATTTTCCAATGTAGCATCATGACATTTTTAAAGAAGAAACCAATTTTTTGCTATTACATATATTTAATCGTAATGTGGACACACCCTCACAAACTTTACATAAATTAGGTATATTTCTTTGGAACATGCACCCCTGCTTCAATAGTTACTGACATCTGTAGGGCTTTTTGGTGCTAGTCCCTATATCCAAGGTAAGTGTACTCTTTCCAGTCTTTATTTTAAATAAGCAGATGGCTTTAGCACCATTGACATTAACTAAGTCAAGATTTTCATTGTCTGGCTTGGGAAGAATGGATCTGCAAGGCTGTGCATGCACTCTTAAAGTCTTGTGTTTCAGTATGGAATGTTCTTGTGTATATTCTTACCTGATGAGAATTTTTTTGAAGCAGGAATGAAGGAGAAGGAAAATAGGGACAATTGCAAACATGATCTGCAATGTTTGTTGCTGTGGTATTAATTCTATTCATTAGGGCAATTTTGAATACAAGTTCTTGATATTTTTACATCTGAAACATTCTACCAACAGATAGCACTAGAAATGATAATATGGCCAGTTATATGTAATTTCTTGTAACCAATCATATTTCACCAAAGGAGGCAATTAGTGAGGTTGAGATTGATTATTTTGTGACTGTTTAGAGAAATCATCAAAAGATGTTATGATTCACAAAAAGAAGGATAAAATGTAATCATTCATAGATAGGTGTTCATAATGTCCGAGATTGCATATGACTTGTGTTAGTTTAATCAGGTTGCAAGTAAGGAGGTATCTTTTGTTTTTGCACAGCTTCAGGTGTAAAGCAAAGTGAAACCTTAGGGTACAGTGATTTTCATTAGAGTTTCATTTTTGATCCAATGTAAAGAAATTTAATTAATGTCAACATTATGTATTAAATCAGAGACAGGTGTTGAGACTGAAATTGCATGTATTATTTGATGCCAATTAATAGATTCAAAATTATTCTATTTGAGAAATTGTTGATAACTGAATTTTTTTTTACACCTGTAATTACATTACATGTTCAAGTCACAACTTTTGATGTGGGAAAATACTATATATTCATCTTTTGGAAAAAGATGTGGGCATATCTGGTGAAAATAAAGAAAGAAATCCAGAACATATCAAATAAATAAATAAAATGGTGTATGAATTTGGGATTTTTACTTTGAATACTAATTAATTAGCTAGAGGTCATATTACAAAACTGTTCTGTGTCCAAGGCATATAACAATCAGTTCAGATAGAAATAGATTATGCCTTGCATCTGTATGACACAAAAAATTGGATGTAAAATGACACAATATTCAGAATCTTTTTTTGTTGTTTGCTTTCAATCTTGATCATGTGCGTACACATATCCAGTGTTGATTTAAAATTCTGCTTCTTATCGACCTCTGTGCTAGCCTAGTTCATGATCCCATCCCAACTAATTTTTTATGTGATAGTCTTTAGTTATGAGACCTGTTCTTCATGTGCTTGCATTTTACCTAAACAAAATGGTACATGTATCCCAAATCATAGAATGAGTCATTTTTCAGTATTATGTGTTATATTTTGATATGTTGATATTCAACTAAATGCTGGAGGTTTGGAAATTTCATTATTATTGCCAAGAGAAACAAATCGGGGCTAACAACATCTTTAAACTAGCTAAACTACCTTACTGTATTCCATTTGCCAGTAGTCATGATAGAATTATACAAGGCACAAGACACAAAAATGTTTAGTGTATGTATTCCAAGACATATGCACAAAAGAAGAGCTAGTGCAGCCTTTAAATTAGTGCTGGCATCATTTGGTATCATTTGGACAAGATGCAGACATCTTGCTAGAATGAATGCAATTGTAATGTTATTGAATGTTTCCATGACTACATTTGAGAAAGAAACATAGAGTTGTCTTTTCCAGATGAATGAATTAAATATTGTCTGAAAGTTGATGCAGATTACCATTATCATATAGTCTTGGTGATACATAGAAACACTGCCATAGAAGACAATAGGAAGAGGATAATCTGCAATAATTTTCAGATACATTGGGATGTTGATATTGAACTGTATAACACTTGGCATGATGAACTTTAATATTGTGACCTAAAATTGGTGTAGATTAATGTCATTGTATGACCTTATGTTTATAATTGAAATAATTATATACAAGGCAGTATAAAGGAGTTGATCTGCATCACTGTTCATACAAAGAGAAAGGATAACATTTGTGATGCCAGCATTGGAAAATCTGTACATGACATAGCTAAACTAAAATTTTAACTTGTGTAGATTTTTTTCTGATTTTGTATCCAGTTTTAGTATTCATTTTTTTGTTCACTTTTTATAGAGTGAGGAGGCCAAGATCAAGATAGCTGAGGTGACAGGAGAGAAGGTTGATACAAAGGCCAAGCTTGAGCTGATCAAGCAACAGGAGGAAGCCATTAAAAAAGACAAAGAGGCTGAGGTTCAGGCAGCAGCAGCAAAGGCCAAGGTTGGTGTGTGAGAGATAGAGATGTGGATGAAGAAAAAAGATATAGGGACAGGAAGATAGACAGACACTTTGAATAAGAGAGATATGGATGGACAAATAAACATAATCATTCACTAAATAGCATTGTTTTGGAATGCATCTGCCATTAAGCATAAGTTATGATCTTGTCCATCCTTTGGTCATCAATTTTGTTTCTGCATAGTAATATTGAGTTCCCCACAAAAATAGTTACCTATGTTTGTGGATGGCTTGTGCTTTAGTTAACAAAGAAAGTTTTTGATTTCAGGGTTAAAGGTCAAGGTCACAGTGACTGAAGCAACATTTTTTTTTGCACAGTGTCTTGATATCTTGAGTTCTGATCATCATTAGTTAAAAATGGATGTTTGTGAATGGCTTGTACTTGGCATCAAAAAGTCAAAGTTAAGTTCACTTTCACAGAAAGAAGAAAAATGGTTTCTACACAATAACTTGAGTCCTCCATTATCTACAGTTACCATACCTTGTTGCACTCAGAATAAGGAAGCATTCAATCAATATGGGGGTGAAATAAAATCAATGGTCATGGTCACTGTGCTTCAAAGAAGAAAATTGTTCTCTGCGTGATGTTTTGATTTCACCAACGTCTACATTGTACCAATCTTTGAACATGTATTGGATTTTACTTATCCCATACCAATTTTAGAGTCATTTTGACTTGAACAATAGAAATGGTTTCTATGCAATAATGTTAGTCCTACATTATGTACTTGGATCAAACTATGTGGATTGTTTGCAACTTGGGGAGTGGAAAAGTTTATCAGTCTTGGGGTCAAAAGACCAAGGTTATTATGACAAATGATTTCTGCACAGGATGTTGAGTTGATGCCATATACATTCACAAAAGATTGTGGATGACTTTTACATTAGGTAAGAAAGAAGCCTAGTGAGTTTATGGCCCAAAGTCGAAGATCTAGGTCACTGACTAAAAGAAGATAAGTGTTTTTTGTATAATGATTTTAGCTCTTGTCCTAATACCTTGATCAGTGCTTATTGAGAGGTGTACTTGTGGCATGAAATAGTCCTATTGATTTTTCATAACATCAACAGTCTGGATCATTATAGTTCCAATAAAAATTGAGTTGATAGAATTACTTACGTTCTAGAGTAAATTCCTTGACCAATCTTTGTAGATGGCATGCACTTAATGAAGAAATCTATAAATTTTGGAGTCCAAAGGTTGGATAAGTCTAATAAGAAATAATAGTTTCTGTACATTAAGGTACTTTAAGACCACATTCCTTAACCAAAATAGGAGGTCATTGAGACCTGTAGGTTGATATTCTCCTGAATCAATCCTACTGTTGATTAAATAGAAGACTATTAAACATGGGTAGGCATTTATTCACAGTACTCTTGTTTTAGAGGGACAAAGATTTAAATGCCAGAGACAATAAGATTAACAGACAGACAGAGAGAGAGGGGGGGAAGCAGAACAATTATAAATTTTCAGGCGGTGGGGTCAGTTGATGAGATAAAAACAGTCAGTGAGTTACAGACCAGGCACATCAAAAAGGACTCATTAAGATGATAAAGAGAGTTACGCAAGTGAGATAGTAATTCATTGAAAAACAAAGGTAATGAGACAGATGGTAAATGATTTTTATACATGCATAAGTCAAGAAAATGAAGACAAAGACATATTTGAATAAATGTTATAAAATTCTCATAATAATCTGAAGCTATTCTGATATTTTAGGCAGAGAGAGATGCAGCAGAGGCATTGGCTGCTCAGTCGGCTATGGAAGCTGATTTGAAGAAGGAGTTGGATTACTTACATGACCCGGCATCCATCATAGAGGCCAAGCCAAGTGAAGGTAAATAACATTTCCCAAATTGTAATTCTACTCTGCTCAGAGACAACAATATGGGCTTTAATATAATCTTAATGTTGGTAGGATATGGATCTAACCTGAGAGGTAAACTTTGTGACATGAACTAGGTTTGTGCGTTCTAAAGACAGAAACATATTCCTCTACCACAGAAGCATCCAGGGGCGAGATTTCTTTAAGTGCTCTTATACAATGTGAAAATGGTTTCTTTTTATATGCTACTGTCATGTTTGTTAAAAGAGCATAACAATTTTGTGATATTAATTCTTGCCATAAACTACAGCATGTAAACAAATTTGCTGTTTTATTTGGCCATTCCATATTTGACCATGTGCAATGATATTAATTTTGTCATCTTCTCTAGTGTTTTGAGGTTTAATAGTAGTTGTTATATGTATTAAATGGACATTTTCACAAACTTTTCATAAAAAGACATTTTTGGAGGGGGGAGTGGCTGTAAATTGGGTTTTTGAAAAGTATCTATGGTCATTTTTATAATCAAACTTTGCTACAAAAAGAATGCAGTATGGCAAGCCATTAATAATGCTTTCTTATGGACATGTGTCATGACTTCATGTTGTTTTCATGTGTACAAATTATGCAAGACCTATATTTAAGTCTTTTAATTGATAACAACTTGTAAGAAGATTAGCATAAGCTTGTTTCTAATATTGTATCATTCTTCTAAAAAACACTTTTCCAAGATGCTTTTTTTAAAGCAGTGTAGATAGTGATAAGTATGAAATGAAATTGTATTTTTTTTTCAAAATAGCATTTGGAATGCCAGATGTGACAGGAATCTCAATTTGAAATTGAATTGAACTTGGCATGGGTGACTAAGCATTTACAATTATTTAATATGGAGGTAGGCTGAGGTTGTATTTTGATATAAATATTTTATATATTCCTCTTTTTGGATAAGGAATTGTGTATGTTTTCTGAGAAAAGTAAAGTATTAGACTTTTTGATGAATTGGATTGTGGTGGTGAGCAGACCAGAGCAATTTTCTTTGCTGGAACTTTCCTTTATGAAGTCTTGACCATTCCATTCAGTTGCCAAATATTGTTTTATAGCCATTTTAATATCAATGTCAGCTGTTTTAATATCAGTGTCAGCACATAACACTAGCTTAATATTATTTCATAAGCCTTTTTTTTTCAGTAATATGTGAATTTTTTATGGAAAAATTATAGCCTTTTAATCTTTTACAAATTTCTGATTATTAAATGATCAAATGTATGTAGTTTTATAAAGAAATGTTAACTCATTAATAACTAATACATCTAACAATCAGATACAAAGATTTCCAAGAAGGTAATTTAACAATGTCAAATATAAAAACCCAGTTGCAAAAGTTATATAAAAAACACGGTTAGATTTCTTTGAATATGGTATACTTTATTTGTGTTGTACAGAGTTTAAGAAAGAGGAGAAACTGGCTACAGAGGAGGAGATAACTTCTAAAGATCTGGAGGAAATTGAGTCGGCACTGGAGGAAATCGCTGAACAGAAGAGTCTCAATATTGAGATGGAGGAACTAAGCGAATTGAAGGAGGAAGTGAATGAATACCAGGAGGTACAGTGTTTTATTCTTACACTCACAAATGTACATATATAAATTAGAAATCACAAAACTTGTGAGTTTGAGCTTAAGATTTTGTTTCAACCAGTCACAAAAGATGTTGCTTCTGAAAGCGCGCCTCTGATTGGTTGATAATGAAAAACACAGACTTTAAGTTGTATGATTTCCAGGCCAGATCTGCTGTTACATATTGCACCAGCAGATCAAGATCTGTCTTCTCTTCTGACTTAATGGCAGATTAGGGTCATAGTTATACTTTTGACTTAAGATTACAAGCAAACAGGATAGACATATGATGGCAGATCTGGGTCAGTGCTGTTCATAGATGGGAGATAATTTTACAGAGATTAGTATAGGACAATGTAACCCAGTGCCTGCACATATGAATTTGGGGGGGGGTGTTAAAAGCAAATTTTGTATAAAAAAAACAAAACATGGATACTTATTATTGAGATTTACAGTTGAATTTTAACCTGTATTGTGTTGCAAGTGGAAGTTGGATGAGTTGTTTACTGATGAATGAATGATTCACATGACTGTTTCAGTTGGAAATGTTTCAGTTGGTGAAGACATATTATGTTACATGGAACCCATAATCATCTATGCACTAAGTGCATGGATTATTAGTTACATAGCCTTTTAACAGGCTTTATGGAACTTCCATCTTGTATGATTCCATTGCATCCTCTCCCCAAAGCTGTGGATCAAATGTAATGAAATGAGTAGAAATATTCCAGTCTACGCTGCTCAGACACCATGTAAACAATATATCCCTATTTAAAAAACAATCATTAGGACAATTAACAAGCATTCACATTGTTTCACATTATTTATGCAAAGGTAATGCATTTATTAAAATTGAATGGATTAGAAAATAACAGCAACAATTATCTTGTGTATTACAAGATTGTTTGCAGTTAAAAAAAGACAAGAAATACAATCAAAGGCTAATAAGCATCTATAAGTAATAATTTCAAATGTGATTGATGGATTCAACTTAGCATTTCTTGCAAACTAATAAAACTGTCCATTTAAGATTTTTTTAAAAATGTGGCTGCTCTATTGTTTTCCATATCTGCTGAATTCTGTATTACCTTTCAGAGACAGGGTTATATTTAATGTTATTACTTCATAAAAAATTTTTTGAATATGATTGATCAGTTATAAAGATTAAAAAATCCAGGATTTCTGTTTAAATGTATTCAAGATGACAGGCAGTATATACAACTGAGTTAAAGAAAATGGTAGATAACGTCTGTATCAAAAGTTAAAAAACAAAATATCAGATTTGATCCAAATTTGATATGATTTTATAATATACAGAATTAATTTACTTTGTAGTTTATGTATCAGTGAAAAGTCTATGAGATATTTATTCTTTGAATAAACATGTTTATATAAGGTTTATTAGGTAATAAATTCATTACATATTAGTTGCTGTGAACATAATTTAATGACCATCTTCAATTCCAAATTCTGCAGGTGCTCAATATACAGCAAACTGTTTGCAAGCAGCTCACCAGCACATTTTCTGTGGCCCACAACCATATTCTTATTTAGCACATGTATTTATGCATTCATTATAAACACAAAAGTTGTTCCTTGCAGCCCTCTTAGTTCCAATAAAGGTCAGTTCTGGTCATCTCAACATATTGCATGACTGCCATATGCTCTTTACCTTTACATTCAGGTTAGGGTCAGTATTTTTGGGGGAGAAACTCGGTAAATAAGATCTTCCATCCAGCCTACAAAATCTTAACCTTGTATGGGTTTATTTATCTCTGAGCAACACTTCTAATGAACTGCATTATTGTCTTTGTCACTGTAGGATCTCCAGAACTTGAAATCACTGATTACAGCATCTGGAGGCTCTCAGAATGATATAAGAGAATCCAAAGCTGCAGCAAGGATCGCCAAACGTGTGAACCGATTGATAAGTCAGTCAGTAAAAATTATTGATGAGCTACATGATCAAAGAGAGACCATCCAAGAGCAGATTGATTTAGGGGAGGTGAAGATGCGGAGGAGTTCTGAATTGAAAGATGACATCCAGAAAAGACAAGAATTACTTGAAAAGATAAAGCAACAGAAGTAAAGCTTTTAACTTAAAATTCTTTCATATTTTATGATAATTATACAGTAAAACCTGTCTTGAGAGACCACTGCTATGAGAGACCACCTGTCTTGAGAGACCAGGTTCTTCATGTACAGATTTATTGATTATATAGTATTATGACCTGTTATGAGAGACCACCTGTCATGAGAGACCAATATGTTTTGGCGAAAGGGGAGGTCTTTCAAGACAGGTTCCACTGTACTACAAGTGCTAATGCATGTATTTGTACTAAATACTGCTGCCAGCCCAGATGTTAGTATAATGTTGTCTTCTAGGTGATAAACATGAGTGTTTTTAAATTTGAAAGATACATTAATAAGTGTGAAGATCAAGCTATTATTAATTGTTTCAACTAGTACAGCAAATATTGAAGTTTTGATTTACATCTGATCTCAGAAATGTTACAGATGTGTACTTAAACCTTTTAAAAAATGCAAACACAAATATGTACATGAATTGGCTGCAGTTCTGCTTGGTGCTATTTATCACTTTTTTTGCACACCTGTTTTTTTGTTTAGGAACTTGGAAAATATTATGGTCATCATGTGAAGATACAGATATTGGCAAATTACTTTGCTTCAGCAATTTTGACCTTCTTTTCAAGTAGCAATGTATGTGCAACTAGACCTGCTTTTTATTGATTGCCTTGAAACTTGGTAAATATTATGGTCATCACCTGAAAGTGCAGATGTCAATAAATCACTTTTCCTTGTAGCTTAAAGCAAACACAATCTCACTGTCATTCAGTTTCATATGGGTCACTGATGCACGTATTGACACATCTTTGTACTCTGTGATTTTTAGCTAACCAAGCCATAAAGATGGAGAGAGTATGGTATGGCTCTGTGTTACTTATACATTGTCCATTGTTTGTCCATCATGTATCATGCACCCACCCAGGAGTCTGTATTTCTGGTAGGATTTCATTTAAATATAGCTTTATATCACCAAAATCTTAGGTTCTTAATAATGAGCAAGTTGATAAGTTGATCTTGCACCCAATTGGTTAACCTTGTTACCACACAGTAAGTCATTTTTCTGATATGATTTTGATCAAACTTGGACTATATGCTTATATCAATAGGGCTTGATTGAGTTTGATTAAAAGTGAAACCCAAATATATTAATTAGATGATTTTGCATCTAATTGGCTCATCTTGTTACCATGCTCAAGGCTGTATTTCTGACCTGATTTTGATCAGACTTGGAACATATAAATATTTAATTATAATCTTGGATGAGTTCCCTTATCATTTGATATTGCATCTGATTTGTTGAGGTTGTAACCCCTCTGAAAGCCATAATTTTGATCTGAATTTGATAAAACTTAAAATACAGGTTTATATGATAAAGAGTTTTAAAAATAATTTATGCATATTAATAAGATAATCTTGCATCTGGATGGTCGAGCTTGTTACCACTCTGGACACCAGTTTTCTGATCCAATTTTGATCAGACATGGAATATATACTTTTACCAAGATCTTGGATAGTTTATATTGAGTCAGATCAAACATGTTAATGAGTTGATCTTGAATGGCTGAGCTAAATGCCACTTAGGAGGCCATTTTTCTGAGCTGATTTTGCTTCAACATGGAATATAGGCCTGTACAAGATTTATCTCTTAAAATCAACCTTCTAGAAAGGAAGGCCATCATAAAAATTGTGTTTCATTTCTAGAAGGATCAGTTGTATAGAAAGATAGTCTTCATTATGACAGACAACTTGGTGGTGGTGGCCTGTCAAAAATAGGTGGGGTTTTTTTTATTTTTTTATTTTTATAACAAAATCACAAGATACCTTTACTAGTTGAAACTTTTTCATGCTGGTGCACACAAATGAATGCAAATTACTGTCAAGAAATTGCCAAACCCTTTACACAGAATGGTTCATCCATTATTCAATTTTACAACATATCTGTTTACATTGGGAGCATTCAGTGATCTGTTTACAAGATTAGATTTGGAGTTTTGTCAGAATGTTGTAGGAGTTTATGCTTCATTTGGCTGTAATCACAAAACTTATCACTAGAATTTCTCTGTCTGTGAAGTGCATAGCCAATACAGTTGAACAGTTTTGTTTACATTCAGGATCACCAGGGCCCCAAGTGGCCTAGTGGTCTAAAATGCTCTCTGTTATGGATCACTGCCTTCTCACCTCTGTGGGTTCAGTCTAAGATTCATCAAATGTGGATATGTGAGAAAGCTTGCCAGTAGCTTCTTGTGGGTCAGTGATTCTTTCCGTGGATTTCAGTTTCTTTCTCCCATTAATACTTATAGCCTATCATGTGCTGAAAAATGGCATTAAGCCCTAGAACAACAACAACAACACTCAGGATCACTTTTGATCTGCCTTTCTGAAAGTCCCCAAAATTGAATAGACTGTTGAGGAAAACTCAGTCTTGGATCTGCTCTGATTAAAATCACAGCTCTCTTTATAGGAAAGTATTATATTATGAAAGTAAAAAGCTTAAAATTATCATGTTAGGATAGTAATAACCTCAAATTATCAATTTATGACAGAAATAAGCTTCAAATTGTCATGTTATTACATTAATAAGCTACAAATTGTCAAGTTTGAAAATAAAGCTCCCCACTAAATATCACTTGATTTAATGAACATTTAATTTTTCATCTTTTTACACAGAGGCAATATGATCAGTTTAAATGAGATGGTACTAGCATTGAAGCGGCTTCAGAAGGTACCAGATGAAACTAGATTACAGAAGATTGTCCAGGTTTTGGATGAAGATAAAGATGGCAATATTGATGTCTCACATACTCTTAAGGTAATATTTTCAGAAGTAATTTACTCCCATCATACTTATATCTCACATACTCTAACGATATTATTTTCAAAAAGTAATTTACTTAATTTGTACTTTTATGTCATATAATCTTAAGGTATCATATTGCACTACTGATTTTTGTTTCATTGGTATTGGTAGAGAGCACACATTTTTTATCAGTATTTATTGCATCACTGATAAATTCTATATGGTTTTCTTTTAGGACGGCAGGTATTTCTCCACAACTTCAAATACTCTACCTGGCAACATTCATTTCACCCGTTTCAAAAGGCACTATTGCCACACGCTGATATTATACAATATCACATTGCATCATGTTAAATACTGAATCTCATTTTATCTTCTCCTTTGGAAACTGGCTATAAGGGAATAACAACACATCAAGCTCTTTACAACAAGATGCTGCCAGAACAGAATCTACAGCTTTTCTTAAAAATCACTATACCTTAAAAACCATGATCTCCAGACCAATTTTGCATACATGCCAATCATTATTTTTTTTGTGTTGCTTTAATTTAAAACTATGTCTCACAGATTTGTTACATTGATGTTCAAGTTAGGTTGCTGACCAGGCATTACTTTTATAGAAAATGGTGCCAGATATTAAGCAAAAGGTCTTTTACAGTTTGACTTGTGGATGAAACTTCATAGAGAAGACAAGTCTCTTTTTATTTTAAAAATATATTTAATTAGAAAAGGACAAATCAACACTGCTTTACAAATTTGTATTAAAGACGGAGAGATCTGCAATACAGCACCTGGGTTGAGCACTTTGTCATGCAAAATTTGTGGACCTCGTGATGATTTAACAAAAGTTAGACATATAGACCAGTTAAAGTGAGTGTTGAATATATAATTTTTCAGTATGTTTTGTTTTGGTCTTATCCACATGAAAGGACTATATAGAATAAGGGCCATTTTCTGCCTCCATTTTTATGGGGGAAAAAAATTCTTGTTAATATCACAACTCTGTGTCTCATTGTGTTATTTGATATATAAAATATGCATATAAATTTCTTTTTTATACCTAAATAAGACCATCAAACATGGGTTGGTATGGGAAATTAAAGCGATAATGCTGCATTTGAGCAATTTGAAACTAGAAATAAGGTCTAAGTGCAGGCTTGCTCAAACAAGGTATTTACACTGATTGATTATTCTTTATAAAAAAATTAATCTTTATAAAAAAATTTGGACTCTCATATTAACTTATGCGAGCACATTTGCATTAATCACTAAAAATTAATGCTGATATATCAAATTCTCTTAACAGTATTATTTTCAAAAAGTAATTTACTTAAATCATACTGATATCTCATATACTCTTAAAGTATCTATTGATATTTGTCTCATTGGTATTGTAGAGGAGCACACTTTATCAGTATTTATTGCATCACTGATAAATTCTCACATTTCAAGTGCCTAACTATAGGGATTTGTTTTAGGACAGCAGGTATTTCTCCACAACCTTAAAATACTCTACCTGGTTAGATTCATTTACCTAGATTTAGATTTAGATTTAGATTTCATTTCAGAAGGCACTATTGCCACATGCTGATATTATATATCACATTGCATCATGTTAAATACTGAATCTGTTATTACCTTCTCCCTTGGAAACTGGTTATAATAGAATAAATACACATCCAGCTATTTACAACTTGGTACTAACAGATCAGAATCTACAGCTTTTTTTAAAAATTAGTAGACCTTGAAGACTCATATCTCCAGACCCATTTTACATACATGTCAACCATTACGCTTTTCTCACTAGATTACATCCTTGGCATTTCCATGTATGGATTACGCTTTTCTGATACTTTAAAAATTAATATAAAAATAAGCTTTTCTGATACTTTAAAAATTAATATAAAAATAAAGCAATAAAAGGTATGTTTGTCATTGATATTATTTTTTTTTCCTTCCACTCATTATATGTAAAAGCTGATTATTTTGAGCATAGACCTACATGTAATATCCTAATTTTCTCTTTATTGAAGCTGTAAATAACCCATAAATTAAGACTAATGCTCACAGATTCGTTACATTGATGTTCAAGTTAGGTAGCTGACCAGTCGTTACTTTTAAAGAAAATGTTGCCAGATATTAAGTGAACTGGCTTTTACAGTTCGACTTGTGGATGAAACTTCATAAAGCAGATGGGTCAGTTTAATTTTAAAAACATATTCAATCAGAAAAAGGACAAATCAACACTGCTTTGCAAATTTTTGTGTTAAAGACTATGAGAGTGATGCAATACAGCTCTTGGGTTGAGCACTTTATCATGCAAAATTTTTGGACATTATGATGATTTGGCAAAAGTTAGACATATAGACTAATTAAAGTGAGTGTTGAATATAAACAATTTTTCAGTTTGTTTTGTTTTGGTATTCTGGTTCAAATCCACATGAAATTTGCTCATTTATTCCCAAAATATTTTTACCTGCAGCTCCAGATTGTTAGTAAAAAATAAACATGTACCTTTTTAGCTACAATGCCACATCTGCAGCAAAGTAGGGGTACTAATATGTACCAATAGTAACATATAGATTACACATTTTATGCTCAGATTACACTTATTTGTCCCATATATTAGCAAAAATTATGCTTATACCTCACTTGGGATTGTATGATTTTGAGAGAGCAGATCATGGTCTATGCTATTTCAGTCAGGCGTAAAAGATACATAACTGAATATTGTATATATTACTTTTCCTGTGATGCTGATATTGTCATCACTGGTATATTTGCCTAGTGAAAATAAAAGTAGATTGCATAGATAATGTCTCAAATCCACTTTTTAGTTGTCACTGCTAGAGCTGCTACAGACTGCTACTCCTATAGTTTCCAAGATTTTCTTTATACCAACTCCTTCATGCCCTCATCTAGGAAGCATTACCTTTTCTTGAAATATTACTCTTCCAGTATTTTCCTCTTTGATCATATTAAATTAGCATGATATCAGTTGCTAAATTCTGTTTTGCTTCCAGGTGATAGAACTTTTGGGTCGTGAAAATATTAAACTGAGTGCATCACAGGTGACGGACATAATTGACCTGCTGAAGAGAGAAACATTAATTGAGGAGGAGGAAAAGAAGAAGGAAAAGGTGGAAAAAGAACAGATCAATAGCAGTCAACCAGAAAATAATAAAAAAGATTTGAAAGAACAAAGTCAATAGATAACTAGTTAATATCATGTATTAGTTCTTTTAATACTCTACTAACATAAGCTTTACTGACATCCATCAAGATGGGTAGGCAGGCATCCATTAAGATATCCAGACATAATGTATGTTCTAGTGAACAGATTTCAATGATAAATGTTTCCTGTAGTCCAAGGAAGAGCACTGGCTCCAAGGTTAAGTTCATTGCTGCTAAATATAGATGCTTCCTATACATTTCATTTCTGGATAATTAAGTTCCAGTAAACATATTTCAAGTGAACTTTGCACATTTGATTTCCTCAGCCTAGGGAAGAACACTATTGATTTTGGGATCAGTAGCTTCAAGATTAGGATTACTGTTTGTAAAAAAGATTCGGTCTATGCATGGTGCATATGTTATCCCTAGACCAATGAATAATCCTATTGATTTTATGGGTTGATGGCTCCAAAGTCATGGTTGCTAACAGTGGATTTAAGCATGGCATGTTATTTATAGATGATACCTTTGGTTGTGGTGAACAGATTTCAATGCAACTTGCTACTCATATTCCTGCTAGCTCTGGAAAACACCCCTTTATATGGGGCCAGTAGCTCCAAGATAAAGGTCACTGTCACAAAAAATTAAATTTGGCCTTTGCATTTCATTTCCAGATCATAACTTCAGCATTTTCCAGTTTATGTGTAGCAAACTTTGCACACATGTTCCCTCTACCCAAAAAAAGACCCCATTTAACTTGGGTGTGAAATTTAAGGGTGAAGGTCAGTTACTTATGGTGAAGGTCAGTTACTAAGCACAGCTTTTGCCATTGCATTTCATTTCATTCCATATAAGGACCCAAGTGCCAGTTCAACTTATTTCAGTTAAACTTAGTACAGTTATTATAATTAATTTACCTTGGAGCTCCATTTATTTGGAATCCAGTAAGCTTGAGTTTCAAAGTCATTATTACTAAAAATACATTTGAACCTGACTAACCTTTTTTGAAATTTGCAAACTTTGCAGATGGCTTGCACATGAGATAAGGATGAAAATGTCAAAGATCAAGGTCATGAAAGGTTTCATGTGATTGTGCACCATAATATTAATTGTTCACATGTCTGGACAAACACAGTGTGGAAAGATTCATGAAGAAGCCAATTGATTTAGGATTCAGAGGTCAAAGACTCTAAAAAGAAAATGCTTTGCTTTGCACACAATAACATTAGTTCTGCATCACCCACTTTGACCCAATATGTGGATGGCTTACACTAAGGAAAAAGCTATTGATTATGGGATCAAAAGGTCAATGTCACTCTAATTGAAAGAAGAAAACTGGCATCTGCACAAACATTTTAGTTGTCTGCATTTGAGGCCCATTAAACAAGGTAGACATATAAAATGTTGTTCATATTTTTAATATTTATGTGTGTTTAGTGGGTATTTATTCATTTGGATTTTCTTGGTCCCTACAAACCACATTATATACCCAACTAACATTACTCAATTACAACAAAATAGCCCAGTCCTATGAATTCATGTGTGAATATAAATGGCAAACTGAACAGATTCCCCTCCCTCCCCAACCTCATAGTAGTCATGTATAAAAAATAGAGCACTCTGTACAAAACTAAATGTAGTGGTAGCTAGTTTGGACTTGCAATCCAAGGGTCATGGGTTTAGTACCTGCTAGGTCAACTGCCATGTTGTGTTCTTGACAAAGGCACTTATCGTATCTCCCATTTCCTCAGTATGACATAACTAAATAAAGTGCTGTTAAACACCAGCCAGTATCCAGTTAAAATATGGCAGGAAAACAGTGTAACATTGAACTTAAAAATATCTATATGTGCAGCACAAAGTAATCCAGCTTAAAAATCACCACTCCTTTTCCTTGTATGAATTCTGAATAATTTCTATTGTTATTTGACAGTCTTTAAAACATTGTTGAGCAATATTGTGTCATATTTGATCTGCAATTAATGGTTAGTCCTGTATTTAATCCTTAGCTAAAAATGATGTAGGATATTTGTAAAATCCAAATCAATGAAATTGCTACGAAATTGCAAAACATTTTAAAATTATATTCAACCTTAGCTTTGAGTTTGTATTTGAAAGGGATCACTGTAACTTAATTGGTCAAAAATCTTTATTAATTTTGATTAAATATTGTCATCCAGGTTTTCAAGTAATATCTGTTTCAACCCATATTTGCATATAATATGTAAATTTTAGTTTTATTTAACATCATACGTAAAATGTGCCAGGTTTACTTTAATTTGATCCAGTTAATGTTAAATAACTAAATATGGAAATTATTATAACATTTTACAGCTAACATCAGAAGGGACATGACAACATGCAACATTCTTTGAGGTTTTGTACAGATGAACATTCATTTGCATCAAACATAGGCAATTTTTAAACTACAGCTTTCTTTATCAGATATCTTAATATTATTTAATGCAAGTTAGAGAATGTTTGGTAGCTTCAAATCTTTGTAGCCATCACATAGACATTTACTATTTTGAAATTAAGGTAAATTGATAATCATATACTAAGGCTTTAATTTTCCCAAGTAAATAAAGTTTTACGTTGCTGAATTTAAGTAGAATTGAATGACTTTAAAAGCAGTGATTTATTGTATTATGTTCATTGTTTATCTGTTTAATGACCTTAAGTCTTGTATACTAGTCAATGCACCATAGGTCTCATACCCTAATCATGGCTACAATATTAATAGTTGTCACATAGATTTTCAGATGATTTTCAATGATTTTTATTGCTTGTCAAGTAATGACTATGTATGTTGCAGCTTGTCATGCATTGAGATTTGTGAACTTCATGAATGACATATCATGACATGCTGTTGCTTGTCTGATTATTGATCACAATTTAATTTTTTCTCACAATTCATGTGTCAAAGTCAATACACTGCTTAAAGAGATACTGACACACAATTCATACGTCAAAGTAAATACACTGCTTAAAGAGATACTTACACACAATTCATGTCAAAGTCAATTCACTGCTTAAAGAGATACTGACACACAATTCATATGTCAAAGTAAATACACTGCTTAAAAAGATATTGACACACCTTTGTGTTTAAAAAGTATGTATGGGCTAATTATGAGTTGTGCAGCATAGGTTACCAGTACATATTTATATAAAATAATAATAAACATCTGGCAATAATTAATACATATCAAACAGCACAAATAGCTTGACAAGATTAGAAATGCCCACTCGTTTTCTTCATCCAAACCAGATATATTCAGTGGCTTCAGAGATACAGCTAAAATAAAAAAAATTACTTTGTAGGATGGCCTCAAGATAGATTAGTTCTTAGCTAATTGTGTTACCCTTTTTTAATAAAGTCATTATGATTATTATTTTTTTTATTAATTATTTATCTTAACATAATACTAGAGTAACTTAAAATGCTTGCCACTGCAAATCACCTATGTTTTTTTTTTAGTTTAGAAAATTTATATAAAACCCAAAAGCTTTTAAGCAGAACTTTAAACAAGTGTTGCCACTGTTGCTGTCATAATCATTACTTCTTTGTCTTGCTTCATACTGATGTTCTCTCAACAATATCTACTTCCCTGAAGTAC
The DNA here is from genome assembly GCA_016746295.1 of Potamilus streckersoni. NCBI lineage: Eukaryota > Metazoa > Mollusca > Bivalvia > Unionida > Unionidae > Potamilus > Potamilus streckersoni. The sequence goes on along the minus strand of JAEAOA010000900.1, from coordinate 1,637,514 downwards.
ATTAATATAAATCTCTGATAATTTTCCCAGTGATAGTTTGAAGAGCAAATATATATTATCCAACTATCCCTCAAGCTTATGTAGATCACATTTAAAACCACCCATCACTGACAAAATTGGGTTGGGTGTGAGTCAGGGGTGGACATAATCTGTTTATTCAGGATTCAAATAGTTTTTTATAATCAGACATGGTTGAAATAGAAAATGAATTTGCTGGAATATTTACAAGCTTCATTATAGGGAGGAAAGATGGAACAAATGGACAGGGAGATGGATGGAAGCTATTTCTACTTATCCTTTGCTGAAACTTTACCAACATATATGGCATAATAACCAAATGGGTACATAAACCTTGAGATAAAAGTAGAGGCCAACATTTCAAGCAAGTCACTGGCATCACTGGATTTTTGTGAATTTTACAAGTTAAGGCCATGTAGTATATGTTTTTTTGAGATGATTATCCAACCATAATAAATCTTTAGAGAAGATAAATGGTGCTGACTTTTAAAAAAAAAAGTGTTTGGTCCAGAAAAATGCAACAATTGCAATAATCTGCATATCTGTGGAAGAACTTGCTTGCCATAACCCATTCAGTTTGATTCATCCATAAATGGATGGAAAGAAAGTTAATGGCCAATATATAATAGGATTTCTTTGAAGGAGAACAACAGTCAGTTTATTTAGCTATATAATTTCTATGATGGTGATCGAAACTCAGATGAATCTAATTGTTACTGACATTTTCACAAGCAATCATCACAAGTAATCATAGATTATTTGCATCCTTATTACATCATTTTCCATATACTGCTTGATTTAGTCATAGACTAAATGGATTGCTGTTAAAATGTTCTGAAATTAGAAAAATATTAGAAAGAACATATTAACATATAAATCCAACTGCAAAAAGCACACTGACATCTACTGTCACTTCATGTGCAAGTAGATCTGGGTCTCTGCAGTTTGTTAGGGATAATTAGTACATCAAACAACACAAACCCTGATTTGCATTGCATGTCAGCAGATCAGGGTGTATGTAGTTTGCAAATGAACTTGACTTTTATATGAGTACATGTAATACTGAATCACTATCAGGTTAAGTTAATATCACAAAAAAGAAATGTGTCATTAATTTTTAGCACAAAAATTTTGATTGTGTACAAACTTTTCATTGTTAAATTGTTCTGCAGAATGGTTCATGTAAGAATGCTGTGCATTTATTTCTACCCAATGACAAATTACACATGAAAAATGAATACACGGTAGTTTAACCAATGGATACACAACATTGTAACTTGATGAATTCAGATATTGACTTAATTACCTTTTAACATTGAAAAATATATTAAAAAGTATTAAAAAGTGACAAAATAGTGAAGCTGTATGGAGCAGTATTTGTGCCTAAAATAATAAAATCAACAAAATTGTCTCTTTTATCACATTTAATTAAATCTACCCACAGCTTTGTTATTGCACTTAGAGCAAGGACTCAGCTATCTCAAAGACTGATTCTTATAATATGCATAATTGATAAAACTATAATCAATCATTTGGCTTCCTGGGGAAAACAGAAGTCTAACTCTACTCTCAGTCTGCCTTTAGGCATTAAAATACAAGTATAGTGTTTTGTATTTGCTAAGGCCACTTACTTTGAGTTCTTTAATCTTGTAATAGAGCAAAATTTGGTTCCAAGAACCTTTCAGTGTCTTAGACATAATACCATCTACCAGCAATCATTTCAACCAAGCTTGACATGTTACCTTTGTAATTACATGAATTATACTTGTATATTTTATGTTGATGCATATTTTGTAATTAAATTTATTTGCTATACAAGCTGTTCATATTATACAAAAACTTTAAAAGGTCAATGTATTGTTATATATTGTAAATGATAGAAAACTTTATTCAAAGCCATTGGAAATTAAAACTGTGAAGACAAAGTTGTTATTGTTGTGTTTAAACATATATATCATGGCTGGGTCTTTATCAAAATGTAAACTTTACCTTACCGCTCACAAAATAACTGAAGTTGAAAGGACTTTATATTAATTTTGTGAGTGATTAGGTAAAGACATAACCATGATCATATAATTCCATTTTCCAATTTTCAGCAGATTTCGTCACCAACTTTAATGTAGACTTCCCTGGTAATGATGGCTGATGTTGACTGTAATGTAGACTTCTCTGACAATGATGTCTGACATAGACTTCCCTGACAATGATATCTGATGTAGACTGTAATGTAGACTTCCCTGACAATAATGTCTGACATAGGTTGTAATGTAGACTTCCCTAAAAATAATGTCTTATGTAGACTGTAATGTAGACTTCCCTGACAAAAAAAAGAATCTTCTATACAGGCATAATGATTAATCATCCCAAAATTACAAGACAGCAAGTTACATGCATTAAAGTTCCATTATCTCAATGAATATGACAGACTGCTGTAGTAAGATAGGAAAAATGTCCTCTGATATATATATATATATATATATATATATATATATATATATATATATATATATATATATATATATATATATATATATATATATATATTATCTCCTCATAAACTGGTTAACAAAATATCCAATATATATTTGGTCAATTTTTCATATACAATATGTGGTCATAATCAATTAAGAGAGAAAAATCTTTCATAATTTCTGATTCCTTCTTCATATTTTCCTGAGAAATTTATCTCTCTGATTCCAGTTCACTTGTTTTTAAAGTGGCTGCACTTGCCCCTTCCCCCTTTCTCCAGAACATTTAATTTATCAGATACCTATTCCTTAATATCAAATGAACAAGAGTCCCTAAAAGGGTCTGATGCTCTACTGGCTAACAACTAATAAATGCTCATATTCTTGTTTTTGGAGTGCAGATACTCAATTAATATCAAACAAGAGTCCTTTGAAGTGACCTTCTCTCTTACTCATAAATACAAATATATATTTATTCATACTTAGCTAGTGACAGAATTAATGCATGTTCCATTTGAATTTGGGGTGGTGGTTAAATGGCACATACATCAATATAAAATGCCACATTGCTACATTAAAAGGTCATATTAAAAGTTGGCCATATTGGCATTAGAGGTAACGAAGATGCAGACCGGGCTGCTAAGATGGCCCTATCTTTAGAACCATCAGATTTTAAATTACCATATTCTGATTTTAAACCTTGTATCAAAAAGTATCTATGTCAAAAGTGGCAGGTATCATGGGATGATGCAATCAATAACAAACTTCATGCCATCAAACCAATCTTTGGAGAATGGACTCCTTCCTACAGAACTATTCGTAGGGAGGAGGTTGTCATTGCAAGAATCGGAATCGGTCATACATACATTACCCACTCACACATACTAAAAGGTGAAGATCCACCAGAGTGTGTTCCTTGCAATGTACCATTTACTGTTAAACACTTTATGACCACGTGTTCCGATCTGCAACCTACGCGTGATAAATATTATAATGTACACGACATGCAGGAACTTTTTGATACTATTCAAATCACTAGTATTTTAGATTTCCTAAAGGAAGTAAATCTTTATTTTAAACTGTAACTTGTATGATCTTACCCAAACTAATTTTTAACTAATGCAAATACCATCTATTATTTACATCGTTCATCAAGATACATCATTTACATTTCCCGTTGATCGGGAACCAATATCTTTAACTGTTACTAACATTTACCATTTTATATTTAACTACTATGGATTTTTTATTATATCGCTGGTCGATATTGAACCTTTCTTTTTACAAATAATTACCAACTGTATGGCGCTAAATAGCCTAAAAGTGCTGGTGTGCCGTTAAAATTAAATCAATCAATCAATCAATCAATCAGCTACATTAAAAATCCAAATCACACACACATCCATGCAGTAATAATATTTCTTCTTTAGAGTGACTTTGATCTATGAACAACAGTCCCCCAAATCAACAGGCTTTATTCTCACTTTATATGCAAACCCTTTCCATATCTTGAGATATAAAATTATTGTTATTCTATGGAAATCAATTTTTGTTGCAGTCATTAACCTTAACTTTTAGGCCCAAAAGCCTTGTTCCTTATTCCTAGTGCAAGACATTCACAAAAAATGGTTGAAAAAATGTTAGTAATATGCAGAAATAATTTTTCTTCATTCATAGAAGTGACTTTGACTATTAACTTTTGACTCCAAAAGCAACTGGTTTTTTTCTATACATCAATTGTCCTGTGTACAGTTTTAAAAATCATAATTCCAAACAAAGAGTTAAAAGTCTAAAGCAAATAATTAATTAGATATAAAAATCCTGTTAGTGAACACCCTGTATTAATATAACCATTTACTCACTAGGTGTTGCAATTAAAAGAGTATAAAAATTTCCCATTCATTGGAAACTATATAGTGTTTTCTTTCTTATTAATGTCCATATCATATCTTTACGGATGAATATATAGCTTATAAATAGATTATAGTTTAATTACAAACTACCTCAAGGAGTGTGGAAAACAATTTTTTTCTTCTTCTAAAGATAGAAAGTGTGTGTTTGTTATATAGCCATGAAAATATAAGGATAAAAGAACATAAATACATAAAAAGCATTTGTCATTTCCAGTGAAGGTAACAAACCCATGTATTTGGCAAAGAAGCAAAAATACAGGCCCCTGCAAACGCCTCCTTTACAGTCGTATTCAATAATATCAAACATTTAAATAATTAAATAATATTAAAGATCATTCAATAATATGAAACAATATTTTATTGATGAACAGTTTTTGTATTTTATGATTAAGTACCTTTTTGTCAATGTATCTGAGGAACAGTTTTCATTTGATGTATAAGTTTGATATGCTATTTTTGACTAGGATCGATCATTTCGAAATAGTTTTAGAAACTAAACATTATTTATAGAGCTTTAAAACCCCTAAAATAATAATGCATATTGCAAATTTGACACTTGAGTGAATAGCTTAAGGTAAAGCAGTATCTATGAGAAGTAAATGGAAAAGATGACTACTTTTCATGTTTCGGGAGGTTTGTGCATAGCTGCCAACTCTCCAGGTTTGCAATTAATGAAATAATAAAAATGGGGATAAAGATGAGTGAATTTTGACATGAATTCATGAAGTGATCTTCAAGTCTGGGAATATTTGTCAGAACAAATGTTTAGCATGGGATCCAGCTGATAAAGGTAGATTGTGCTCAACAAGAAAACTCACAATGTTTCAGCTTACAGGTCTTCCACTGATGGCTTAAAATATTCCAGAGCTGAAATCTGCTAGAGTTCTAAATTTACCCAACTTCTGTGCTTTTTGCTACCAATGTGCATAAGTTCCTCACATCTCCGCCACCATGCCCAATGCTAGCATTTGTGGCACAGTGTGCATAAAACATGATGTATATCAGTGTTTGATGGCTGAATGCACAACCAATTTTTGGTATATTCCAAACTAAACTTCACAGTTTGTGCAATACATTTAGCTTTCCTTGGTGAGGAAGACATTTTCAACATTGATGCCGAATTCAAATCAGTGTTAGCAGTGCATGCACAGAGAAAAATTCCAGTTAGTTTATCTCAAAAACATTTATAAAACTACTCTTATACATATAGATTAAAATAGACTAAAATGCTTGCTACCGGGTCAACTTATCCATCAGCCGTAGTGCTACTAATATTGCGACCAGCAATTGACCGTTTCTTCAACTGCCAATATCACAACTCGCACTAAATGGGAAATTGATTAGTTTATTAAAAATTTAAAATAATTGAGAAATGGGGAATTCACCATTTTTGTTTTTGCATGCTGCATGAATCAGTGAACAAGTTGTGAAATTCATGCCAAAATCATGAGGGCTGGCAGCCATGTTTGTGTTTTTACACCCTGTAACCATGGCAATAGACACAAGAACATAGAACTGATGCAAAAAATAAATGTTAACCAATCGTGTACACATCGTATCAGGACATTTGGAGATGAGGCAGAAAATGGCCCTTATTCAATATAGTCCTTTGCATAAAAATAGTTAAAAGCAACATAAACATCCCAGGTCCTCCTAATATAAAGTTTCATAGTGTCTTCCATTTTGTCAGTAAGCATCAAGCAATATATAACATAATCATAATCATATATATATATATATATATATATATATATATATATATATATATATATATATATACACATAACAGAAAAACTAATTAACAAAACATGTGATTCAGTTATTGTCAATCTGTTCTTTATTTTTACATATTTTTCTGGAGTATACATGAATGTAGTATAGGCATAAAATAAAATGTACAAATATGTACAACCAAAACAATGTCAGATCTGTGAAATTAGATCACTGACATTTTTTGACATGAAATCTGTATAGTTATCCTGTAACATCTGACACTCCAAGCATTTCCTTGTGATACTATATTATCTGATACTCGTAGGTTTCCTTGTGATGCTTTATTATTTGATACTTCAAAAAGTTTTCTTGGTGATACTGCATTATCTGATACTCCATGGTTTCTTGGTGATCAAAATATTTGCCTTCAGAACTTTCAATACTTGCATTTAAATACATAAAATATCTATAAAGAGGTTTTTTGAACAGATCTGGATGTTTTTACCTCAAAAGTCCATAAAACATGGTTGTTTATATAAAACAAACTGATCAACATACATTTGCCTGTCAATTCACTGGACAATATTTAAATTACATACACAATCCCCATTTAAAATCGGTGATTTAACTGAGCAACAAAGAAGAGTGATTCCTGATCACTCATGAAAATCTGGATTGGTTGCTTGCCAATGTATAAAACTTTGTGTAAATTAAAGGCAACAGTGTCCAAGTATACATTGTATAACTAAATAAGATTTGCCAAGGGGTCCTCCATTCGCTGCCTTTTCAGCCGATATGCTTCCATTTCCTCTTCTGTTGGTGCCTGGACCTCGTACATGCTGTTGTATGGACACTTTCTTTCATCCATCACTAGGAGCTCATTGGCCCTACGCTGGTGTTCCAGTTCTTTCGTTATAGCCTAGAAGAAATAACAGAATTTTTATGAAAATTACTATAAAGCAGAACATTTTGCAGGGTACAAATTGCAGTAAATTTATACACGTTTAATTTTGCACAAAATTTAACATGTCAGAATTTTAACCATTCTATGCTTAAGACACTTCAACATGCAAATGTATTTCTTCACTTATACTCTATCCCATATACCATAAACAGACATTAAAAATACTAGCATTTTCAAAAATTTTATTAGGTCTCCGAAACATGTACAAGAATACAAATTGATTGTTGAAATTCGATGGCAAAATGTAATCTTCATGCCATTAAAAGTTAATTTACTCAAAACAGTAGAATGTCAATGTAATTGGAATCATGTTGTTGTTGTTGTTGGGCTTAACGCCATTTTTCAGCACTTGATAGGCTATTCATGGCGGCCAATATTAATGGTGGAGGAAGAAACCGGGAAATCACCGGAAAGAACCACCGACCCACAAGAAGCTACTGGCAAGCTTTCCCACATATCCACATTCGCCGAATCCTAGACTCGAACACACGCAGACAGAGGTGAGATGGCAGTGATCCATAACGGACAGCGCTTTAGACCACTCGGCCACTCGGGGCCCCATAATTGGAATCAGGAATGTTTCAAAATAATATGTCTACTTGCAAGCATAAGTCAAAATTAAAGCCAATGTCACACATTCCACCAAACTGGAAATCACTACAAATTTAGGATTCTCTTTGGTCTAAATTTCCCAGCCATTATACAGCATCAAAAACATTTTCATCTTAGCTTACATGTAGAAGACAAAACTGACTGCTGCATTTTGCAGTTATTCACAAATGGAGACAATAAGATTTAAATTTGAAGAACACTGTACTAATTGCATTATCAAAAGAGAAATTTTTAAAAAAGATAAGTTCTCAACTATTTCTTAGTAAAAGAGATAAGATTCTATTTTGTATTGTGGTGTATAATAATTTCCACAAAATTACTAATTATATGTTCTTTCTTTTTTCACAAGTCATTCTTGCCATTTCAAATAGTTATCTAGAGACCTATTTTACTGAATATTTAATGGTGTAATGTCATGAATTGTCTGGCTTAGACCATTTGGCACTGTTCTTTTATCACTGAAATAAACCTAAATGTGGTTACCAAAACATATTAATGACTTGACATAAGGGTGTGGGTATCACCAGTAAGATATGATCATACATTATTTTATAATACATGTTGATACAGGAATTACATATCTGCATTAAACATCGTGATACTAATTAAGGAATTTATGAAAGAATTATTTAAAAACTAAAACTGATAAGTTAAAAATATTTTACTGAGTTTGAACTTTTTTTCACATCTAAGCAGATCTCCAGTAATAAACAAGAGAACTAAATGAGTATCAGACTACTTACCAGGCTGATCTCTGTATAAAACCCAAATTCAAAGGCAATTTGAACTTTTATGATGCTTTCTGGTATATAAAAGCTTTTTATTTTTATTAGTAATATTGCCAACCAGAATGGATGGCAGATCATCATTTGTATACACTTTCAAGTCTTATGCTTTCCAGGAAATTCTGTCAACCTTTCTATTTTCATTAATGGTGGCAATGATTGGTAGTCAATTTTGGCATCATTGGAAAAAACATAAAAGATCTTCATGTAAAAAGGCTTCCTGTCATCAGCAGGTTTGCAGACAAAGTTGTGTTTGCTGACAAAGTTGTTGAAAGGTTTTTCTATTGTATCTACTGGCAGTAAAGGCAGATCAGCATCTTTTTAGGGCCTTGAAGCCAGAATTTTTACTGAGAAGTATGGTTGAAACTGAACTGGTCTGGACATTTTATTTATTGTTGAAAATTATTATTGTTTTAAAAAAAATATCTGTGAAGTTAAAAGGTCTGGATATTTATTATTTTTATAGCCAATAAAGTAAGTTGAATTGTAAACATAGGAATGTTTTACCTATACAAAAATGTCAACCTTTATATCAGGGTGTAATGGTTGCTAACAGATTGGGCAACTAGATTGTGGTGAATTCTTTCTAAATATTCCTTTTAATCATAAAAAATTTAACTCTGTTTTCATTCACCAATTATTTTCATCTGATAGTGACATGACTATTACAGTTAAAGAAAAGCCTAAATTTTCACAACAGAAGGGAACAGACTGTCAGTGTGCAATAGTCATAAAATGGCACATACCAGATCGGTTTTAACATTCAATCTGGTCAACTAGACAATGTTTACAGCTGTTTACAGCATTTAATCCTTAAGTGAATATTTCAAGTCCAAAAGTTGATTGACCAACAAATTATGCACTCTTCCATTTCAGATAATGAGCTGACTCAAACTTGTATGAACTCATACATTTCTAGTAGCAAGTTGACAGTCCAAACAGTGTAATTCATTATAAGCAATTTAATAGGCATCAAAAGTCTTTTGAATTAGGGAGACTAGTCAATCATTGCACTGACACTTTGGTCCAGATCTCTTACTTTCAAAGAGACTAACTCCAGCTGCAACAGACCAGCAATGAAGCTGTCTTCTTAACTCTATACACAGACAAATCTTACATGGTAAAAGGTGAGGCGAAAGAGCAAGAAATCTAAAACCAATTTTCACTTTTATTTCTGAATAAGGAACTTTCTGCAGGAAGTTATGCAAGTTAACAAAATAGGTGAGGGGGAACACATGCACAAAAAGTATTAATTTAAATGTTCTTTGCGATAATGCAACATAGTATACTAACATACAAGAAATGAACTTGCTGGATGCATCATTAAGAGTAATATTAACTTTCTAAATAGGATATTAAAGAAAATGTATAATATCATTTAGCACAGAAATTATGTGTAGTCAGAAAAAGTAATTCTTTTTTTACATCTGAAAATTTGATAAATAATGTTAACTTGAACTTTTTACCTTGAAATATTTTATTATAATGTACCTTATTTTATACTATATTTTGTTGGCATAATTCATACACAAAAAATATCCCATTAGTATATCACTTTACTGTTTTAAGTTTTTACTCAAATGGAAACAGAAGATTCCTGAGATTTAACAGTAATATTTTATGTCAAAATACTGCAGGAAGTAAATCTGCACTGAATTATCAAATATTCACCTTTTTCAACCTGCGTGCCTTTTCTTTTTCCTCATCCATGTCAGATTCACTCTCTTCTTCACATGAGCTGGAGCTACTTTTCCTTCTCTTCTGTTTCTTTTTGTGTTTTGATTTCTTTTTCTTATTTTTCTTTGCTATTTTTCTCTCAACTAATTTCTCTTGGTGTTGCTGCTAAAAAAATAATGAGAAATTGGTCAACAACTGTCTGTCTGATAACATCAAAATAATTTCTTGTACCATGTCATCACATAATGGGAAACTGCATGGACAGGGTTTTCATCCATTACATATGCACCATCTAGTATCCATGAAAGTTGATCACATTACATACCAAATCACAGCATAGTAAAAATTATATAACAACAAATTATTTAGAAGGTTAAGTTTCTTCTATAATTCTCATCTGATCACATTACATTAGGATAAATGTCTTTACTACCACTGAATCCAATCCTCCCGGAAAGATGGAAAAACATCTTTCTAAATATATATTATAAACAAAGGATAGCAACTCTTGTATGTTAACTCCCTTCCTAACCACCAGTTTACTATCATTACATCTGGTTTAGATCATTTTTATAATTGAATGACACCTAAAAGGATGCTCATATTACAGGGACAGGTAAATTATTTGTAATGTGATGAGGTAAGTATTGTAGGCAAAACTAATTTACAAAAATTATGGTTGACTGCGGCAAATATATTTCCTGATTACATCATATTAGGAGAATAGGTAAGAAAGAAATGCAGAGCATCCTACCTCTACCTGTGTCAACCAGAGAAGCATGCTTGCTCCACTAATAAATGAAATTCTCCTAATGTTAGCTTAGCATAACTGGTCACCTTAGTTACACACATACTGGGAGATCCCTAAAGGAGATCCCATACGATTCTGCACTTGATTATGGTCTCACCCTTAAAGTTTTTCCTGGCCAATCTATCAAAAGTGGACAATATTACCTGGTTACAAGGTTGTGTTGTTATAAAGAATACTCACCCTCATTGTACAATAGAAGACTACCAGCAGATGATATCTACATGGGTCATTTTCTTAGGTATGACAACTGAGCCCAAGTAATAAATAGCCTTTGCTACCATGAGGTAGCAATGCCTTTAACATGATGGGCTTTAATTTTAATGAATGATAGGTCTCCATCAGTAAGGGACTGGTAAGCTCTCTTGATAGTTAATTAATACCACCTTGAACTGAATAAAGCTAAAATATTAATTGAATCATTACTGGGGAGGAAAAGATGCTTCATACCCTTTCTTCTTTCTTCAGAGTCTGCCAAATAAAAGTGTAACGCCCTAACTGGAAATACATGTCAATCTTGATTATTGCTCACGTGGTCTAGTGGTTTGAGCATCTGCCTCAGATATGGGAGGTTGTAGGTTCGAACCCCAGCCAAGTCATACCAAAGATTTATAAATATGGTACTAACAGCTGCCTCGCTAAGCACTCAGCATTAAGAGATAAGTGTTAGGATAATGTGACTGGGTGGGGCATGATGCTATATTGCTGTGTGTGCATCATGATGCTCTAGTGCTAGTCATTGCTGTAAACTGCCATGTTGCAGACATTGTAATAGTCGTTCTGGAAAAGAAGTTAGAAAAAGTTTTCTTACTGGTTATCAAGGAAGCCACACTGCTGTTAGAGGAGATCACCTGGATCATAATTTTGACATAACATGACCTAGTAGACATTTAAACCAAGTCTCATTATAAATCTGGAAAAGTTGCTGTATTCTGCCAAGCTGATTCTAATTGGCCTGGTATGTTGAGAAGTTAAAAAGAACAATGGTGTGAGACAATGCAAACAGACTTAAGTTACACCATAAGCTTACTTTATCTTATTGCAAGGTGAGCTATTGTCCAACTATTGCATTCTTTTCTTATCTTGATGAAACACCTAACAATGATCAAGTTCCATCTTTGAAGAACAAAAAGTGCACATTTTCACCCATTACGCTGTATTTTAGTGTGATGATACTGACCAACCACAACATCTGGGGTGGCGGTTGGTGGGTGTGAGTTTCCAAGCAAGCCATTGTTGGCATGTCACTAGCCAACTGGAACACAGAGATTTTACCAGCTACTGGCATATGATATTGTCTTGGCAGACACCAGTAAATAAATGTCATGGCAGGTATGTATTCCTGACATGATTTTCCATCTTTGCTTATGGGAAATATATAGCTCATTGAAATACTGCTAATAAAATGTTTACATTTTTGTGTTTGTGCAAACAAGTTTTATGATGCAGCTAAAATGAAATCCACATAGAAATTTCTACCTACCTCTAGTAAAGACTTTGGAGGTTCCATTCCCTCATCTTCCACTTCTTCCTGTGCCTGACCATGGCTGATTGCTTTCAGAAGGCTATGTCCTGCCTTTAAAATAAATACATACAGGATATAATGATACAAAATCTGCCAAAAATATGTAAGAAAATAATGCATTTTATTACAACTATTTATCATATATTCAAATTCAAGTCACAAACACCTGCAAAGAACACCCTGATTTACCACTGCACAATTCATTCACTGGATGTTCTACTGATTACTCCTAACAAACTGCACAAACCTAAATCTGACACCGCATTAGGCAATAGCAGATTTGGGTTTGTACAATCTATGGTTGGACTTGACTTATAACTTATATATATATATATATATATATATATATGATAACTGTAATCTGATTCAGTAAACTGCCAGAGTATGTCTATTCTAAAATATTAAAAAATACCATGATAGAGTCTGTATACAATACAGTATTCACAGTATGCATCTTCTATTACCAACAGCTGATGATCTGTCTTTACTGTTTGTTCACCAGTCTGTCTGTTCATCTATCTATCCATTCTTCTGTATTAGTCATAAAAAAATGAGAGCTTTAGCAACATGAATTGTGGGAAATATGAGCAAAACTAAGCTTTTAACTTTGGCTGTTATATTACCCAAACCTTTAAAGTCATATTATGATCTTATGTAATGCATTTATAACATTTTGTTGAACTCAAGGTGTGCAATTTTAAAAAAAAAACAAATCATACTGCAAATATTAATAAAGCAAATGAACAATAAGAAGTTATAAGTCACATAAAAAACTATTACCAACTTTTGATATACAATACAGAAATTTACAAAACAACAATCACATAGCTCAACCTGCATCCTTAGAAAATATTTTCAAGGTAGATAAGTCCATTATTAACTTCATCAAAAGTCATTAATTTGATATATACACCTCTCCAAAGTCCAACTGCAAACTGCACAGACCCAGATCCGCCACAGCATTACGCACCAGCAGATCAGCATCTAAGCAGCTTGTTAGGAATAATCAGTAGAACAAACAATTTAGATCCTGATCTGCAGGTGCATTATGCTATGGCAGCTCAATATCTTAGTTGTTTGCAGTTACTTACGATTGAGTATAGATTGTACTACTATTATCAATACTACTTAAATTACTACCAGTACAAGCAATAAATGGCATAAGCATAGTAAAAGTAAACATAACTTCTACAATACAGTTATTTATATGCTGTGTATCACACAAAACTAAAGAATCATTAACCAATTTGCCAAGGGAAACAAATCTACCTATAATTTTATCATGCTAGTGACTGAAGGAGACAGGTATAATCACAAATTCTTTCTACAGAATAACTCATAGTCTGAGCTTAATTCATACATGCTATCAACTACTGCTACTCTGAGTACATATTTAATTTACAAGTATTACAAAATATATTTTGAATTCAATTTTAAATTTTCCCACATATATGACAAATCAAATGGAATTTATTTTTACTAAGTATAACATGAAGAACTGCTGACCCATCAAATTTAAAAGAGCACAGTGGTATTTTTAATCTTTTATATCCTGAACAGCACAAGAAATATTTTAGAAAAAAAAGTAAATGAAAAATGAAACAAACAATATTGGCCTTCATGTGCTGTTACCTAATGTGGTAGCAGATCTGAGTCTATGTTTAATGTTGAGTCTTTATGGGCAGTATGGACAGTATTTGCAAGCTTGAACTGATAAGATACAAAACTGTAATTGTTTACAGCTGCATCAGTGATATGCTTACTTCTGCAACATCCTTCCCAGCTTCCCCGGTACAGTAGGATTCCTTAATTAGTGAGTGACAGCACTTGTATCCCCACTGACCATTATTCCAGTATGATCCCCACACACACTGCAAAATAAAGCAAAGACCATTAGCCAAATCATGTGATTTATAGCTATCAAAATTATACATTAATTAAATAAACTATAAACAATAAGCTGGAGAAAAAAAATGAGAAGTTTTGTGGCTTGTTTATCACTTGGGAAAATGTCTGAATTATAAACATGCTCTGATTACTTATATATAATTTATGATGAATAATCACAGGTGTAATGCAACTACTAAATTGTGTGAAAGACATACAGGTAATTGATAAATAAAGTAAAACAGTAATTAATAAGTCTTCTTACACATATTTAAATTTTTTCAGACTAAAACAGTTATATGTTTACTATGTAGTTAATTGCTTTGAAGTTAATGGCCCCAAGTTTGATCCCCAGTTTCTGAGTGTTTAAAAGATCTGTAGGCACCCATTCAAGTCTGTACTTTCCTTCCCATTGACATGTTTAATCTGCTTAACTGATATCACCTTAATATGTGAACCAATGTGAAAATATTGTATAACTGTTGTATAATCGAACTGAATGTAAAACAAAGAAACCTAAATAAATTAATTTATGATAAAGATCCCATAAAATGTCTTCTCTGCAAAACAAGTTATGATGTACCCTCAACTGTATATGAAATGCAAACACTACAACAAAAAACCAAACATGGATGAAGATGACATCATAGCTGCCAAAGTGATACCAATGTCTAGCCATCTGATAAATCTGTCTAAACTTATCTCCAATCATCTGCTAAATCCATATCTGAAACTCTGTTTAGCAATCTAATAAATCTATATTTAAAAATATATCTTACCATTTGCATAATTGATGGATAAGATGTCTAAATCTGTGAAATCTATGTATAGCCTATATCACATCTGCTAAATCAGTATTTAAACCTGTCTAACCACCTGCTAAATCTGTCTAAACTAATGCCAGGCCATCAGACAATCTAAAGTCCAAACATTTGTCAACACATTGGTTAAATCTGTCTAAACCTGTGTCTAGCCATCTGACAATTTTACATCTTAACTTCTGTCTAACCATATGCTAAATCTGTCTAAACCTACCTTTAATCTTATTTCTAAACATAAGTCTAACCATGTATAAATCTATATCTCAACCTAAATATAGCCATGTCCAAAATCAATGTCCAAACCTTTGTCTAAACATCTGCTAAATCTATGCATAAACCTACATCCAAACTTTTGTCTCAATATCTGCAAAAAATGACTAAACTGCTGTCTAATTATCTGCTAAATCTATGTCTATTTGCTAAATCTGTGTCTAAACCTGTCTAACTATCTGCAAAATCTGTCTAAACCTATGTATATCTGCATAATCTGTGTCTAAACCTAGGTCAAATGATCTGATAAGCTAATACCTAAAACTACGTCTGGTTATCTGAAATCTAATCTGAATCTATGTCTTGTCTTCTGTTCAATCTTTGTCCAGCCATCCACAAAATCTTTGCCCAAACCTATGTGTTGTGTAACCATCTATTAAATCTATGTCAAAAGATATGTCAAGCCATCTGCTAAATCTGTCTTATCTTGTGTCTAGCCATCTACTAAATGCACAATGAACAAAAACTTACAGTATGGTTGTTGATATAGACATCCTCTTCATATTTTGACCTAATGACTGGCTTTTCCTCGCCTTTGATGACTGTTCCATGTCTAGAATACTCTACATAGTTCTCCTGTGCACAGAAACATATTGAAGTAAGTTCTGAGAGCATATAAAATATGATATTATTTAAACTGAATACAAATGTATAAATCAGTCTAGAGGATAAGGATACCCTCTGCCAACTTGGTATCATTCACAAAATCTTGGTTCAAGATGCAAGGATATACATGTCAAACATGGGCCACAATACAGTCAAATTTTGATGTGGGGAAAAAAATGAACCTGACATAAGTGTTCCTATTTTAAACAAGAGGACCATTATATGTTAATTTACAGATATGGAATATATATAACATTTGGGATGTTGCAATAGATCAAGACAGACAACTCTATATACCCACATTATCAAATTATGGCAGGAAACAAGGATTATACACTCTACAAACTACTGTTTGAAATACTGTTTATTAACTTCAGTTCTTGGGATACCTATTTTTATAGATTTTGTGGTTGCTACAAAACCAAGATTTTAAGAATCTATATCCATTTACTTGTGAGGAAAATATAAAACTGGTGAAGGTGGACAGTTTCAGAAGCCCTAAAGTGACCAAATCTGTTTAAAGTATTTTGAATGGACAGAACATTTTGTATGAAGGTTTTGATCCTTTATGATGATGTATTGGCCAGGCCATTGAGCCTGCCCAGAATGTGTTTGTTCTGGGCCATTTTATTCATTGGAACAGAAAAAATCCCAAACCAAAATGCATACATCTGGTGATTTTATCCTTCATCCTCCCAGGTCTGAATAAATAGGCCACCACAACATAACCAACTGTCATAATGAGAACTACCTTTTCCATATAAATCATTTATCCAGCCATGACACACATTTACTATGGCCTTCATTTCTAGAGTGCTTATGTGGTTGACTGGTTCAACCTGAAATTTGGTGCAAATGGAAAGTTGAAGGCAGTGAATTCACATGCATGATCCCTACCTGGATTACTGACCAGTAAAAAAAATGGCTAGCAATGCCAAATCTAGGTTCAAGGAGACAGAAATCATGTTTGACACAAATTTAGCAGGAGAGTGCAACATATTTTTGTCTACCTTGTAATTTTTCTTTTGAGGTGGGGAACTAATTTTAATGATATAATACTTTCCTGATGCTACTGTATAGTTTACTCTTTCTGGGATAGAATATGATGAAAATTAATTCTTGCATTGAATTTCTTTCCTGAAGTTTCTAGAAGTCAAACCTACAGTCTGCCCAATAGTCTTCATATTTCTTTTTTGATCACACAGACCACTAGTGACAGGTCAGTGAAGGAGAGAGGGGGGAATCTGGCATTAAAGGCAGTTAAATACTGCATCAAAACACCCTAAAAAACTGCATTTTAATATCAGTAAAACATACCTGTTGTTATTGCATAGCTGAATTTGCCAGTTCAATGGGAGGCTGAAGACCCACAAAACCAGAAAAGAAAAACAAGGAAATACTCTCCCTTACTGAAGAAGTGTCCATTATTGTAATAAGGTATTTTCTTGGGCCTCTTTCTGTGTCATGAATATGGGCCCTAAAATACATAATCCTCATATATGCAATATATAATGTGGAGTTAGTGGCCAATCAATGAAGCTCATCTCCTGAGCATGCCTGACAAATACAACTGTAAGACAACAAAAATGGGGAGACAATATTTTTAATGTATGCATACTGTTTGAGCCAGCAGTAGCTGTTTCGGTGGTGCCTCTAAGTATTCCTGGCCTCCATATTTGTCTAAAATGCTTTGCTTTGCTGTTGTCTTTGACTCATCCTTCCTTTTTTCCACCTCACGAGTCAGGAGTTCCAACTTTGTGGGGTCAGCCTGGACATGGATATCTGTACCATATTCATATGCCTCCCAGGCAAACACTAAAGTAAATAAAGTAGTCTGGGTACAAGTTTGATACATTTATTGAGACAAAAAATGTATGATAAAAAAAATTATGAAACTGATCAGGAACTTTCAATAAATTTGTCAACTGTGCACGCAATCATCTCCATATTTTACAAGCAAAATTTGTATTAAATTATTATTTAAGCTCAACTACTTCATTTCCAAGGCACAAAAAAGGTCTTTCATGTGCCAACTACCATCATATAATCAGTCAACCAATTTATGTTACAAACTATAAACAAGTAAGTAATTTATCAAATCTATTCTTTTCATTAGGACTTCTTAAGGTAAAAATTTATAGACTTAGTATGCAATCATAATTACAAGAAGGGGTCCTGGTAGGCCTAGTGGTCAAAAATGCTTGCCTTTACTGATCATTGCCATCCCACCTCTGTCTGCATTGGTTCAAGTCTCAAGCTCATCCAGTGTGGGTATGTGAGAAAGCTGCTAGTAGCTTCCTGTGGACTGGTGGTTCTTACCAGGGTTATCCTAGGTTCTTCCTCCACCAGTTATACTGGCCGCCATGTACAGAGTGTCTTGCATTGAAAATGGTATTATGCTCCCAAACATCAACAAGAATTACAAGATTGTATGCAATCATGGTGTTGAGTTTCCACATTTTCTTGCAACAGTCAGTTATTCTCAAGTTAAAAGCTAATTTATTAACTTTTAAGAAAATACATAAGTGTGCATACAAAATCCTCTCTTTTTTGTTCTCTCCACATAATTAATACACTATCTGTGCATAATGCACCATCAACTGCAAACAGCAAAAACCGAGATGTGCAATGGTAAAATGAAGACATATATGATTCACACTGTACTTGATGACTTCAAGTGTAATGTAACAAACTCAAATCTGACTTTAGATTTAACAGACGATATCAATGTTAT
Source organism: Potamilus streckersoni (assembly GCA_016746295.1). Taxonomy (NCBI): domain Eukaryota; kingdom Metazoa; phylum Mollusca; class Bivalvia; order Unionida; family Unionidae; genus Potamilus; species Potamilus streckersoni. The sequence goes on along the minus strand of JAEAOA010000900.1, from coordinate 1,618,713 downwards.
CCTTCCTTAACTTATTCCATCTTTCCTTTCCTTTTGATGCCTTTTGGACTATTGCTTTGAGCTTTTGTATTTCATGCATTTAGTTGATATTTCTACTGAAACAACACAAGGGAAAACAAAAGCATAAATTAGCTATTCAGCATATTACCAACTCACTAATACTATAACCCAGACTTCCTCTGTCCACATATCACATGCATTGCATAATACACAGTAAACACTCAGTACATGCAAAAAACATGGTTGTCATCCTGCTTGTGAACTGTTTGTATTTCATGCATTTAGTTTACATTTCTACTGCAACAAGAAAAGCATCAATTACTAATTCAGCATGTTACTAACTCTCTAATACTTTTGCCCAGACTTTCACTGTCCCCTTACTACACATGCTGCATGACAATTTTTGATGCGCACCTAGTACATATGATACAAGAGTCATGGTTGACTTTGTTTTGAACATTGCATTTAGTAGGCATTACAACTAAAATGACAAAGGAGAAAACAAAGCATAAATTAGTAATTTCGGATGATACTGACTCACTAATACCAACCCCATTACTAAAGTGGTAAGAAAAAAGGGTTTGTGTCACATTAACTCATAAATAAAATCAGTTTAATGATAGCCTGTTGCCTTGTGGTCTTAAATAGACAAAAGTCACTCAAATTGGGCAGAAATTCTTACAAATATTGTATACAACCTGTAGAAGTATTATTTTCCAACTCCATAAATCAAATTTAAAGATGGATGGTCCAATTTTAACACAAAATATGGCTTGAATTCTCAGATGAAATTTGTATGTTGTTATAAGATTGTGACACATGGTGGTGGTGGTGGCAAGGGGAGATAATGGGCTAGTTATTACCCTTTGTCTATGTTAGTTAAAGACAATTTTCATCTTTTAGTAGGAATGGATTTGTGAGGTAGCAGGCTCATATCCCTAACATTTATGTGAATGGGTTGGGCCAGATCCACCCTATCCTTTAGTTCCTACTGGAGTGGAATGTACACTGTCAATAGGATGTGACTGGAGGGTTGGTGGAAGGGTGTATCTGTTTTATGATTGGGTAAATATTACTGAAGAAACAAATTTTATTCCAAGAATTGGTTCCTTCTTTAAAATGTGCTCCTAATCAGAACAGTTCTGGAAAAAAAGTAGTAGGTAGAATGAGTTACACCCCTTTACTCAAATGAAGGGCCATCTCTGGTCTCCTAAGGTATGTGAGGCAGCTTCTAACTCCTAATGTAACCAAGCTGGACGGAGTAATAACTCCACATGCCTAGATGCTGCTTTTGGGAAAATGTTCCCCTGCAAATCCAGTGGAAGTCAGCCTATTGTGCTGTTATTACCAGGTCTAACCAAGCCATTTGGATGCAAGATATCAGAGGCAACAACTAGAGAAAGTTGATTCCGACCACCATCTCATGGCTTGTATGAGATCATTAGTAAACAGTTGCACCCGAATGTGATGTTGGTTGTGACTACCCTAAACTCATGAGCCAAATGTGTAATAACTTGGCTTGATCTTGGATATATGGAAAGAGGTTTCAGCAATTAAGACTGATTGCCAATGTGTTTGTGTCTGTTACTTAAAATGAAAGCCAGGTACCATCACAATGGAACAGTAGTCTTGAATGACTGACAAGACATGCATTTTGCTTATGTGCACACAATATTAGCTTAAGACAATTGTTCACCAAGTGATGACTTGGTGCTTAGAGCAAAGTCCAGGACTGATCCAGCAAAATGCTTGCAATAAAAAGATAAAATATCCATAGCTGGACATACCCAGATGCTTCTCTTCTGCAGGCAAGACAATCAAATGTCAAGACTGAATTACTAAATACTCACCTTGTTTCTTTGCAAATTGTTGGGCATCACCCGAAAATCGGACAAAATTGTCACCCTGGTACTTCCACCTGTAGAAAAGATAAAATGAGTTTCAAATACAGGAAAATATAGTTATTGCTACTTTCTATTTAAAACTGGCCTGTTCAAAAGTGACACAAAAACAATTTTTGGAACTTTTATTTAAAAAATTTGAACTATACAAAAAAATGTAATCTCATGGTATGGAATAAAATACTTGGGATATTTATAAAAATAGGAAAATTATAAACACAAAACTTTTGGAAATCTGCAAAATTTAACATGTAAAATAAATAGATATGGAACATGCCTTCTGGATCTGCAATTTTTACACAAAAAGAAACAAAACTTCTAGTAAATATTATGAGAGGGGTGCTAAGTAATGCCATCTCTCACTCTCCAACAGCATTCTAATTTTGTAAAATAAAGAAACTTACAAAAACATTCATTCTGAAGTGACATTTATGAAACTAAGTGAATAATATTATCATATACATATACTCACTTATAAGTGTTAAAATGATGTACATTTACCCCCCCACACAATCTTGGAGCAAAATTGAATTGTCAGTATTGAGGAGTTTTCCATTACCTAGGGTGTCCCAGATATGAAGTCTTTTTTCAAGTCCTAATGTGAATTGTGAGAGAGAAAATGCAACTGTGAGAGTTTATAGGTTTTGGCACAGATCAGTGCTCTCTGATCGGACAAATATTAAACTATAACAATATTTCTACCCTATAATACTTATCTGGTTGTTCTGACATATTAACAAGTGAGTGAAGATAAATGACAATCATTGCTTCTTAAATGTATGTAATTTTTACTTTCAAAATCAGTTGAGTGAATCTGACTTTTGAAAACTGTTTTGTTGGTCTCCATCAGCATAGCACCAAAAATGAGGCTTAATGCTGGGCAAGAAAGTAAAATGATTGTTAATGCTGGGCAAGAAAGTAAAGTTATTTAATTAAAAATAAACAAAAATATCCAATAGATCATGTATACAAACAAAAAGAAGCATCCAATAACTGTAGATCCATAATTTGTCATTGTGTGTGTGCCAAGTACTGCTTTAACTTTGAATGTCCTTGGCACATTTTACCAATAATAAGCCTACTACAATATTTCCTAACCATAAATAACCTGGTCCAGCAAGTGACAGAATTGAACAGCTAAAATACATTTCCAAAGTCTTAAGTGAGTTTATGTTTATAGGAAAAGTTTTATATATATCACTTAAATTTGAGATCAAAATTTAATTCACTTTATAGGAGAAAAGGGCTATAGTTTACTAGAACAAAATGATATTAAAGAAAATATGTGGAAGTATGAAAAAATTTCAGTCTTTGTGTGAATTCCTGTATACACTGAGGAAGTACTAGTTCTCTTAATATATTATGATTGGGTAAGATATTTAAAGAAGTAATTCCTGTATACTGAATGTTTTGTGTGAGAGGTTTCATTCTACATGCAAATTAAATTTTTTAAACCAAAGCCTAAAAGCAAATTTTTTTTTACTGTGCTCTGACTCCAAACAGAAATGAGCAAATCACTGAATGAACTGTCTTGGCTACATGATGCTTCAAACAAATTATGATGAGAGTCTGGAAATATCTGCATATGAAAAACTTGCCTTAAAAGCTAACAATGGTCGATCTGCTTGCAACACTGCCACTGCTCTCAAAAAAGATACTGAAGTAATTGCCATGTCTTGCTTTATGAGATTTTAAAAAATTATATACAATGAGAAAATGCAACAAATTATCACCATTTATTGTGAAACCATGAAGAAGCTGATTAATAATGTTTGAAATACAGCAGTCTACTAAATAAAAAACATCAATAAGACAAGATTGTAATGGCCTGCATGTTCAGCCCCAACTCAGAAAGCTTTAAGAAAATCTTAACCAAAATGTTAGGATCACAGGTGCCATTGTTTCTATATTTTACATTTTACTTGTTTGTAAGAAAATGAATTTTATATTTTGCTGCACTTACTCAGAACCTTCCTTGGGAGTGCCTTTCAATGGATTGTCACGCATGGACCGCGTTTTGGGGTCATAGTAGGCAGAGTTTGGATCTAGGTTATACAAGTACTGTAAGAAATGGATAAAGCTGTCATAAATTAATTAAATAATAAATTAATTAGTGCATGGGTGAATTGGTTGGGTGATACTGTAAATCATTACTGTGTCTTATTACCTCAAATATTCCAATATTATTTTGTGTACAAAAATTCCCTTGCATAAATTTTCTGACTTCATGGGAAATGAATTAATTCTGGGAAAGTCCTCTATAATAAAAATACTACCTCATAATTGTTATAATTGGTCCATATACAACTTAAGATTTAAATCCTGTACTGGTAAAAATGATTTAAGCACTACAAGAACTTCAAAACAATGTGTTTTGTTTATGTTTCCTAGTTACTGATCTACTATCCATCCCACTATACTAAGAATGTCTGCACATCTAAAAGCCATCTCTAATCGTATTTCAAAGTCAGAAATATTATTATAAATAGTGAAAGAGTTGCAAAATTACATAAGCATCAATAAATTTAAAATAAGCTGCTTTGACAACCATATTGCATGTAATATTGGTTCAATTTTCATTCTGGGCAAACTAAACATATTAAAAGATCTTTGGTGAAAATCCCCTGACCAGGAATACTTTTTATTTGCTGAATGTTTGACACTACCTATAATATTCTTTACCTATCAGATTTTCAAATTAGATGTGTACGGCCATATTTCACACAAGATAAATACCATTTTCATTTAGGACAAACCACACATCATTATAAGACTTTTGATAAAAGCCACCTGACCATCAATTAAACAGCAATAATAAGATTTTCAAGATGGCTGCCAAAATATAAAGAAGTTAAAATTATTTAAAGGAAATACAAAAAAAGAGAATGATAAATAAAATAAAGTATTTAAAATATTGAGATCTAGATTTATGTACCACATAAAAAGGTGAGATAGAACATACTTTTCAATCTCACCTATTGACTTTACATAAACAGTGTCTGTCACAACACCATGAATTTCAGATAATATAGCGCAGACTTATATAATTATATAATAATTATATAATAATTATAAAGCATTTCAATTCAATACAATCATATAATAAGCTGTTTAAAATTTCTCATAACAAAATGATTCAGTTTGGGATATTAAAGTGCCAAATTTAATATCAGTTATGTACAAAAGTATAAATTATAGTTTTCAAAATTCTTTTCTACTTAGATGTTCATACTTTGCCACACGTGACAGCTATCAGCCAGTGCACTGTCTTGCACTCATATTAACAAACTTCTATTCAGGTCACATGACCTTAGTTAGCCAATCAATCTTCATCCTTCTCAGGGCTAGCCATGTCAGTAACCAAGTCAACTGTTCAAACTGCATGGAAAAATCCATCCGAACACACAATTTAGACAGAATTAAGTTGTCCTCTCTATGTCCATGTAGTGTGATGTTTGCTTTTAACTTTACTTGTATATTCATGCCTATAATTACATAGAACTGAACAAAACAGACAAGTGAATTTTGAGGCATATCAAGTGAGAGTACAATGTACTGGCAATGCAAGGAGTCCTAATATGGTTAGAAATAGTCCCTATCAAGTGAATACTATTTTGCACATCAAAGTAAAATAACAAGTTTTAGATAACCAAGAACTTATAATAATAATCAGAACAATATTGTTCAGGAGTGGAAGAAGTAATTCACACATGGCAGATGTTTTCAGTGACATGATCAAATATGCCAAAGTCTTGTTGGTCAAACATTATCTCACATCTCAACGTTAAACATCAAATAATCTTCTCACATTAATTGGACAATGTTTATGCATGCAAAACTCCATTCACAATACCAAAGCATTACAACATAGTGAACTGCATCACGTTTTACTGACTTTGTTTCATGTTTTTGCATTATCATTAATAGTATTATTATTGGAAAAGAAATAAAAGGAATGCAGTTTTTATTAGTATTTTGGTTTGTTTATTTTGTATTTTTTTGGCTTCCTGCACATCTGATGAGCACCATTTTCATTTTTAATCAGCTAGATATTATATTAAGTTTTTGAGTGAGAACCCCATATTGAAATGACCATTCATTTTGGAGAAATAGTAATCAAAAGATTTTCAAAATGGCAGTCTGATTGGAACCTTTTCATTTAGGACAAAGCAGACAAGTCTTCATGAAAATACTGTGTCATTTGGAGGAATAGTAGTGATAAATATGACTTTCAAGACTGGATGTCAGATAGGCACCATTTTCATTTGGTATCAACTAGATATGATAATAAGTTCTTTTTAATGAAAACCACACAATGATCTGACAATAAGTACAGAAGAGTAGTGATAACAAAAATTTAAAGATGGTCACCATGGCAACCATTCATGATGCTAGATCAGCACCATTTCATTTAGGACAATATCGACCCTGAGATGAATGTGTGTATAAAGTTTCTTGGCAATCTTCCAAGTATTTTAGGAGAAGAAACAATAATAAAAAAAACTGTGTTTACAGATGGCAGAAAGACTGAGGAATGGATGCTAGAAGCAAGATGAAAGGCCATCACTTAAGTTCCCCTGGATTTTGGGAAATATATAATATTTTTACAATCACTCATCAATATATCTCTAATTTCTGACTACATGTTAATAATGAATAGGTTCTATTATGTACTTATATTTCATTACCTTAGCAGTGTCTTCTCTGATACGTAAATTTCTCACTGTAATCCTCTGCTTTGTCTCAAATTTCTGTCCTGGCATATCCAAATCATCTGCATACTTATCGTCATCCCCATCGTCCCCTAAAACAACCTGAAATAGCAAACAGATCATTTGAGATATTATTCCATGCCACAATGAGTAATGTAAATACTACATTATTCACCTACCATGTCAATTTATTTGGTTAAAAACCATTTTTCTTCTTTTAGTCTTGGTGACCTCAACCTTTGATCTGAACCTGAAATCAAAAGCTGCCTTTATAATCTCAAATACAAGCCATCTACATAACTTGGTCATGGTTAGTGCTTAAAACTCTGTTTAAAACCATTTTCTTTCTGGGATATGTCTGATCTTTACCTTTAACTGTTTAATTGCCAAACGCATCAGTGTGTTCATTGTCTCCAAAGCAAACCATCTACAACGTTTAGTTAAGATACATCATACTAAATTAAAATAGTTTTGTGGAAATATTTTTTCCTTATTATATATATATTATTCTGGGGCTATTGTGAATTATTCAAAGGAGGTTTGGACAATGCCATTTTGATACATCAGGAAGGATGGCTGACCTGTGCATTCAATGGTGTGAAATTCATCTGGAAAGTATGATTTTTTTGGAACTTGAAGAGAACTTTGTCAAGATTAATTTGGATTCATCTCAAAGTATTTTAAGTTCCTCTTACATTTTATTTTATAACACTGCTAATTAAATTACTTGTTAAGTTTTATAAAACTTGATGACTTTGCTATTTTCTGTTACATAGTTCATGAACATAGTCATACCAGGGTGTGTGCATGCGCACGCATGCATGCACACACAGCAGATGTAATTTCCTGCAAAAAATACACCACTTATTCAGTTTGTGAACTTTTCACTTACTATGTATCTCCCTTTAACAGCCAAAGTTGTTCCAGCCCTGAAGTGACTGACTTTTATGCATGGCACTTAGGTCAATTTTCTGTTTGTTTAACTGAAACTCAGCTTTGAAAGATTTTATCATGGTGTGCTTTCCATATATAAAACCCTTTTCTTTCTTGCACATACTTTTCAAACTTTGCCATTTGGTTATTAAAATGGAAAGCCTGGGTTTTACTATAATTTGTTAGATGGCTATATGAACAACCTATAGATGGCTATATGAACAACCTACAAAGATGCATATGTGATCAAGGTTGATCTATCTCAGTATATGTATGCTGTGTCATTCAAATAGAACTCATTTCAATTACAAATAACATGATATTATTCTGAGACTGTGTAAACAAAAAATGTTTCATCTGAGATTAATCTAGACAGAAAATTATCCAACTCTGCATAAATGTGATGCACACAAATTGGAATGGGTTGCAATAAGAAAGAATGATGCAACTAAATTTGCCAGTTTTGCTCAAAATTAATTCTTTATAATTCTCTATGAGATGGGAATTCTTTGTAAAAGACCAAGGCCAAAATAATACTGAAGTTCTTTGTTCATATACAAAAGTACATTTACTAGGTCCCAAACATTTATATCTTGTACACTAATTGGCTTGGTGTTTTATGGCACAACGGCACATATTGGTTATTTAGGGCTGAAGTAATTGTAGTCGGTGCCATACCCAAGGACTCATCATGGCAGCTGACATAGGTGGGACTGATGCCACGATTTCAAGCCACACACTTCTAGTCCAGCATTCAGCCACCTTGGCTCCCACTCCTAAAATAAGGGTACATATAGCCAGTACTGGTAAAAATTCTAACTGCTGTATCAGCCTGTTTTCTCCATTACTTCCCTAGCCATCATTATATTAATAGTATTGACAGTTTATAGAGCAAGGATTAGACCAATACACCCCATGTGCTCCATCTCGCGTACACAAAAATGTAAATGTATTATGATCTATTATCTAGTGTAAAAAAGGTGTTCTGCTACATTTTGACTAAGGAAACAAATTAAATTTCAGATAGATACAAAAGCTTTAGAAATTTGCCCCAATATTACTGGGGAAATGCAAATTAAAACCAGTAGTAAGAAAAGTACCCCATGTTAGTTACTGATAGCCAATTTATGGCTATGCAAAACTGGGGACAAAAGGCACATTTTTAGTGCATGTGTTCTAAGCTTAGTACCAGCCTAGTACAACCTCTGATTATCATGACTTCACTGTTTAAAGGTCTCAATAGGGTAGCTGTAATAGTTTTAATAAATATAAAATCAGAAAATCAAACATCATCATTATTCATTGCAAAATAATTATCTGAAGAAAATAAACAAAGATTTCATAACATACGAGCTAGATATGAATTTATGAAAGTATTTAGCAAAAGAATTTATAAAAAGAGTTGAATCTTTTTATCTACCATTTGCTGCCTGCAGCAAGAGACAGATTGTATCGACCTGAAAATATTAAAAATTTAAAGTTAAGATTTTTCAGTTGCATAACTGATTAAAATTTGTGATACTAAATGATTTTTCTATTTATTCTGGCCATGTGTAAAGTAATAAATCTTAGAGATAAAATAAAAGCATATTAAACAAATATGAAAGTTACTTGAATTGACTTGGAACTAAAAATCTTAATCAGGTATTAATCTTACTTTGGGATTATCCTCTTCTTTAACATCACTATTTATCATCACCTGTTCTAGTTTTTGCTCCTTCAGCATCCTCTTGGCCTGCAAAAGTGGAGTAAACTTAAATAAGAACCCAGTGGTCAAGTTAGACTGAAATTTTATGGAGAAGTGACTTCTCCTTTTGGTCAGAAGTGAGAGCAAATCAAGAAATGTGATATATATATATATATATATATATATATATATATATATATATATATATATATTATTTATTCTTATATGTGTGCTCTATTTATCAGTTTGCTTTTAACCTTTTAAGCAATGCCTTATTTTCAAGTTGAAAAATATGTGTTATATGTTTATTACCAACACATTTTGTACATGTATACAAATTATTATATTCATACCCATTCTATTCATAGCTGTAGTATATGTGTGTTTGGACTGAGGTAAATGCTGTGTTTTGGCCATATGACTTACAAAGCACAGCAGAACCTATACATTGTAATTAATTTTAACTGATAGCAGTAACAAGATTAGAGTCTGCAATTGCAAGTTGGTAAAAATGCTTAATGAACTACCACTAGTTTTCTACAAGTTTTGTTTAAATTGCAGTCAAAAAGATTTCTAGAATTCTTTGAAACAACCTCAAATAAAATATACATAGGAATAAATGCACAAGCGGCTTCAAACAAACCATACTCTTCATCCTGATTTCCTTGTTCCTGATAAAACATTCTAGTCAAACCTACTTATCTCGACCTCAGTTATCTTGAGAACCAGTTTATGTCAAGCACTTTGGTCCGGTCCTGAAAAAATCCTTCTTTGTTATGCTAATTTTTTCCCACTTATCTCGACCCCTTTTAAGTCAATAACCCGGTTATGTCGGACATAAGTTTCATTCTGAAGCAACATGTGAACCTACTAATTTGATGACATTCAACTTTTAATGTCCATCACAAAGAAATTTTACAAGAAATGATCTGGCATTTCCATTATTTCTGGTACCTCATTCAATTGTTATGAGACCAAATTTAACTGGTACAAATGCTCATCAACCAATCTCAACAATGCATAGTTTATCATTTACACATAGTGGAGAAAATTATCATGCAAACAATACTTTAGAGTTAGGAAATTGAATGTATGCATTTCCGACCTTTACGCAAGCTGCGTTCAAGATTGTTTTTATCGTATGTTCGCAACATAACAACATAGTTCATCCCACACAGCATCATGAATTTGGTCTTATCTATAACTCAGAAAATATTATCAGGTTAACATCATTAAATGAAGGTAAAAATACCTAATTTGTTTTACACAATATATTTAAAACAAATTTGGTAATAATTAAAGTGCTTTAATGCTTGGTGAAAGCATAAAAGCCTTCACCTTCAGCATTGCTAGGTCATGAGACTCAATAATTTATAAATAAAAACCTGCAAAACTCCAAACTAAGCTGTCCCACCTCTTACTTCCCATTGGTTATTAATTTGTTTTGAACAAGAGTAAATAAAAGCATCAATGGCATTGTAAAAAAAAAAGTCTATAGCACCCAGTATATTTTTAGTGAAAATGGTGTGTGCTGTACCATAATTACATATTATTCAACACAAATGGAATGAAGCAGAAGGCGTTTGATATGATTAAAATATGAAACAGAATGAAGAGTGCTTTCATTTACAGGGATTTTTTTTCTTCTTGAATTTTAAAGTCTTGCAGTCGGGAGGGATATGGATCCACAACTGTATGAATGGAATAAGTTGTCTTGTAACTGCATGAATGAAATAAGTTGGCTTGTAACTGTATAAATGGAATAAGTTGTCTTGTAACTGTATGAATGGAATAAGTTGTCTTGTAACTGTACGAATGGAATAAGTTGTCTTGTAACTGTATGAATGGAATAAGTTGTCTTGTAACTGTATGAATGGAATAAGTTGTCTTGTAACTGCATGAATGGAATAAGTTGTCTTGTAACTGCATGAATGGAATAAGTTATCTTGTAACTGTATGAATGGAATAAGTTGTCTTGTAACTGCATGAATGGAATAAGTTGGCTTGTAACTGTATGAATGGAATAAGTTGTCTTGTAACTGCATGAATGGAATAAGTTGGCTTGTAACTGCATGAATGGAATAAGTTGGCTTGTAACTGCATGAATGGAATAAGTTGGCTTGTAACTGCATGAATGGAATAAGTTGTCTTGTAACTGTATGAATGGAATAAGTTGTCTTATAACTGCATGAATGGAATAAGTTGTCTTGTAACTGCATGAATGGAATAAGTTGTCTTGTAACTGCATAAATGGAACAAGTTGGCTTGTGACTGCATGAATGGAATAAGTTGTCTTGTAACTGTATGAATGGAATAAGTTGTCTTGTAACTGCATGAATGGAATAAGTTGTCTTGTAACTGCATGAATGGAATAAGTTGGCTTGTAACTGTATGAATGAAATAAGTTGTCTTGTAACTGTATGAATGGAATAAGTTGTCTTGTAACTGCATGAATGGAATAAGTTGTCTTGTAACTGTATGAATGGAATAAGTTGTCTTGTAACTGTACGAATGGAATAAGTTGTCTTGTAACTGTATGAATGGAATAAGTTGTCTTGTAACTGTATGAATGGAATAAGTTGTCTTGTAACTGCATGAATGGAATAAGTTGTCTTGTAACTGCATGAATGGAATAAGTTATCTTGTAACTGTATGAATGGAATAAGTTGTCTTGTAACTGTATGAATGGAATAAGTTGTCTTGTAACTGCATGAATGGAATAAGTTGGCTTGTAACTGTATGAATGGAATAAGTTGTCTTGTAACTGCATGAATGGAATAAGTTGGCTTGTAACTGCATGAATGGAATAAGTTGGCTTGTAACTGCATGAATGGAATAAGTTGGCTTGTAACTGCATGAATGGAATAAGTTGTCTTGTAACTGTATGAATGGAATAAGTTGTCTTATAACTGCATGAATGGAATAAGTTGTCTTGTAACTGCATGAATGGAATAAGTTGTCTTGTAACTGCATAAATGGAACAAGTTGGCTTGTGACTGCATGAATGGAATAAGTTGTCTTGTAACTGTATGAATGGAATAAGTTGTCTTGTAACTGCATGAATGGAATAAGTTGTCTTGTAACTGCATGAATGGAATAAGTTGTCTTGTAACTGTATGAATGGAATAAGTTGTCTTGTAACTGTATGAATGGAATAAGTTGTCTTGTAACTGCATGAATGGAATAAGTTGTCTTGTAACTGCATGAATGGAATAAGTTATCTTGTAACTGTATGAATGGAATAAGTTGGCTTGTAACTGTAAGAATGGAATAAGTTGTCTTGTAACTGCATGAATGGAATAAGTTGGCATGTAACTGCATGAATGGAATAAGTTGTCTTGTAACTGTATGAATGGAATAAGTTGTCTTGTAACTGCATGAATGGAATAAGTTGTCTTGTAACTGCATGAATGGAATAAGTTGGCTTCATACAGAATTTGATGTTCAGACAGTCAACTTTAAAGACTTGAAACACATTTTACAGTTTGGCAGTACATAAATACTGACAGCTCCATCTTTTTCCAGTACAGAAGCAAAATTGATTGGTAAAAATTGGCATATACTGGTGTAAAGGAATCTCTGACGATCAAAAAAAAGATTGATTTTCACACATAATATTGATCAGTTACATTTTGCTGCTAGTCACAAGTCAACTCTAACAAAAAAACACTTTTAAAAAAGTATAGTCCTATGTGTATGTGTACTTCAGTTAGCCTAAATTTTGGATAGCATAAGAAAATTATTTTTTATTATGCATTAGAAATGCCATTTGTTTTTAGGAATAAATCTCCTTATTTTGGAACTTCAGATGCATAATCATTGTTCTGCAGTAGATTTATCAACTAAACCCGAATATCTCAAGACCTGGTTATACTGATGATTTTTAATCGAGATAACTGGGTTTGACTGTATTTGGATGCATTATAAACAACATATCTTGACCATACTAATAGTAGGTTGGCGAATATTTTTACACCCCTGGTGTAATTGAGATAACCGGGTTTGACTGTACTGAAACTATTCATAGACAACATACTGAAGCACTAAAGTCAATATATAACTAAACTGGACCCTTTTTTCCCCCAAATAAAACATCCAAGAATACATTTTGCACCATGTGACTGCATTAACTTTTAGAAAAAGTACTTTTTTTAATATAACTACTCACTTTCTTGCTCTGGTAAAAAATTCATTAATAGGACTGCATATTTATGGTTGTGTTATTTGTCTACCTACTTGTAATAACGATATGCATTTGTTAAAAAATATTTGCTTCACTATTATATATATATTTCATATTTTCATGAGAATAATTACAGTATGTGAGTAAACAACCTTGACCTTGCAGCATTGTTTCTGACCTACATTTTTAAATATTTATCCTAAATCTCCTATCACATAACATTTAAACGTTGGTATCATTATATTATATTATATTATATTATATTATATTATATTATATTATATTATATTATATTATATTATATATTTTCCTGAATCTATTTGCTCAGTTATTTATAAATACAGACAGTTTAATGAAGTCCGCCATTAAAAGTTCATTTACAGTTTCAAACTGATTCTATAAAGAAATTATGCAAATACAGCTGTCAAAATCTCCATTTATAAAAAAAAATTAGGAAAAGCTCTTCACCGATCATATTTTTAAAAAGCAAATTACTATTTGCATATTGATGTTTAAATTTCAAAACAGAATTTGGTATATTTTCATCATAGTAGCATACAGTAGGCACAATTTCATGAAATTGAGCAGTGATATCTTGCTCCGGAAAGGCTTAATGGTCAGTTAGCTATTAAAACTTGCATGTGAATGTGCAAGAATTTATTTGTTGCTGTAAGCTGATTGGTATCAACACCATGTAAATACATTTCACCTTGAGTTACAGTAAGGGGACATCTCAAAAGTAATAATTAACAGCTATTTTACGTCCGAAAAATCAGAGGGTGAAGTTGTTTTTGCTTTCTTAACAGAAGAAGGCAAAGTTTACATTTCTCAGGTGACTTTTTCACCCACTTCACCTAGTAGCATGTGACACATGATAACCAGTAATCCAAATTCTAGGGAATGCATTATCAGACCAAATGTTGAAATAACACTGTCGTGTCTGCAAATTAAATGACAAGTTTGTATGCAGACTCCCTATCTTGATCATAAACAGATTTTATTTTCTCATAAGCATGTGACATAAGCAGTACAAATGTAAATAAAGTAATTAATACTGCAAAGACCGAATATGCATTATATATGACTGTATATAAAGACCAACATTTAATGTCTAGAGCAGAATTAAAAATGATAACCTTTAGGTGAAAGAAAGAATCTTTGCACCATTTTTTGACCCTTCTCAGTCCAGTTGATCTCTTTATTATTCAAAGACATTTATTTAGCACTCAGGTACAACTGAACTCGGGTCTACCATCAAAATGAAAATTGAATGGACCCATCAAATTTTTGCCTGTGATGAATATGGAAATCATTATGTGAACTCGACCTGTGACCGCTTTGTACCAGTAAAGATGTTCAACATTTCCTGTTGAACTTGGCTGCTAAATTGATGGCAATCCATTTATGTGGAAAGGTACATGATTGAGAACTTAAATTTTATCCACATACAACTTTAAATTGTATGTACAAACTATTTTTGTTCTTTCAGTAACAGTGACATTTTCTTTGACCTTCTGAACCAAAATTTATATGCTTTTTCTTTACCCCAAATACAAGATATCCACAAAGTTTGTGATACAAAACTAATGCTATTGTGCAAAAAGTATTTTCTTCTTTCAATCAAAGTACCCGTGACATTGGTTTATGACCCACACAAATAAACACTACAAGTGCATGCACACAGTCTGGTAACTGTTCATAGTGGAGAACTCAAACTATTATGTGGAAACAAAATTGGTAACAGACAGAAGACATCCTAAAATAGTACACTGCATGATATGACAAGTATACAAAAAGAGTAAAATCTTTAAAGTACAAGTCAAATTTGTATGGACAGGTTTTTTTCAAAACATTCAAGACCTATTCAGATGGACCATCATCAATGATTGCATCACAGGCCAATAACGTTGCCTCCATAAGTCACCTCTTACAAAAGGGTACATCAGGCCTGTTCTAGGTCTCAGAGCCTGCAAGTGATCAATTGCACATGGTAAAATAATATGCAAAAGGGTACATCAGGCTTCTTCTAAGTCTCAGAGCCTGCAGGTGATCAACTATACATGGTAAAATAATATGCAAAAGGGTAGATCAAGCATGTTCTAAGTCTCAGAGCCTGCAGGTGATCAATTATACATGGTAAAATAATATGCAAAAGGGTACATCAGACCTGTTCTATGTCTCAGAGCCTGCAGGCGATCAATTGCACATGGTAAAATAATATGCAAAGGGTACATCAGGCCTGTTCTAGGTCTCAGAGCCTGCAGGTGATCAATTGCACATGGTAAAATAATATGCAAAAGGGTACATCAGACCTGTTCTAGGTCTCAGAGCCTGCAGGTGATCAATTACACATGGTAAAATAATATGCAAAAGGGTACATCAGGCCTGTTCTAGGTCTCAGAGCCTGCAGGTGATCAATTGCACATGGTAAAATAATATGCAAAAGGGTACATCAGGCCTGTTCTAGGTCTCAGAGCCTGCAGGTGATCAATTACACATGGTAAAATAATATGCAAAAGGGTACATCAGGCCTGTTCTAGGTCTCAGAGCCTGCAGGTGATCAATTACACATGGTAAAATAATATGCAAAAGGGTACATCAGACCTGTTCTAGGTCTCAGAGCCTGCAGGTGATCAATTACACATGGTAAAATAATATGCAAAAGGGTACATCAGGCCTGTTCTAAGTCTTAAAAACCTGATGGGCATCAAAAACAAAAAAGAAAACACTGGTGGTTGAATCACAAATAATGAAATCTATAAATTCATTGCATTCATGGAATACCAATCATAGTAAATTATTGTGGGTCCTTTGACATGTCTCAATACCATCTTACTACTACCCGTAGCATCTAAAAGAAATACCTAAATGCAGAAATTGATCTCAAAGCAAATTTGTATCACGAAACTCTAACATATGGACCACAGTTTTCACTAAGCAAATAAAAATCAGTTATCTGAAAAGCTAAGCATCTGAATAAACTCAGACTCCCAATAGGCACAAATATTCAATGCATTGCTTATTATTTGCTCCATGTATCTCAAAATTAAACAGATTTTGAAATGTTTTAAAAATGGTTTCCAAGTCGAGAATTCAATTTTGGTGACCTAACAAGTTTTTTTAAACTATATTACAATATTTTTTTCTTACATAATAAGTATATATAATAATAAACACTACTATACCGCTTCAATATGTGCATATTCCTCCATGACTGTGTGATGGTCTTCTACATTATAACCATTCCAGCGATCTCTCTTGCCCTCATAGTCAAAGCTCAAGTTTTTTTGGATGTACTCATCTGGAGCAAAGTTTTCACCTGAAAACTTGGCGCCAACTTTTCTTGGTCTCTGAAAATGACAAAGTAGATAATTTTGTCACAAGCTACATGTACATGTTTCGTGACATTTCACATTCATCACATTCAATTCTTTTGTCATATGAACCACAGACAATTTTCCACATTTCACATTTATGTTTTGGCACATGTTACATCTACAGCACTTGTACATTTTGTGTCTTGAGTAATATTTAAATATTTTGTCACATGTCATGATTATTATTACTCTGAATTAGTTTTGTAACCATCACTTTTCAAGGTTTTATGAAAACTTATATTTTAACTACTGAAATTTGTGGATTTGGGAAGTAGTCTTATTGTTCCCAAAGCAGAATTACTATTTGTGGCTTGTAGCAAATATGACAACTATTAAGACTTAATGCCAAAATACAATGTATTGCTTCTTTGTTTTACCAATTTCATTTATATTGAACAATTTGTGCATATATTGGAATAAATTACATTATTTTTT
This sequence comes from Potamilus streckersoni, assembly GCA_016746295.1. NCBI lineage: Eukaryota > Metazoa > Mollusca > Bivalvia > Unionida > Unionidae > Potamilus > Potamilus streckersoni. The sequence goes on along the minus strand of JAEAOA010000900.1, from coordinate 1,601,485 downwards.
TTTTAAAATCCACAAGTGGATTAACTCAACCTGGTCTTTATGGTTTTCAATAAAAACATGAAAACTTATATCCTGCAGATAAAGGTGAATACACAATACTGGACTGGTGATTGAAAAAGGAATACATGAACATTCATAATTTTAAATGTCAGTAGATCAAGGCAAATTTCATACTGATCCTCCTGAAGATAAATATCCATCATGGATTTAATATCAGCAAACAAAAATCTTTAAAAGATTTTAAAAACAACCTCTCAGATTGATATATAACTGTGAAATCTTGCTAAAGTGCTCTTTTCAAATATAAATTTAAGAAACAAGTGGAATATTCTATTTATATACTTTGCATGCTAATGACAGAGTTCTTTATAAGCAGTCATAAGAATAGTCCACTTTTATGTGATGGCATGCTTCATCGATTTATACTATGTAATCAGTTCAAGTTCCAGATAATATTACATGATGACTGTAAGAACACTCACTCAGCAAGAGGCATATAATTAAGGTCATCTCACTAAGCTATCTGACCATTCATAATGGCATGACTAACATATTCAAGACAATGACTGGACACAAAAATGCTATGCTTTGCAGAGCTCTTTAGTGAATTTCATAATGTTAAATAAAATGTGCAAAAATGGAATATTCTATAAATACAATGCCAAAGAAAAATCAATGATTTTACTTTCTTAACCAAAAAGTGTACTGAAATAACTTTCATATACATGTAAATCAATATAAACAAATCTTAAAATTACATTTGTCACATGTGAGAACTAAAATAAATATCTTGTATTTGATGGTGTTAATGACAGTTTTAATGTAACATATACAAGTTCTATTGGTGATATCTCACTCATATTGCAACAGTAAATCCATCAACAATATCCTTAAATCCTCCTACACCAATGGCTGGAATAATTTTGAAAAATATACATTTTTGAAAAGACAATATAATACAGAAGCTAATAACATCCATTTCAATTGTTTTAACATACCTCTAAGCAATCTTTCTTTGTATGAGTCACAGCTCCACAGTTTTCACAGGCTCCCTTTCTGAATTTTGTGGCTACTGAACCCTGTAAAATTAATGAAAATAGAAAATGAAGTGTTTGCGTGCGTGTGATCTGGATTTTTACTGTAGCTTTAACAATTGTTCAGTCATATTGCTATGATGTCAGCAATGTGGCAGTTTACAGTAATGTCTAGCATTGGGGTATCATGCTTCAGACATGTCGCATTATGTCTCACTTTATCCTGACAGCAGGCCGACCAGTCCTAACACTATCCCCTTGATGCTCAATGATTACTGAGGCAGCTGTTAGTACCATTTTTATGTCTTTCATATGACTCAGCCACACTAACCACTAAAGAGATCTGATAAAACTTCACACATTGCAACGTTTTCCTTTATTTTTCATAATCAACCTCTGATATGAAACATAAACACTTACGAATCCAGAATAATTTCAACTTGTCCCAGTTTGTGATAGTAAAATGAATCACTAACATAATGATAATTGCTGGTTTATTGTGTGTGTGTGTGTCTTTATGTATATGCATGGACTAGACCTTTCTAATGTGTCAATCAACCTTGCTTTGAACAATCTTATCTAATTTCAAGGAAATGCTATAAGCTTGAGCCTGATGTTTAAGTTGCACCATGAGAAGTTGTCCCACACAGTGACATCAAATCAAAAAATATGCAGCAATTTTGAGCTAAAAGATCTTGTAGATGTTTGTATGTGAGGTGGTACTACTGATTTCCAAGACAGATATGTTTGTATGAGAGGTGGTACATCCGATTCTCATGATAGACACGTGTTTGAATGAGAGATGGTACATCCAATTCCCATGATAGACACTTCTGTATGAGAGATGATACATTAGATTCCCATGATAGACACATTTGTATGAGGGATGATACATTAGATTCCCACAATAGACACATTTTTATCAGAGATAGTACATTATATTTTAATAAAGACATTTGTATGAGAGATCATACATTATATTTCCATGATAGACATATGATTGTAAGAGACATGGTATATTATTACAATGATATATATGCTTGTATGAAAGATGTTACTTTAAATTCACATGATAGACACATATGCATGAGAAATGGCACATTATATTCATAATAAAGATATGTTTGTATGAGAGATGGTCCCTTAGATTCCCATGATAGACACACATTTGTATTAGAGATTGTACATTATTCCCATGATATATATATGCTTATATGAGAGATGGTACATTAAATTCCCATGTTATATACACATTTGTATGATAGATGGTACATTAGATTCCTAATGATAGACACATGTTTGTATGAAAAGGTACATTAGATTCCCATGATAGACACATGTTTGTATGAGAAATAGTACATTATTCCCATGATATATATGCTTGTATGAGAGATGGTACATTAGATTCCCATGATAGATGTAGGTCAGCTAATATATCAGATTGCCATGAAAACTGGGCAATACTTTGCATCCCATCACCAAGTGAAATGATTTCAGTTACAATAATATTTACATAACGTGCCAAAAAATTTTGAACTAAATGGATAAATAACCTGGAATGCCTGGAATATAGAACTAATGTACATATATGCACAAAGTTGGCTTCCTCAACCACCTTCCCAGGGGTTGGGTGTTTTGAAACAAAGTGCAAACTGTTGACTTGGACCTTGGAAGAAAGTATTGAGATTTATTATGGTTGTACATGCTTTAATCTGTGTAAATGCCAGTAGGCATTACAAAAGCCTCCTCTACTCTGTGTGCTAACAAATTAACATGTTCGATATATATTCATCTTTGTATCAGAGAAAGTATAATATAGGAGCCAATTCTTCGTAGTAAGCTATTTTTTTTGGAGAATACTTACCCAATAATAATATTACCTAAGGAAAACTGAAACCTTGCAAATCCAGCTTTCAAAAAAATACTTTTAGCTAAAAGGAGCTAAAGGTTGTCTGCTGACCCATATGGTGGTTAGGCAGTGTTCTCCCCTTAGGTAACAGAATTGGCTGCAAAATCTGAGAATCTCTCAGTTACTGCTGGAGAAGAAGGCATGCTTTCTATGAATGTAACTGCGGGGAGTCTGGGAGGGTGTATGTGTCTTATGATTGGGTAAGTATTCTTAAAAAATGGGTCTGGGACTGGGAAGAAAATGCTGTGACTTTGGTATTCCACCTTCTCAAAAACAGGTTCACAAATGATCAGTTAGCTCGGGAAAATCTCTGAGTGAAATTTTGAAAAAAAACCTATTTTAAAATAATACAAAATTGATCTTGGTGCAACCTATGATCATAATATAAAACAAAATAATCATTTGAAACACTAACAAACTTACCAAAAAGGTTCAACTTGACTTGAATAATTTCACAATGTTTATTGTCTCATGAATTTGTTCTCAAATGCTAGTGATGCTGAAATTATTTCATGTGTATGTCAGTGTTCACATTGTAATCAAGTCACATTAATTTGTCAATTTTTTCAGCAAACATATTATACTTCTCTCTTTTCATAACAAATCTGTAAAATAAACCAAGAACATCAACTATATACAAATAATCTCATATATTCACTTGTCATTTTCTCCAATGGACAGAACCTGTTGATATGCCAGTCAAGATTATTTGTGGCTTTGGCAAAGATTTCTTTAGCCTTCCTTTTTGTCAACACTGACTTGTTTGGTTCTATGTGCAATCATTTCTTTTCCTTCTCAACGAGAGCCTTATCATTTCAAGTGAGTGCTTGTATTGGCGAGATGTAGTATACATATTCTGACATCTGTTCTCTCATGCAATCATTATTATAGTAATTAACTGCATTTTTTCCAGATGTCTTCTGAGCTTCAATTTTTCCATATGCAACTTCTTTTGTAGGTACTGTTGCAAACTCTTCCAACTGCAATTACCATAATTCAGATCTTTCTTACAAAGGTTACAAAATACCAGTCCTCTAATGTTCAGTTTTTTTATAAACTGACCAACTAAATTTCTGTAAACATTTCACTCCAGCCATTCCCATTTTCATGTTTTTTAAACCTTTATCTAAACTTTTCATGTCATGGTTTCTCTCAACAAGTATGGATGCCATGGTTTGCAAGCATGCTTTCAGTTTCCAATACATGAAGATTCATTGGATGAATTTTAAAACTTTTATCCAATCAGAATACTTTTTACGAAAGTCATGTGCTAACTAATATATGGAACGAATACTTTACAAGGGTCATTGCATAATGGGACCAGACAGACCAATTTGTTTTAAATAAACCGGATCAGACATGATATAAAAATCAGATTCAAATTAGGCGAAAAGAGGAATTTTGCTTTAAAACAGAAAAATTATGTCTGGACATAGGAAGAAAAAAGTTTGAAATATATATTGAGTATGCTTTCCTTAGAAGCAAAAAAAACCTCATCCAACTTTTGTAAGGGTATATCTTCCATGCAGATTCTGGCTTTTGCAAGCTCTCTCTAATGATAAGAGTGTTCTTATTGGCATGAGCTGAAGTAGTAACTGAGAGATTCTTAAACTTTGCTGCCAGTCCTATATCTAAGGGGAGGTCACTCTACCCAATAGTCACACTGGTCAACAGAAATGTTTTAGCTCTGTTTAGCTAAAGGTAGTATCTGGGAAGCTCGATTTGCAAGGTAGTAGTTTCCCTACGTTATTATGATTGGGTAGGATATTTAAAAACTAAATTACCTGTTTTACACCTCTTTTGAACCACTCTTCCATCTTGCTATAAGACTTCTGTTTTTCTTCCTGAGGTCGCTGATGCTTTAGTGTAGGTGTTGTTGTTCCAAAATACCAAGGGGCCTGCATGATGTACTGGGGAATATGAGGGTTGATGTCCCTTGCAAAAAGATTCTAGCATATTAAACATGATTATTATCAATGAAAGCAATATGTACCCTTTTGTACGGGTTTCATATTTCAAGTGGATGAGTTGTTCTGATTATGTTTCTAATTAGCAAGGCTGCTTAAATATATCAAGACATCACAATATGCCTCTGTCACAATTTTAGTGTATTGTGATAATTGACTGATATTTATGGAATATCAAACAGAATCAAAACTTTAAAAACAATTTTACAATGAATGTAATGGTAGCAATTTCAGAAAATGTCAAATGCAACTCTACAAGTATTTATATATATATGATTTTCTATGAAAACTGTTTTATATTAATTTACTAACTTATGAATTTTTTCAAAACAACTCAAATAAATGAAAAGGGATATTAAATTTTTTGTTTTAACTTTAAAAACACGGCCTTCTCTGATGGCAATTCCTAATTAAAGACATTTGGCAGGATCAGTTCATTTTAAGCCAGTATGTATAACAAATATATAAAAACCTAATGAAAAACTGAGTTCATTTTAAGCCACTACGTTGAAGGAAATGGTCATGGAAACAGAATATGAAAACAATCTCAATACAGAAGCAAAGTGTCACATCTGGCACATCCATGATACATATGAATATCAAGTGAGTTAGATGATATCATATAGTACAACATATGATGTCATATTATACTGGCTACATACACCATTCAATGATATGGAAAAATAAAGTCTATGAAACAAAATCAATATACATACAATAACGATACTGATTTTTGTTGAGTTCAATACATTATTTTACTGAGATGTGAAGTAGGTTACTGGTCATAAGATAGGCAATGTACAGAGTGAAAAAACCCACATAACTGTTTAAAGTGCTTTTATATGGAGATAAAAAATAACCTATATGGACATGATACAGTGCTTTACAGAACTACCAGAACTGCAAAAACAATAATATTTTCTCTTGCTGTTGAATGTGTGTGACCTGTTTAGCCAATCAGAATTAAAAATAGACATGAAGAAACTAATAAACTTATGTATCATATGACCACTGTGTTATTTACATTTACATAACCATATCAATTATGAAATAGTGATGTGATGATGATTTTTAACATAGCTTTAACAATTTGTCAGTCATATCGCTATGATGTCTGTAGTGTGGCAGTTTATAGTGATGTCTAGCACTGAGGCCTCATGACATGTAGCATGATGTCCACAATGAAACCTCATGACCTCACAAATGATGTTAAAATGTCATGCAAAGGAAAGGTGCAACATCCTAGACATGAATTAATTTCAAAGCAATTTCACTAAACTATTATACAGGTTGATGAAATAAAAATCCGTATTTGTCATCATGTAATAAACAAAATTTTAAATTTGTTTTCATTTCAAATAAAATTTATGAAACTCTTTAAATAATTTAAATAGCTAACTCCAACAGGCTTTTAAAAAAATGATCCAACTTGTTTTATAATTTTCATTTGAAATGAGCATTCACATAAGATCCAATATTTTTGTACAACTTAAGTCAAACTGCAAATATCACAGACTAAAATATACTACAATGATATCCAAGTTTATGCTATTTACAGCTAAATGAAAGCTGTATGTGGTTACATCAAATATACATTTCCTATGGTATGTGAGTCTATGCTATTTACAGCTAAATGAAAGCTGTATGTGGTTACATCAAATATACATTTCCTATGGTATGTGAGTCTATGCTATTTACAGCTAAATGAAAGCTGTATGAGGTTATAACAAGTATACATTTCCTATGGTATGTGAGTCTATCCTATTTACAGCTGGATAAAAGCTGTATGTGGTTACAACTAGTATACATTTCCTATGGTATGTGAGTCTGCTATTTACAGCTGGATGAAAGCTGTATGTGGTTACAACAAGTATACATTTCCTATAGTATGTGAGTCTGCTATTTACAGCTGGATGAAAGCTGTATGTGGTTACAACAAGTATACATTTCCTATGGTATGTGAGTCTATCCTATTTACAGCTGGATAAAAGCTGTATGTGGTTACAACAAGTATACATTTCCTATTGTATGTGAGTCTATCCTATTTACAGCTGGATGAAAGCTGTATGTGGTTACAACAAGTATACATTTCCTATGGTATGTGTTTCTATGCTATTTACAGCTGGATAAAAGCTGTATGTGGTTACAACAAGTATACATTTCCTATGGTATGTGAGTCTATGCTATTTACAGCTGGATAAAAGCTGTATGTGGTTACAACAAGTATACATTTCCTATGGTATGTGAGTCTATGCTATTTACAGCTGGATGAAAGCTGTATGTGGTTACAACAAGAATACATTTCCTATGGTATGTGAGTCTATGCTATTTACAGCTAGATATAAGCTGTATGTGGTTACAACAAGTATAATTTCCTATGGTATGTGAGTCTATCCTATTTACAGCTGGATGAAAGCTGTATGTGGTTACAACAAGTAAACATTTCCTATGGTATAAGAGTCTATACTATTTACAGCTGGATGAAAGCTGTATGTGGTTACAACAAGAATACATTTCCTATGGTATGTGAGTCTCAGCTATTTACAGCTGGATAAAAGCTGTATGTGGTTACAACAAGTATACATTTCCTATGGTATGTGAGTCTGCTATTTACTGCTGGATGAAAGCTGTATGTGGTTACAACAAGTATACATTTCTTATGGTATGTGAGTCTATCCTATTTACAGCTGGATAAAAGCTGTATGTGGTTACAACAAGTATACATTTCCTATGGTATGTGAGTCTGCTATTTACAGCTGGATGAAAGCTGTATGTGGTTACAACAAGTATACATTTCCTATGGTATGTGAGTCTATGCTATTTACAGCTGGATAAAAGCTGTATGTGGTTACAACAAGTATACATTTCCTATGGTATAAGAGTCTATCCTATTTACAGCTGGATGAAAGCTGTATGTGGTTACAACAAGAATACATTTCCTATGGTATGTGAGTCTATGCTATTTACAGCTGGATATAAGCTGTATGTGGTTACAACAAGTATAATTTCCTATGGTATGTGAGTCTATCCTATTTACAGCTGGATGAAAGCTATATGTGGTTACAACAAGTATACATTTCCTATGGTATGATAGTCTATCCTATTTACAGCTGGATGAAAGCTGTATGTGGTTACAACAAGTATACATTTCCTATGGTATGTGAGTCTATGCTATTTACAGCTGGATGAAAGCTGTATGTGGTTAAATCAAGTATATATTTCCTCCTCATTTTTCCTGTCCTATTTCTTCTCTCATTCTCAATGTATATTTTTTCAGCATGTTTTACCCCTCCCCAACCACACCAAGTAAGATAAAATTTTCTCATATTTTTCAGAAGGGTTTACTCTCAGTCAAGCATGGTCATGTTTTTCTAAAAAAAACTTCTAATATCTAAAACTGTGCAATTGTATTTCAAACTCAGCAGACAAAAATGTATGCAATGTTTTCAAAAGAATCTGTGTAACTAATTATTTCTTTGTTTCATATAAAATACATACACAAGGTTCACTTTCTTGTGTGTTCATTTGAATACTGCAAATAGTTTTGTCACTGGACAATTCAATTTTGCAAGATGCATCTGCTTGGAACATGCCTATTGTTACATATATGTAATTTTAAATTGTTACTTCATTACATATTACTGTAATGATGATTTTATTATCTAGATTTGACTTTTTCCGAAAAATTTAGTTCTCTGTCTTGACCTGACAAACAATGCAGTTTGATTGCTGCATTTTATTTTTAGCTGACCTTGGGTCAAAGATTGATAAACACAGATTGGAAATTACTGGCTGTAATCAAGGCCATACTTTGCTTGAGTGACTGCTCTATTTTGTAAACAACTTTTTATTATTGAATCTTATAGTAAAATTTGTTTCATACAATCGAACCCAATATTGCCTATGTGCAAATTTGCATTTTTTTACTACATTGTTCCGACTTAGTGACCATGTAAGATATCATGTGATCTAAAATCACGGGTTAAAACAATATGTTATAGAGGACGTCGTTGCCTTCCATATTGGAACTTCATCAGGATTCGAACTTGGATTTATTTATAATAAAGTTTGTAGTGATAGGGCTTATATTGTTAGATTCAAAGATTTATTTTGGGATCATACTCACAAACTGTTAAGTCTTTTTTCATATTTTTACCTTTTTTCAAAGGAAACAAATTATTTTGTTAAATTTTACAAAGCTTTTTGGCTTCACTCTTTTCATTGTTAGTCTTGAACGAGTCTAAACATGTAACACTTATAAAATAACAACCAAACTGTTGTTCATTTTCTTTTATAACACTTCACTCCCTTGTTATAACACACCTCATAATGTGAGTCCAGATATAACATAGTACCACTATGAACCCCATGTCCAAAATCATAGCAATGTATAATATAACAAGAGTTGACAGAAAATACTATCAATGAACAAACTTTGATTACTCCAGCTATGTCACAAATTGATATGTAATACTGTTCTAATTATAACATGATTTTTCACCTAATGTGGTCTGCAGGTATGGACCCTGACTACAGCACTGAGAAAGAGCTGCATGTAAATTTCTAATGTTACACTGATGCATTGAGTAAAACCAGTAACCTGTATCATGCCATCATACATGTACATTAATCAACTAGAATAACCAATAAAACTGTGAATATCAGCTTGCTGAATTAACTTTCTTGAAAAACAAAACTGTTCAAGTGTACTTTGAGAGTGGGAAGTTTTTGAAAGTGTCATCACAAGAAATTCCAACCCTAATAAACCATGTTCAGTAACTATAGTCTAATGTCATAATTTTAGAAATAATTCACCTCATTTTAAGCACTTCATATGAAACAAATATTCAAGTTTCAATTCAACTTTCTATCTGAATACACCCCAAAAAATCTTTTGAAATTTTTTACTTGGGTTTAATTGCAAGTAATAAAGAGTTTTTACTTTACAAATGTGCACAATTATGTTAGGTGACACAGCATTTTATTTGCCTGATAACAGTTACCCCACATAATAATCCACTTTAAGATATGCTTTGTCCAGCCCTTATGATTGTAAAACTTGCCCAGACACTAGAAGGGACCAACATTTAAATGAACAAACAAACTCACAGTACAATCTCCAACAATGTTCTCCTCCAATTAACACCTATAGCTAAAATAAAAGTTAGTGTTTAATTTTCCACATATTCTTTCTAAATACTTTACTTTCCTTTTAGCATCTTTATTATAATTAAGGCAGCTGTTGAAAAGAAGCTGTTTTGCTTTATATGACTTACTTTCCCTCCTCATCTTGCATGGCTGGAGCTGTGCCAGCTTTTCGTGCTTCTTCTAGTTCCTTCATTTTTCGCCAATCTTCTCGTGACTGACGCTGTGGCTCCTTCTCCTGCTCCGATTTGACCTGCTTTGCCACCACTGAGGGTGGCAGATTCAGGTGGAATGACATGGTTCAATGTGTAAGTGTCTCTACCTGAAAAATGACATTCAAGATACAGAGCATCACAATTTGACAATAGGATATTTTTTCCATCTTAATTAAAGTGTACAATTTTCTGAATCTATAGAAATTTGGTAAATCAGGTAATCCATATAGATAGTATGAATAAAATTAGAATAGTCTCTTTAATTTAATTTTTATTTTTAAGTAAATTATAAGCAAATCTGTGTATCTAGCTAACATTCAGGTTTATCAGACATTTTAAAAAGGGAACAATTTGTTGATAAAACTAGATTAGTACAAGAAATAATGTCTTGCTGATAATAAAGTAGGAAAACTAATGAAATACCAAGTTCAACATGCGAGCTGAATGTTGTCTCTCAATAAACATTCAAAATTCCAGTGGGTAGCTAAACATTTTACTTGGGTTTTGCATTATTTCTTTTTTTTATATACATACAACAGATTCATAACAGAGTGCACAAGTCTTTCTATTTTCATGCCACACACAAAGTTCTTATGATAATGAATCTTCTACTTAATGGTCCAGGTGAAAATATGCTTTACTGTTGTCTCTTTCAAATTTCTCAGCAGTATAGATCACAATTTCAGAAGAATAAAACCAAAGATGGCAGAGAAACCTAACTTCTCATATATTATACTTCATATTTAACATAAACTTTTGATACTGATTAAAGAAATTCTATGCAGAACATATACACTTTCTTTGCAAAGATGAAGTAGAGGGATCTATCTATTCCCCATCATCTATTCACATTGTACAATCCTCTTGTTAGAAAGAAATAAAATCTTCAAGTATTACTCACAGTGAGCTAACTATCAAGATTGTTAGTTTTTACCTATAACCTTAATGAGAGCCATACATATATAATATTTCATGAACATGACATGTGAATGGTACGAAGATAAATCTTAACTCAAGGCTTTTAACTAAAAGTTGGAGAGTTAGATGACTTCAGTTTTGCTCGAGGGCTCCATACAGAATGCTTGGAATTTATGATGTACTATTCCAACAAGCCCCCCTTTTCTTCAGTACGTAGTCTGTCTTGGGTAATTTCAGTTAAATAAATTTGAAATAAACAAGTCCAAGTGAGCTGAAATCATACACTCTCTGATATCTGCCTAACACTAACAGTCACAAGAAATTTGGGTAAGTAGGATGCTTTTTATAGAAATTTCTTTCAAAACTAGCTATTGCACGTTATAAATGCAAATCTTTTAGGTTTCACTGTTATTTTTATTTTTGTCCATAACTATAATAATTAATAATAATAATAATAATAATAATAATAATAATAATAATAATAATAATAATAATAATAATGTCACATCAGCATCACTTGCTAATATGGAAAGACCTCTATACTAGGATATTTCTTGGTCAATGTGAATCAAATTCTAGATAACATATCTTTTTGATAAGGTTGTGCAAATGATTTTCTGATTTTTGTAATAGCTATATTTGATGGCAGATCTGCATAATTGACATAAAACCGAAAAACCTTCAATATAATGCTGTCAAAATTGGTCAAATTCTGCTGAGCAGTTCTTTTTATTTGAAGGCAGAATAATATTATTAATTGGGGGCTGGGACAAAAATGTGAACTGCTGCATTGCCTTTTGTTGGGTCTGCCACTGTCTATGGTCTTCTGTGTAGTCCATGCTGACTTCCCACCACATGAATTCAGTGTCTGCTGTTGGAATATATGGATTTCAGTCAAGGGCATACACATTCTTAGGTTATAATCCAACAAACTGGAAAACATCTGGATCATGTTCAAAGCTCTCTACCATTACTAGAATATTTAGACTTCAGAACACCACTATAAGTGCCTTCAGATTCACACAGTAGACTAATTGGTGAATAGGTATATTTCTTGTGACATCAAACACACTCAGCTGCCAGGACTCAAGTTGAAATGATGGTTTATGTCATAGGCCATATGAAGGGTCTGTTCCTGAATTGAAAATTTAGGGTGGAAATTGCCTCTGTACCAACTGATGACATGGATGCCCTCAGGACCAATTTCATCTGCTCTGCTACTTTGTAGCTACCATCATCTAGCACTTCTTCCTGTCTAATACTGGCAGAGAAGAACCCTTCAACTGAAAGGTTTTTAAATTAAACTACAGCCTTTCCTCTGGGGAAACAGGAATGAAGCAGTTTCCCATTATTCTCCAATTGGAAAGCTGAGACATGGAATTTAGCAGCACTATTTTAAAGCTAGGGAGCAGGGAAAAAAGCCAGATCTTTTATTGAAGCTCATATCTTCTTTAACTGAGTGGGACAGAAGACAAATGACAATTGGTCGAAGCAAACATTGCATTATAACCAAAAGAGTTTACTAATGTCAAGAACAGGTCTAAGACCTTGCACAGCTGATTAAATATTTCTAGTTCCTCTTGAAAGCTAGACTCAATAGGAATGAGATATTTTCTTGATGTTCTTTCTCTAGTTTTTTCAGCCAGTCTAGAATAATGACTAGGTCCTAATGATGTTGACTTATTGTTGTTTTTCAACACAAATGGAAGCTTCCTGATATAAGCAAGCTGACAGACTGTTAATGTCTGGTTTCTAGAACAATGTCAGTAAAAACTGTGTCATCTGCATCCAATATTTGCAATGTCTAGCTATATTTCTAAAAAAACTGAATAACTATTGTGTGTATACATACATACATACATACATACATACATACATACATACATACATACATACATACATACATACAAACATACAAACATACATACATACATACATACATACATACATACATACAAACACACATACACATATATACATCAGAGATCTCAGAAACGCTTAATTACGCGTATTTGGATGCAAATTTTTTATTTGGGACACATAAAATCACGCACACAGGAGTTCTCTGTACACACGTTTTTGTTGCAAGGAGGAAAATTTAGCAGCAAAATAAATATATTCTAATCATGATGCCATGTAATGGGGGCTGCTATGTCTTTTCAGGTAAACCAGTCCTTTGTCCATTGACTAAGAATCATAATACATGCATACCTGTAACCAAATGGCTATCAAACTTTCCATATTGAAGGTATATTTGTGGTTGGTACTGCTATTAGCAAAGAGAATTAAAAAGCATTCCTGAAATACATTATATATAACCACTTGTATGCTTGTTTTACATTTAAATTCTCTTCATCTCTACTTTGTATTCTGCTAACTATTAATCTGCAAAACTTTATATCTTTATGTCTTTTGGTCTTGATATATATACACAGATAAGATGTATATTGAATTTAATTGCAAACAGGGGAACTATTTAGTTTCAACAACTTATGCTATTATAGCTTTAAAATAATGCTTTGTCTCTTTAAAAAAAAGTAAAAATTTTTATGGCAAATAACAATATTATGCAATGTTCTGCATCGTGGTCAGTTTTGCCCCAGGTTATTTTTCATAAGAGGGCAATTCTGACCAAGAACATACACGTAAAGAAAATGTTGAATTATTATTAGATTGTATAGAACTTTGAAGAAAAAGAAAAACTGACATAAGTATCTAATTAAAAACAAATAAAAAGTTAAAGGCATAAATGTAAATAAAAATAAAACGTTAATTCTCTCCACAACTATCTCCATAGCAATATCTACAATTATCTATGCAGCATTATCGCTTTCTATCATCTATTTCTCTATCTGAAAAGAATAAAAGCAATTAAAAGCTTTAAATATGTCAAGACAAAAACAAAATCTTTTTATTTTACAGATAAAAATTGCATATGTACGGTCCATATATAGTGGTCGGAATTATACATATTTGAGGTTGGAATAAGCCACAACACAAGCAGATTTAACCCTGCGAATATAGTCACAAAAAAATCATTTTTCAGTAAAATGAATTAAATTATATGCTTTTTGAATAATGAAACTTGTTGCAAGAAGCCCTCTAGACTGCTTCCTGTTTCTTAGTTACATATACAGTAGTCAACTTCAATAATGAAGTTGTCAACAAGTGTGGACAACCTACATGGTTGGAATATGACCATATCACCCTAGAATCCATTTCATTTGCAAACTGAAGGTGCAGAAAAACAGTTCATGCTCAATTTCTCGAAGTGTTTTTAAAAATCCATTACTCCATGCCACTACATAGAGTATTCATAAGTGTCAGTGGCATTTCATATTCATTACACATGTACTCCGTCCATATTCTGTACTCTGCATCAAAGTCTGTGTAAAAAAGGTAAGGAGCTGTTTTATTAAAACAGGGGTCACGCTACCAGGCAAAGTGGGCGAAAGAGTAGACTGAGAAGTGTAAACTTCGCCTTCTTCAGTTATGAAAGCGAAAATGACTTCGCCCTCTGATTTTTCGGACGTAATATGACTAGGTTACGACTTTGAGATGCCCCCTCACTGTAGCTAGTAGGTTCTGACAGTGCTGTAACCCAACGCCAAATGTATTTACATAGTGTTGATACCAATCAGCTTATGGCTATAAAGAAATTCTTACACATTCACATGAACGCTTTAATAGCTAACTGACCATTAACCCTTTTCCGGAGCAAGATATCACTGCTTGATTTCATGAAGTTGGGCCTAATGTGCTATGATGAAAAGATGCCAAATTCTGTTTCGAAATTTTAACATCAATATGCAAATAGTAATTTGCTTTAAAAAAAATATAATCGGTGAAGAGCATTTTCTAATTTATATCCTATTTTTAATAAATGGAGATTTTAACAGCCGTATTTGTGTATTTTCTATATAAAATCAGTTTGAAACCGTAAAATGAAATTTTAATGGCGGACATCGCTGCGTAATTGATATACCACTTAATTAAACTGTGAAAATACGAAATATATATATATATATAATAATGCTAGAAATCTTTTTGACTGCAATTGCACACAAAACGTAAGAAAAATAAAATAATTAAGTGGTAGTTTATTAAGCATTTTTACCAACTTGCATTTACAAGGCTCTAATCTTGTTACTTCTATCTGTGAAAATTAATTGCAATGTATAGCTTCATATGTGATTTTTAAGCCATACAGCCAAAATAAACTGCATTTAATTAAAAAAAAAATATACTAAGTATGAATAGAATGGGTATGAAAATAATTTTTTATACGCATATAATATATATTGATACTCACAAATAACAAATATTTTTCAACTTGAAAATAATGCATTGCTTAAAACTATTAAAAGCATACCAAGAAATAGAGCACATCATTAAAATACGATAATGCATCAGTGTGTGTGTGTGTGTGTGTGTATATATATATATATATATACATACATATATACAGTCGAAACCAGTTATGTCGCTGGCCTAGGGGTTTGCCAAAAAGCATCGAGATAACCGATGATCAAGATAAATGAAAAACCAATATGGCGTCAGTATAATAACATGTGCTTGAAATTTCATTATGTACATGATGTGCGTTAATAAATGAGAATGTACATGCATGTATTTTTGAATGTTTTTTTTTATGCAACAGCATTGCCACGATTTGTTTGATGAAGCAATCTGAATGCCATACAAATATGTACACATGTTTGTTAACAACAAAAGGCATATGTGCACAAACTAACAGCAGAGATTTACCAGTATACAATACAAACCACCATCGATTCTCGATACAAACCTTTATTATATTCTCCAACATTACAAACGCAAAGATCATTTATAAAATCACAAAAAACATGCAGGGTGCAGTTCGTTTTTACAAAAAGCTAACCAGTGTCAAAATGAAATTCGGGAGTCATTTCGCTCTGACAGCTCTGAAAACAGGGTTCCTGCAGGTCATGGAATCTTGGAAAAGTTTTGGAATTTAAAAAATAAATTACAAGGGTCTTGAAAAGCTATGGAATTTGTCAAAACCTTGCAAAGTTTTGGAAAAGTCATGAAATTTGAGACAATGGAGTTAAAAAAATTTATTACTTAAAATTTCATAGAGCACTGTGAATCGATTAAATGAAATGATAAAATTACAATCAATAAATGGTTTCAATTCATATAAAATGATTAAGTTCCCTTAATGGAAGTATCATGTGAATTCTGTTGTAATTCACTAAATAAAAGAAAGCAATTGGAAAGTAATGAGTTTTGTTAATATCGTAAATAGGAACACATACAAAGATTACATTTATCATTGGATTATGACATGAATTACAACATAAAGTCAAAGTGTGCTAGCCCAGGTAAATTTAAAATGTACATATTAAAATATTTGTTGTTAACTTATTTGTTATTTTAGATTCAAAGATGTCATTCTTTATGTTCATTTATGTGACAATGCAAGATAGTGTGGTCCTTGAGTTTTATGAAATAGCCCTGGAAAAGTTTTGGAAAAGTCATGGAATTTGTTATTGTTAGGTCTGCAGGAACCCTGTGAAAAGTATCATAAACAGAATAGCTACAACATGTTATCCTTCAGACAAGATCAATAAGTGTAAGTTAACTGTCATTGGAGAGAATGACCATATGGACCGTGATCACGTGCTATGTGAACTCAGCACATGCGAAGCTAACAAAGTACAATCATTTTATTGGGGAGTCCTACTCTAGAATAAACTTAACCAGTCGCAAGAAGTACATGTAAATTAAAAAATCGTTAGACCATATTCTTGCAAAATAGTATCTTACAAAATAGTATCTCCATTCCCATGAATGAAACTTACAGGAGTCAACACCTGGCAATATGGGACCGTATATATTACTGTAGTTAACACCCAATATAAGGATTCTTTTACTCCTGTATTTAAAGAAATAAATAATTTTTTTTAATTATGCAAAAGTTACTTATTTGTTGTTTGCTATTTCTTCTTGCCGAGTTTAAGTTTCTGTAACAACCAAAAAACAGAAGGATTAGCCATTCCATTAATTTTATTTGTTCTATTTGTGTTTTCAGAAGTCCGTCAGTTGTAAGTATAGTATGGTAGCATAATTGACGTCAAAAATACAGTACTCTGCCATACCTCAGCATAAGCAGATTATGATGTAACAATGCATTGCTAAGATGGGGTTGTCAATACAAACAAAGGATCATTTGTGTACCTATTGATTCCAGTACACTACTTAGTTAAGTTTGTAGCTTCCTTCCATTCTCCTTTTTATTTATCCAGTCGAAAGCCATGATTGTTTGAACAAATTAAATAACCAAAAAGTCTGTTGTCACCAATAAGGGGAAAAAATTGCCCGCGATTTAGTCATGGGGTTCGAGATAACTGATGTTACTTGGCAAATTTGGCACTCTTTTGTGCTCAAGATATAAAAGAATTGACATAACCAGGAGAAAATGCTAAGACAAAGAGAGAATTTGGCGGTTTCACTTTAAAACCATCAACTTAATAGGGTTGGCAAGGTAACCGAGGTCGAGATAAGTGGGTTCTAATATATATATATATATATATATATATATATATATATATATATATATATATATATATATATATATAGTCAGCTTCTCCCTGATTAACTCCCACATCTCCCTGTTTAGCTCTCACTTCTCCCTGTTCTGACCAAAAGGAGAAGTCACTTCTCCTTAAAATTTAAGTCTAGCTTGACCCCTGTATAAGTTATTCTTTCACACACTGACAATGATGCATGTTACTTAACTGCAAGAAACGGGACATTACTATTGCCATAATTGCAAGTCATTTCTTTCACATTCTAAGTACAATTCCCCACCAATCTGTGTTAAATTATGCATGACTGATAGTCCTACATGTAAGACCTCAACGGTGATCTTTGTTTTGGACTTCAGGGACGTAGTACTAAAACATAAATAGCATGTGATACAGCTTACATTGTAGGACTAGCGTTACTGGTAGCCCTTAATTTGTCAGAAAACTAAATGTAACGGTGAACATTAGCAAAAAGAGAGATTCGACCTTTACCTTAAATAACGGGATGTTACATCAATATCATTACATCCAGTAAAGTTCAAAACGAATGACTTATAACTAAGTTAGTTCATTCTTTAAATGATATCGTTATCAAACAGGTATCATTCAACCGGAAATAACAGTTTAGCCACTTATATCATATACAAATCATAATATTGACATAAAATATTACAACGCTGTTGATATTCGAATGAAAAAAAAATATTAAAATGTAATTAAATGACAAACCCCGTAAAAAGTGCCTATTGTTGCAAGTATAGTTATACTGCGTTTGAATTTTAAAAAAATATCTCATGTGATTGAAGGTGTAAGCGGACCAATGCTTTTCGCCTGTCGATTGATAGATACGACAAAATTGCGTCTATTTTGTTTACTCTCATTAGTAATTGATATAAACTTCATGCTTGTAATTTTGAATGTGTAGGTTAGATTTTAATTTATTGTCATTGTAACTGATGTTATGGTTTTGGCATATAACGCTTTAAAAAAAAACAAAACTCATTGGTATTCATGTTATCAATTTTCGAGGTACCATGCTGATTCGAACTATTTCTAGTTCAGAACAGATTAATTGGGCCCAAATTATGGGCTGATTCAGACCATATCCAATATTATCAAGTTTTCGCCTTGGATTTAAATGTCACATAAACATTTGTTTAATATATGTTATTTTTCATATATTCTAGTCCTACGACCCTGATATTTATAATTTATTTTATGTAGCTAGTTCAACACAATTTTCAAAATGTTAAAAAGCACTTATAAATCATACATTTTAGGAAAGTTCATGTCTTGAGAAGTAAAAATCTGAAAACCTTTTTAAAATATAGAAATCTTATAATTTTTAACGAATTTTTTAAAGTTTGATCATGAAGACTTAGTGTCTGCCAAAAATTAGACTCACTGGTGCATTGGGTAAAAATTTCATTTGTATGCATGAAAATTTTAAAGGAAAGCCATGAAATTGTAAATATTGTCCAAAACACATTTAAATATCTGAATATATCAACTGGATGCCTAGGTATATAAGCACATTTGTGGGAACATCAGTCAGAAACTGGTTATTTTTATCTTTTTTCGGGGTTACCACTTTAGGCAATTATATTGTGTATATGACAGAAAATCAAATAGCTTTTGCTGTGTTTTTTTGTGTGGTATACCATTTTGTAGTTTATTACTGTGGTTGAGTGAATAAAGTTTGATACCACGTCATATTTCATTCAATTCATTATCAGAATAATTAGGGTCAATTATCAAACTTCTGTTGTTAATGTCAGTACCATAATTTGTGCAGTTAAGCGAAGTGGACAAATTGGATGGCTTCTTATAGAAATGCACCTTTTCGAGGTTATATTGATTTCATCTTCTCTTGCTAATAATTCATGACTGTTGACAATGGTTACTGCTTTGATTCTGCAGGTCATCTGCTCATGTCAAGTCTTTATTAGGGAATGGATTAAATAAACACTGACTGTTGTATGTATACAGGACTTGATGATGTTAATATTCTAATGGGCTAGTAAGTTTCGGTTATCAGCAATCAGCATTTGTTTACGCCATTCCCTAATAAAGACTTGACTTGAGCAGATGGTATATCATAATTATAATTGAATGAAAATCTAAAGAATGACTTTAATTTGTTGTTTTGTCAAAATATATCAACATTTACTTGTTTGTTTGAATACATGATCACATTTCATTCTTAGCTGAAAAATAAAAACCCCATACAACCAAACATTTCATTTCTTCCCTATGGATTTTAGTCTTTAGAGGTTTCACTTTAACTCAAATTGAACATAAATGTAACAGCACCAAACTTTGTGGATTGCTTGCAAATGCACACTTCACTAAATACATGTCCCTCTTTCAAACATATTCATTAATGGAGAGGAACCATAACAGTGCTAATAATCTAAATTTTGCAACAGTTTACAGAACAACAGTCTAAGCTTGAGTTTTATAATCAGATGCAACATAGACTAAGCATAGGCTTACCAAATGTTTGATAGTTTTATTGATATGTCGAAATCAAACACAGATTTTGTCTGCAACAGATATTTCTAATTTATCAGTTTTTCAGTGTTTTGTTTATTTTCTATGGACAGTAGTTGTTGGACCAGTGGACAGTAGTTGTTGGACCAGTGGACAGTAGTTGTTGGACCAATGGACAGTAGTTGTTGGACCAAAGCTTGACTTAGGTGGACCTGATTACTTTAGGGTTACATTAATAAATTTTCTGTGACATATTATCAAGGTCACTGGCCTTGCTGCCAACACTTCAATTTGGGCACATTGTACTAATGCATACATAGAGTACTA
Organism: Potamilus streckersoni; assembly: GCA_016746295.1. Lineage (NCBI taxonomy): Eukaryota > Metazoa > Mollusca > Bivalvia > Unionida > Unionidae > Potamilus > Potamilus streckersoni. Next base: position 1,580,908 of record JAEAOA010000900.1, on the reverse strand, counting down.
TCAATTACAGAATTCATGTAAATACATCAGGTGCTCATTTTAATGAAAAATTTGCAAACTTTGTCAGTACAGAGTGATAACACTTGAATGTGATTGTGTTAAGTACACAAATAGTAAATTTTGTTTTGAAGCTCATCATGATTTATATTGTTTCAGAAAGAGAAAACAATAGGACTGGATACTTGTTTACTCATTCATTAAAATGGCAGCCATTTGCCGTTGCGTGTATCAGGCTTGGACAGTAAAACCAGTGCAACTATGCAGAATGATAAGTGGAAAGCCTTGGTGGAAGAGGAAAAAAGAAGAAGAGAATGAAAAGGAAATGGAAAAACAAAATCCCAAGGAAACAGATGCCACACCAGTTATAGTCAAATATCTAGCCAATGCCATAGCTAACCAAGGTGCCGAAAATTGGCAAAAGCAAGAGCCATCAATACCTTCTTTCTTGACAAAAGAAGAACTTAAAAAACAACTTGGAGAACTGGAGTATGATATGGTTGCTCGACAGAATAGGGCTGTACTGTTACCTGATGAAAGGTCAACAGATGAAATTTATGATGCTATAAAGGAAATTGATGGTGTTGAAATAGGTGATGTAGAACAAAATGAAGATAACAGTGATTATTTGGAAACTCTTTCCTTTGAATCACCCCTACAGAAAAAGAGGAAAAAGAAAATAGTTCCAACTATTGTTGGAACACCTGACCCCTCAGTTCCTTTGAGTGATGTCCCTTGTGGGGGATGTGGAGCTTTATTGCACTGTCAAGACCATGGAATCCCAGGATATATTATCAGTGAAAAATTTAAATCATTTTCTAGAGAGGAGCTGAGGAAATCACTATGCCAGCGATGTTTAATGATGACTCATCACAATCTGTGTCTTGATGTCAGTGTCAGTGAATACAAATATCATAATATTATACGGCAGATAAAAAATGACCAAGCACTCGTCTTAATGGTTGTGGACCTCCTTGATATTCAAAACAGTATTGTTCGAAATTTCATTCCCATGATAGGAAAGAACAGGCCTCTCTACATTATAGGAAACAAAGTGGATCTTATTCCAAGAGATGATACTGGTTATTTAGAAAGAGTAAAGACATTATTGAGAGATTCCTGTGAGAGAGCTGGGCTGAATCCAACAGGAAAAAATATTAAACATATATGTCTGATTAGTGCTAAAACAGGCTATGGAATGGAAGACCTAATTACCCATCTAATGACACATTGGAAAATGAGTGGTTAGTCTCTAATAAAGTGTAGGAAATGTCATTTTCTTAACCTGTCCAAAATATGTATATTTCTGTGAAATTCCTCAGAAATCCATAATTTTTTATTTCTTCTTTTACATTTCCTTCCCAAACAAAATTTCAGACTTAACTAATATTGATACATGTACAACTTAGTGCTTTTTCTGCCCATGCATATCCCTTGGAACCATGGTCAGGGTACACATGAGTACATCAAAATCTTGTTCATCCACTATCTTCATGTAATCTTTATTGATGAACTTAATGCAGAACAAATTAAAATGACAAGTTATCTCCATTCATTAACCAGTTTCCTAATGTAAATATTACCAAGGGTCTGCATCAAATGCCACATGATGGCAGTTACTGCATAATCACTGCCTAATGTATATACTAAGATATAATTTGGACTGCTTAGACCCAGATTTGCCATCACTATGGGCTGGCAGGTCTGGGTAAATGCAGCTTGTTAGGATTGATCAAGCAACATGGCCCATGATCTGCCTGCACAGTACTAGATCAGGGTCAGTGTTTGTGTTTGGACACAACTTGTGTGCAGTTGTACACAGCATTCAAAGTTTTGTGAAGAAATTTTGTTAAATGATAAGGTATAAAATAACCCTTACCACTAGTGTTAACTTTGCACTATGCTCATTAAAATACTTAACATCCCAGGGTCAAGAATAATTTTGTGGTAACCATTTCCATCAAGCAAAAAATGCAGCCCATCTAAAAATTTTGTTGTTATTGTTGTTGTTGTTGTAGGGTTTTAATGCCACATTTCAGCACATGGCAGCTAGTATAACTGGTGGAGGAAAAACCCAGGAAAACCCTGGAAAGAACCATCACCCGACAAGAAGCTACTGGCAAGCTTTCCCACACCCACATTAGCCAAACCTGAGACTCAAACCCAATCAGACAGGTAAGATGGCAATAATCTGTAATGGTGAGTGCTTTAGACCACTCAGCCACTCAGGGCCCCAAGAAAATTTGAAATAAGTAATAAAAAGCATTTTTGTCTGATACTCGTGCTGAAAGCACATTAGAGTTATACCATTACTTGCCATTAATCTAGTCAGTGTACTCCATGTTTTTCTTCATAATTTACCTTGCTTACTCCAAATAAGTTAGGTTATTTTCTTGTAGCATTCTCCAGTTATCTAAGATTGCATTATTTTTCATTTTTGTCGAAGTATTAAATTACCATTGGAATAGCTCTACGACAGAGTTACATATGTTGTCAACAATTACTAGCTTATAAGACTAATCCAACTGCAAACTACACTGAACCAGTCTGCTATCACATAATGCACCAGCAGATTTGGGTCTGTGCTGTTTTTTAGGAGTAATGAGTAGAACACAAACAAAATAGACCCGGATCTGCAGGTGCAATATGCTACAGCAGATCAGTATCTTTGTAGTTTGCAGTTTTACATGACTTATAACCAAGTATATATGGTATAAGAGTCTCTGTGTTTGTTAAAAGTCATTTATCAGTATCATTTGCTTTATTCAACTGAAACTGTGATCTTGTATTATAGTATACCATTTACTCACTTATAAGACAAGGCCCTCTGCTAGCTGCACAGACCCAGATCTGCTGTCACATAATGTGCTGGCAGATCTTGGTATGCACAGTTTGTTAGGAGTAATCAGCAGAATAAATAACATCAATCCTATAGGAGATCAAGATCTTTGTTGTTTACAGTTGATTAGTGTTTAATGGCACTTTTAGAACTTTCTTTGGTTACTACGGAAATGGTAGCTCAGTGCCTTTCCCAAGGACATGCCAAGACCTTGCTAAAATGAGCATATGAATGTCATTGAACACAGTATCAGTATAGGTGATTAATGTGTTGAGGAAAAAACAGCTAAAGCTATTTGCCACAAGGACTCACTAAGGCAGGCTAACCAGGGTTCTGAGGTTCCAACCTGCAAAATCAAAGTGCAGTAGTATGATTATGACTTTCATAGATGAGATACCACTAAGCCCTTGTATTTTACTTTGGTAAGACACCACTGAACCATTGTATTACATTGCTATGATACCACTAAATCCTTTTATTAAAAAAATATGTTAAACAACACTGAATCCCTCATTACATAGCTGAGATACCATGCACCATTGTATGGCATAGTTGATGTACCACAGAACCCTTGTACTGTGTAGTTGATAAACCACTGACTCATTAGATTTTGTAGCTAAGACCCCTCTGAATCATTCTATTGCATAACTGAGACACAACTCAACCTTTGTATTGCACATATGATACACCACTAAAACCATATATTGGATACCCAAGACACCACTGAACCATTGTTTTGCATAGCTGGGACACCACTGAACCTTATATTGCATAGTTGATACAATCACTGAATCATAGCATTACATAGCTGGGACACCAGTGAACCTTGTATTGCATAGTTGATACATCACTGAACTATGTCATTACATAGCTTAGACACTGCATCCTTCTATTGCATAGCTGGGACACCAATGAACCTTAGTTGATACATCACTGAAACCTTGTATTAGATGTCTGAGACACTACTGAACCTTTGTATTGCTCTGATGGGGAATCACTCACCTTTGAATTGTATAGGTGATGCACCACTAAACCCTTATATTGCATACACTAGACACCACTGAACCACTATCACACAGCTGTGGCACCACTAAGCCTTTGCATTCATATGTGATGCACCACAAAAACCTTATATTGCATACTCAAGACACAATTGAACCATTGTATTGATGATTTCTGTACCCCTGCATAAAATAGGTGAGACACATTGAACACTTGTATTGTATAGCTGAGACATTGCTAAACCATTATATTAAACAGATGATTGTTTTTTTCTTTTTTTTTCACCCAGGTGATGTGTATTTAGTTGGCAACACCAATTCTGGTAAATCTTCAATCTTCAATGCCTTGATCCAGTCGGATTATTGCAGAGATAATGCTAGAGATAAACTTCACAGAGCTACAGTGTCCATTTGGCCAGGTATAACAGTTCTTTCATTTTTTCACAATTAGACTTAACTTTATTGTCTGACAAGAACAAAAGCACAGACAGATGGGATTTATGGTACACCTGTACCGGAGCTGTCATTCACAAATGTACATCAGTGGAGTAGAATTGAATTTATGGTATGCATTATTAAAACTGTCATTCGAAATGTACATCTTTCGAATGGAAACGAGTTTATGGTATTTCTGTACAGGAGCTTTCATTCATAAATGTACATCAGTGGAATAGAATGAGTTTATGGTATACCTGTATAAGAGCTGTCATTCACAAAATAATGTGGAATGGAATTGAGTTTATGATATACATTACTGGAAATGTCATTACAAATGTACCTTTTTGAAATGGAAATGAGTTTATGGTTGTTTTTATTTTGGGTGTATTGCCATTTCTCACTGCATGATGGGCAATGCTTGGCAGTGAGTGTAACTGTTGGATGAAGAACCTGAGAAAGCCCCAGTGGGAACCATCTGTTTTTGAGAAGCTACTGGTAAGTTTTCTCACATACCCACATTCTCCATGTACAAGATTTGTACTCATGTGGACAGAGATCAGATGATAGTGATTGGTAAAAGCAAGCACTTTAAACCACTCAAGCACCCATTTTAGTTTATGATGTACATTACAATTATACATCAATGGAATATTATTGAGTTTATGACATATCCTTACTGAAAATGTCATTCACAAATGTACATCATCGGAATAGTGTTTAATTTATTGCATACCATTGCTGAAACTATAATTCACAAATGTACATCTTTAGAATTGATGGTATATGCTTTGCTGGAACTGGCATGATTATAGATGAACATCTTAGGACTAAAGCTTATCTTATAACTTTTCAGGAATTTCCATTCACAAGTGTGCATCTTTTGAATTGATGGTATACCCTTGCTGTAACTAACATTCACAAATTTAAATCTTTTTAATAGAGTTGAATTTATGGTATTCCCTTGCTGGAACTGGCATTCTCAAAAGTACATCTTTCCTGTAGAAATTAGAAATGAGTAGGCATTCCACTACATTATTTTTCAAATTTTAAACCTAATTTTTAATTGATTGGCATGTAAACATTGCTTGTTACTAGAAATAGAACTGATTGATATAACTTGAAAATTCTGCATACACATCAGGATATTAACAGACTGAAATAAAGTAAATGCTCATCTTGAAACCCATGCTTTACTTGTTTACTGTCTACAAGATTTTTCTCTTTGTTACCAAGCTCTTCTGTGATTGAAACCAAATTTGCATGATTGGCATACATTATGGACCAGCTTTATTTTTTGTCATCTAGATGAGCTAACAACATGTCAAGTATGACTGTTAGTCTTGTGCTTCTAAACTGCCACCTTATTTTATCATTACTGACAATTGCTTTGAATGATCTTTGGGACAAATGAAGAAAAGCAGTGAACATGGAGGAGCAAACCCCTTGTCTGAGGTTAAGTGACTTACTCTTACAGTGTGACATGAAATGATAGATGGATAATTTCTTCTTCATTTGACTCACTCTGCCCCATACACCTTAGTCCTTCTATATTGCTTCAACATCTCTGCTTCACAACTCTTAAAAAATATCATTCACACAGGACTTTTTAAGACTTTTATACCATTTAATTGTCAGAGTGCTTTTTACCATTTCTGAAAGCATACACATTTGTGCATGATACCAAAGAAGATGGATATAAAACTAAACTATTTCATAATTAACCGCTACTCCTTCAATAATTTGTTTTGAAAATTCTGCATTATTATTGCCATAACAGTTAATTTCAGTTCATACCATTTTTGATGCCTCTCCAGAATGCAAGCCACCAAACCACTAAGTCACCTTACAGGAGCTCGAATCATCAGACTTAATTCTTGCATATATAAATCACATCTCATGGTATTATGTTGTGCTTCCATCCTTCTATTCATCCATCAGTTACACTTACCTTGTAGTAAGCAGGTTATCTTAAAAACTATTGAACCAAAAAAGACCAGGTATAATATTTTGATACCTTAGTGGGATCTCAAAATCATTAGTTTCAAGTGACTGATTTTCTATTTAGGTCGTACAGTTATAACTTGTTTATTAAAAAAAACAATTAGCATTGCCAGTCAAATTCACCTATCTTGACCTAGGTTATCTTGAGAACCTGCATATGTTGAGTGTTTTGGTACAGTCTCAAAAATACTTCTTTGTTATGCTATTTTTCCCTACTTGACCCCTGTTAAGTCAATAACCCTGTTATGTTGGGCATAAATTTTGGTTTGAAGTAACATGTGGACCCACTTAATTCAATGAAATGCAACTTTTAATGTCCATCTCAGAAATATTTTACAAGAAATGATTTGGCATTTCCTCAATTACCACTACCTCATACCAGCAAGGATAGAAAAAGTTGCTGGAAGACTAAGTTTTACCAGTACAAATGTTAATCAACCAGTCTCATCAATGCATGGTTTGTCACTTCCATAGAATGGAGAAGATTATCTTGTAAACAGTACTTGAGAGTAAGGATATTGAATGAATGCTTTTCTGACCTTTACATAAGCTGCGTTCAAAATGGACATTATCAGGTCATCACCACGGCAATATAGTTGGTTTCAGACAGCATTGTGAATTTAGTCTTATCTGTATTATCAGGTTAAATACTTTATTTGTTTTACACAGCATATTTAAAACAAATTTGGTAATAGTTAAAGTGTTTACCTGCTTGGTGCTAGCGTAAGCTGTTAGAATGGCTAGATCACATTACTCTCATTAATCTATAAATACAAAACCCACAAAATTCCAAACTAATCTGCCCCATGGTTATTAATTTGTTTTGAGCAAGAGTAAATAAAAGCACCAACGGTATTTTTTAACAAAATCCTGAGTGCCCAGTATTTTTTTCTTTTGAAATTGTTGATGACTGTACCATGATTACATATTCTTTAACACAAACAGAATGAAGCAGAAGGCAACTGATAGGATTAAAATTTGAAACAGAAAGAGAAGTGCTTTCATATGATTTGTATTGTTTTGGTCTTGAATATCAAAGTCTTGCAATCCATCAAAGAGACTAGCCGATTCTCGTTCTGGTACTGTGTTCTTGCCAACAGTAACGGATCAAAGTCACAAGAGATATGGGACTATAACTGTATGAATGGAATCAGTTTGGCTTCATAAAGTATTTGATGTCATGACAGTTAACTTTAAAGACTTCAAACACATTTTACAGTTTGTCAGTACATGAATACTGATAGCCCCATCTTTTTCTGGTACAGAAGCAAATTTTGTCAGTAAAAACCAGCATATATTGGTGCAAAGAAACCACTGATGATAAAAAAAGAACTATTGATTTTCACTCATAATATTTGTATGTTCAATTTTGCTGCTAGTCAAAAAAAGTATAATCCTACACATATATGTACTTCAGTTGGCCTAGATTTTGGACAATGTGAGAAAATCATTGTCTTGCTGAGGCTACCAAAGGGATGATGCTATTCACTGGGAAATAACAACTTGAGACCACTGGCATTGTTGACATTCTTGTAGTAACTTATAGTTGTAAAAATGTGTGACTTGTTATTTTCATTTAAATGACATTCAATCTTCCTTTTCTGCAACAGGTATGACTGAATTATAATTTTTATTGTGCATTAAAAATGTCATTTGTTTTTAGAAACAAAACTCCTCATTTTTTAGTACTTCAGATGTATAATCATTGTTCTGCAGTAGATTTATCAACTAACCCCTGATATCTCAGGACTTGGTTATATTGACTATTTTTTGACACCTTTGATGTAATCATGTAATCGAGGTAACTGGATTTGACTCTATATAATTGCTTAAAAGTTGGGTGCATCTGAAAAACTTTGACTCCAATTTTGCAGTCACATAATGTGCTGGCAGATCAAGGTTTATGTTGTCTGTTGTTCTAATAACTCCTGACAAATTGCATTGACCCAGATCTGTTAGTGCATTTTGAAATAGTTGATAAGGGTCTCCGCAGTATGCATTTGGACCAAAATTATAAGATAGCATACACAATAATTGTCATTGTGGATGTACCTCTCATGATTTCATTTAAAAGATCAATGTTTGTACTGTTACATGTTATCCCATTCCAGAGGATTTTGCAGAATAAGTAACTGGTGCATCTTAGAGTTGTAAATGGTGGTAATAATTTATGTGCCTTCCTATCACCCATCTGCCACATCATGACCATTTAGTAGCCATAGTGGCTTAGTGATTTATGTGCCAGACTCATAAATTAGAGAGCTGTATGTTTGAAACAAAACCAGACTAGATTGACTATTGTATGCCACTGGGCAAGGTACTTTGCCTTAATATAGCTTTGGCTCTAAATTGTCTTTCATGTGTTAACCATTCTAATCAAGACAAATCAGTCTGTCTTTACCATCCTGTCAAGTGCCAAAAAATGTCCACTATGTAATGTTTGAAGGACTTCATGGATTGAAGCCAAATTTGATACCAAGCATAATATGAGAAAGCCCTATGTTCAGACAGAGTTATGGCCTCTTGTCTGATTTGGAATTTCAACCTTGTATGTTGAACTTTAGCAACATATTAACAGGAGTATCAGTCTCATATGGAAAGAGACTTTAATCTGATGTCACCAGCATATTATGATCTGTATTGTTTGTTGTATTCATTACTCCAAAACCGCATACATCCAGATCTTTTGGTGCATTAATTGAGGGCAGATCTGGGTCTTTGCAGTTTGTAAGCAAGTATCATACAGTACTAGATCATGCTGCGTCATTTTTTTCATATTTATTTTTTTAGGTACAACACTAAGTTTACTGAAGTTCCCTATTGTGACCCCAACATCTTACATCATTGCAAAAAGGTTGCAGAGATTACATGAGTTGAGGCCAATTATCCAACAGGAAGAAGAATTGAAGAAGCAAAGGCTTGAGAAATATGGGAAGAGCAAAAATGCCACTTTGACAGGTATCAGCATCTTACATTGTATAGCCATATTCTGTGTCTCATCATCAAACCACATTGTGTCATTGCCATCACAATTTTGTTTTTGTTCTGTGACTTTTGACAAATTTAATAGGAGCATTTATATTAAGATCTATCTCTAGTTTCAGTTTTCAAAATTTTGTCACAAAATTTGATTCAATTATTGCCCAGTTTCAGCTAGATGGTTTTTTTTTGTATTGAAACAAGCTTTCTTCAATGGCACCATATTCGTAATGTCATCAGTGTAATATGGACACATTCTTTTTGTTTTGTTTTCATCATTCTAAGGGCAATACACATGTGGTTCTAATCACTCAGATGGCAGAGCACCCAGCTTGAGGTAAAAATCTCATGTTGTGTGTATCTTTGTATCTCCCACTGCAATTGCAGATTTGTCAGCATCTGTGCCGATGTCTTTCCCAGCCTAGGCTGTTTGATCATTATCAGGATTGTGCAAACACTATTGGATATAGACAATTGAAATTTGATAGGCTCATTCATCAACATATGTTAATGGCCTAATACCGCTACATAACAATGTTGAGAACATAACTTGCATTTTATAGATTCTTTTTATTGAAAAATATGAATGAAAAATTAAGCTCAGTTTTAAAACAAGGTAATTATTTCTAACCATTGCATGATATACTGAATGAGAATTCAATGTTTTCTCTAGGCCTTGCTCTTGCATCTTGATTCACAAAAGAAATTGTAAACATCAGCAATGCATAATTAAATGTGTTCAACAAAAGAGCGATATATGTTATCTACAGACTTGTGTTTTGTGTCCTGGCTATTAAGCAAGTCTACAATTCATCGAGACACTCATACTTTGATAGATTTCTAAGCATTTAAATAAATAATACACAACATTTTAAGCCAGTTATATTAAGTACTGAAGCTGTTGCAAGTAATGTGTATTGAGAGACCACAATAAGCAATATAGTTGAAATTAATGATGATGACAATAGGACAGTGTTGACATTTCTGATGCTGGTACCAGGAGCGATATATCACACAATAAAATGTTTGGCTTCAAATTGACCAAAATGAAAAAAAGATTTGTATTTCTTTAAAAGTGTGTAACATGTTTAAATAAATGCCCATTCAGGACTTGAATATAGGTACAATTATTAGGGTCTTGCATTGAGATAGAGGTGGGGGTGCATGAGTCCTGTAGTAATCACCTTTCCAATTAATTTACTCTTCTTGTAACCAGCATTGAACTGCAACCCATGCATATGAATGAACTCTGTTTGGTTAATGATTTATACATAACTAGTAGCTGTGCCTTGTAAAGGTTTCATCTTTTAGATGTGATTTTTGCCAAAATCTTGCTGTTCAGATTTTTGTTTTTTCCTATTTAATTATTGGATAGATGGAAAAATTATTAATCATCTTTCATTTTATCACACATTACATTTATTTGGATAATTTTGGTATCTTTCTCTGTCCTATGGCCAGACTGTGATGCCATTAACTGATACTTCCATAATCATAGATTTTGGTGTCTTTATTTGTAAAACGTAAACCATTCAATGCAATATGTGGATGAAGCATAATGAAAGTTGACTCCATCATCTGCTTTTACAATTAGAAATTGCCAATTTAGTCATACAGGAATTGCAAATCCAGATACCAGTGGAGTTCTGAGGGTTTAACTCCATGTGTTTGAGGTAAATATTTAATAGATTCAGGAGCAAATGAGGGAGTGTACCCTTTCCACATATGACAACTAGAATGGATCTTTGTTTCCAGCCACTGATTGATATCAATATTGTTTACTCTTTCTGGTTGTCATTTCCTATTAATAAGTTGTTTCTTCAGCGCAGATATTAAAATGGTGACAAAATGAGCTGAATGTGTGCAGTTCAAGATCTCTGAGGTCACATGAGACCAAGTTCATTTTGTCATCACAATGCAGTGTGTGTATACAATGGTTAAAGAGGGTGTGGTCCACTGTCTTGTGTAAACATCTGATGGGCAGGAAGAGTTGTTCCATGTTTAAATCTTTGGACAGCAACAATCTGGGGGATTCCGCAATGCCCTCTCAACCAGCAAGCTTCCCAGAACATTGTATCCCACCTTTCATCATGTCTGTCTAAAATAGATTTCGATAAGGTGGGAAAATTTGCTCCCACATTTTGGCAGCCCATTGCATGTAAAAGTTCTCTCCTTTCTGGGAAAAGAAAGATGTCAAATGTGAACATCAGTGTACTGTACTGGCAGGTCTTAAAATCTCAGCAAGTCAATTTATTCTGAATGGATAATTGTGGTTCATGCACAAATGTGTGAAAGATCAGACCCTAATATCTGTGGCATTGTGAAAGCTGGACTTGTTTAATTCAACAATTTCAGGATTTTTTGCCTGACAAACATTTGCACCAGCAGACTTGAAAGATTTGATTGAGGTTCTGTCAGACAATCGCTGAAGCATGACCTTGATTATTCTGCTCTATCTATATATAGATAGTGGTTCAAATAATAGTATCATTAAGGTTTTTTTTTTTTGTTTGGATTAATTTTGCATGGATAAAGGAGACATAATTTTAGGCTAAATGTAAATTTTTTCAAAAAGCAGTTTCATTTGAATGAAAGTATTAAATCAAATTTCCATCTACTAGTACCATTTATTATTCTTTCTTTCATTTTCAGCAATAATACAATTGAATACCATATACTTTTTCTTGTTCTTTCTCTTTAGTTTCCTCACAAAATATTGATTTAAAGCAGTGCATATAAATTACAGATTATATATAAACATTGAAAAACTGTTGATCAGTGGTAAAATTTTAGAAATGCAATAGGTTGGGGGCTTCTTTGTCACATGAAGTAATGTTTCGTGGGATCTTTAATATAATAGCAGCAATTACTTATCCTGTCACTATTGCTTAGCTAATCTATTTTTATTCCAAAAATACACCATCCGGTTGATTTGAATACATTCTCCTACAGAGTGGAGAAAAATCAGTATGAACTGTTGTTAAGTGAAGAAGGTAGATATAATTTGTCTTTCTTTTTCAAGGATGCCAAGCTCTTCAGATGTTTGCTGAGTCACCAAAGAAATTATGCTTTCAAAAAACTAAGATATCAGCAAATTAGCAGTCTCTACAGTATTAATATTCTCAGTGCAATAATTGACCGTTCATTCTAAATAACCAAATTGTTGCCTTTTTCTTTCCCCCATTAGAACTTGGTTCTCTGTGGAAATTCTGAGGCTGTTTCGTGTTCTACCTATTTGTATAAATATAAGCTGTGGTTTAGGTAAGTCTCTGTGTTCAATGACAAAACACATGCCCCTTCCATTGCATAGAGGTATATGAACCTCTTCATTTGGACAGCTTCAGAGAATGTTGCAACCAGAGTTTTTAACATTTTGGGCAAGATGAATATATTTGCAGAAAACCTGTCCAGAACAGACCATTTTCACAGAATAATCTCTTCATCACTCTGTTATCCCCCTGGGAAAGACCTCTAGAGAACCTGTTTGTGACCAGGCTCAACAACAGACTAACTTTTTACCTGTCACCTGTCCTGGATCAGAAAGCATGGACAGTCAATGCATTCAACTTCCAGTGGGATTGCCTGTTCACATAATCCTTCCCACCCATCTGACTGCTACCACAAGTTCTGCAGCAAGTCATAACTTCTAATGCTTGAATTGTTCTCATTGCCCCATTATGACCCCAGCAGTCATGGTTACCCCAGCAGTCTTGGTTCAACGATCTCCTAAACCTCATCATAGATGACCCAGGTCTCTACAACAAAAGGAGTAATTTACTGTCAAAACACAAGGGATCCCTTTTCCACAACAGTCCGGACATTTTGCACCTTCACATCTGGCTCATCTCAAACACTTTTCAGGTCAAGTTGCCACTTGCATCATTCAAGCCAGGAGAGCTTCTACATCCAAAGTCTGTGATGCTTGGTAGAGAATCTTCTGTGATTGGTGCAATAGGAATCACATTGATCCAATCCACCCTTCTGTAACTTCCATAGCTGATTTAATTTTGTTCCTCTTTGAGACCAAAAGATGTTCAAAATCCAATATCAAAGGCTCTAGAGATGCCATCTCCAACACACTTGAATTCTCACAGGGCACATACATTTGTTCAAATCTGCAAATTACTGATCTTATAAAGTATTTATCTCTCCCACTCACATATGCCCAGATGGAATCTTTCTTGTGTTCTATGGTTATTAACCAATCCCCTTATGAACCATTCAGTGAAGCATCCTTTCTGGATCTCGCACTCAGAACTGTGTTCCTTCATGCTCTTGCCATTGTGAGATGAAGAAGTGAGATTACTGCCTTGCCCATTGATCAGGCTGTCTCCAGTTTAATAGGAATTATAACTTTTCCTTCTCTGCCAACTGGGTTTTCTCACAAAAAAATCAGTTACCTTCAGTAGCCCTCCTACCCAGTCTCAGTAAATATTGATACAGGGCTCTAGTGCCCCATGCATGCTCTCCACTTCTTTGTTAATGCCTCCAAAGCAAAAAGAAAGGGATTGAAAATGTCTCTCTTTCTATTAAAGGCTCTGTAGATATTTTGGCTGCCACTCTCCTGGTGGATTGTCACAACAATCAAAAGAGCCTGCAAGTCCCTCACTGATCAAGATCTTACTTTTGTGAATCTTAAAGCTAATGAGGTTCAAGCCGTTGCTACCTCATGGGTCTACTTAAATTTTCATGGAAGAGTTTCCTCCCATACTTTCATTATCTATCTGATATTTTATATTTCTGGGAGATCTAGATTTGAGACACAGCAGAGTTCATATAATCAGGTAAGTATTCTTGGAAGAACATAATTTGCTATAATATTTCTTTAGCATACCAAATTAGACCTTCAGTGTAAGACTTTGACATTGATATGTATGATGGTGGGGTGAGGTTTTAGTGTCTGAACAAAATGGTGCTCTATAGCACTTGCCATTAGTGATATGCATTGAACTGGAAGCAATGGTTGCTGAGGAGTGCCAAAGTCATATAAATTAGATGTGCATTATGTATATAAATTAGATGTGCATTATGTATATGAATTAGATGTGCATTATGTATATAAATTAGATGTGCATTATGTATATGAATTAGATGTGCATTATGTATATGAATTAGATGTGCATTATGTATATGAATTAGATGTGCATTATGTATATAAATTAGATGTGCATTATGTATATGAATTAGATGTGCATTATGTATATGAATTAGATGTGCATTATGTATATGAATTAGATGTGCATTATGTATATGAATTAGATGTGCATTATGTATATGAATTAGATGTGCATTATGTATATGAATTAGATGTGCATTATGTATATAAATTAGATGTGCATTATGTATATAAATTAGATGTGCATTATGTATATAAATTAGATGTGCATTATGTATATAAATTAGATGTGCATTATGTATATAAATTAGATGTGCATTATGTATATAAATTAGATGTGCATTATGTATATAAATTAGATGTGCATTATGTATATGAATTAGATGTGCATTATGTATATAAATTAGATGTGCATTATGTATATGAATTAGATGTGCATTATGTATATGAATTAGATGTGCATTATGTATATGAATTAGATGTGCATTATGTATATGAATTAGATGTGCATTATGTATATGAATTAGATGTGCATTATGTATATGAATTAGATGTGCATTATGTATATGAATTAGATGTGCATTATGTATATGAATTAGATGTGCATTATGTATATGAATTAGATGTGCATTATGTATATAAATTAGATGTGCATTATGTATATGAATTAGATGTGCATTATGTATATGAATTAGATGTGCATTATGTATATGAATTAGATGTGCATTATGTATATGAATTAGATGTGCATTATGTATATGAATTAGATGTGCATTATGTATATGAATTAGATGTGCATTATGTATATGAATTAGATGTGCATTATGTATATGAATTAGATGTGCATTATGTATATGAATTAGATGTGCATTATGTATATGAATTAGATGTGCATTATGTATATGAATTAGATGTGCATTATGTATATGAATTAGATGTGCATTATGTATATGAATTAGATGTGCATTATGTATATGAATTAGATGTGCATTATGTATATGAATTAGATGTGCATTATGTATATGAATTAGATGTGCATTATGTATATGAATTAGATGTGCATTATGTATATGAATTAGATGTGCATTATGTATATGAATTAGATGTGCATTATGTATATGAATTAGATGTGCATTATGTATATGAATTAGATGTGCATTATGTATATGAATTAGATGTGCATTATGTATATGAATTAGATGTGCATTATGTATATAAATTAGATGTGCATTATGTATATGAATTAGATGTGCATTATGTATATGAATTAGATGTGCATTTTGTTACATATATGTGATTAAAATTACCTGTGTGTTAGTTTTCAATTCATTTTTCATTTTATTTGTGTTCCATTGCAATTTATTGTAATTATTATTTTTGCAGGATTTTATATTTTTTGTATAAAGTACATTTGGTTTGTACAGAACTTAAAAGTATTTCAATAGCATTATTTTTAGTTGACCTTGTTTAGATGCTTGGTTGTGTGTTGGCTTCCGTTAGTCTTGAAAGACAATGGAAATGTGCCCACACGGGAGTGGCAATCCTTGCTGCAGTTGCTGCACTTGAAGTTTGAGTCGGGTCATGGTTGGAACTGCATCCTCTTCCTCTGAGATCTTTTCTCATCAGCAAACATTTAACATTTGGTCACATGTAATTAACTATTTGTTTTGTTAAGAAAATTATGCATTGATTTTTTTAAAAAAATTTACCGAAACTTTGATTAAAAAATTCTTACTGCATATTTCTTCAGAAATCACTTAAACTGGACAAAGAAAGTGTTTGTGTTTATATGCTTGCATATGTAGATGACCTGATTAAATTTGTATGCCATGTAAATAATCAGTCTCTTGATTTTTAACTCAGAAAACTTCTGTTGATGATCACTTATGAGTATGGTTCAACAGCAACTGCACAGATCCAAATCTGCCATTGCATAATGTACTGGCATATCAGGGTCTGTGCACTTTGCTAGGAATAATCAATAGAACAAATAATGTAGACCTGATTGGCCATCACAACGTGCCAGCAGATCAGGATATAAGTTTGCAGCAATTATGTACAGTACCTCATATGATTTTTGTACTTTTTAAGCAATATGTGTGCAGTGCAAATTCTTATGAATCTGTTTTCAGGTTATGTTGGAATAACTGACTTCAAATCGGATGAAGAAATCAAGAAGGAAATGGAGAATCCCATGAAAAATCTGGAATGGGCTGGATTCAAATTCCAGGCCTCTAATGATGAGGTGGTGGACACTGGGACAGAAAAGGTGTCCAAGGCTGGAACCTTCAATGAAAAGAAATTTTTGAATTCTAAATGGTTTTTTGATACTCCAGGTGTCATTGATAAACGACAGGTGAGATCAATATAATTTACACAGCAAAACACCAGGTTTTAGCAAGCATAAAATTTTAATGACTTTAGGAAAGTAGCTAATTTTTTATCAGATTAAATTTCACATGGAAGTTATGTAATGGAAATTGTAATATAGCTAATATTACACAGAAAACTGTCTCAGAATTTTGTATCCAGATCCAAATGGACTGTTCCTGAAGTTTATAACCTAACCCATTTGGAGCTGATCTGGAAGTTTTTTTACCAAACCCAATTGGGTCTTGTTATAAAAGTGTGTAACGAAACCCAAACAGTCTGTTTTTTAAATTTATAACCAATTCCAAGTGGAGCTGATCTACATGTTTGTAACCAAACCCAAATGGTCTTAATCTGAATTTTTTAACTAGACCAGGATGGGCTGTTCAAGAAATTTCAAAACAAATTTGCCAACCATTATGATCAATTGTAAAACTTAATTAAATGACTTTTAAGTTAATGATTTGTGTGATAATAGCACAAATACAGAAATACTGTTATTACAAACAAATCCAGTTATTGGTTTGTCTGGGTTTGGTCTAGATCTGGAGTTTAATTTTAGATATAGTGGAGTTTATAAGGGAACCAGTTTAACTTTACAGGAATATCTGAGATTTTAATCTGCCCATATTTTTTAAATGCAAAATGTTTGCATGATCAGCTTGTTTCTGAACACATTTTTTAGAAGTCTCATCCATAAAGACATTAAAAGACAAAATAAGGACAGAAATATAATAAGGACTATTCTGGTTCTTGGGTAGGGGGGTGAGACCAGGAAATGCAGCAATTACATTTGCTGGACATCATGCATCGATTTGATTATGTTTTTCTGTTCAGATTAAAAGAAAACCCAGACCAAGTTTAGTGAAGTTGCAAACAGTTATTGAGCTCCATTGGGTTTGTAATTGCAGATTCTGAAACTCTTCTGGAGGTCGTTATGGTCTTAGTGTACATTACACACTTTTATGTTGAGCATAATGATTGTTATCACTGTACCAGATCACACTTATGAACCTTTTAAATGCATTTTTCAAGTCAATAATAGTAGTACATGATATTTTATTACATCTTACTGAAAATTGGTTTTGAAAGTTTGTTACCAGACATGTACATTGTCTATTCCAAAATGGAACTTGCATTTAGTTTTAGTGCTCAACAGTTCCTGAATGTTGTAATAAAATTTGGATGTTAAACTAACAAATTAGAAGATGTACCAAGGGGTGTAAGTTAAGTATGGCCAGTTTGAACTCTTACTGTAGGCAGTAATTCTAGTCATCTGTACCTTAGTGGCATTATAATAAAGTAACAACATTTTTTAAATTTGCAACAAGGGTAAGATTTGAGTGCCCACCATTTCATGAATGCATCTTACAATTATGGTGTCAAACTAACATTGAGCGTTTAAAAAAAATTGTGTTATACCAATAATGCACTCTGCAAATTGAAAAGTGGTTAATAATGACTGTTAAATGGAAATTCAGGCAATATGTTTATCTTAACATTGTGTTGTGTGTTTTTCAGTGTGAAGTGCTGCTAATTGATTTTTGGTTTTAATTGCATTTAAACACTTTCTGTCATTTATAAAATAGTGGGCTCAAAAATCCTGCCCATCTGTGAATATAAAAAGTTTATGATTGGCTGAGTGCCAAAATCAATAAAATACACAGTATAATTTTTTTTTTTAATTTTTCATCAAAATTTTTAAAAAATTTAGACTCTCATTGCATGTGACTGTCACTGGTAATGGTAAAAATCATTTATATACTCAAATTAGACTGTTATCACCTAATTTTTTTTCCATTTTTATGAGAATCTTTCTCCACCAAAATTTGTGCTAATGCTCTTTGATAATTGGCTAAAAGTTTATTGCTAATTGTAATTAAAGATTTACTACAATTTAATAATGCTATTTGATTTACAGTGGTTTTATCATTATGTCATGAAAATATTCATCCAGTTAAAAGCTGCTGTTGTGTCTGCATGTTAAGGTTGATTTACCTTTCATTTATAAATGTTTAACTTAGATAATGGAAGCACTCCTTCTATAGCACCATTTGTTGTGTTAGATCAACAAGAAAAAGTATTTTAACCTCATTATGTATGAAGGGTTGGAATTAGAAATATGAATGACCATTTAATCAGTCAAGTGAAACATGATATCAAATATAAGTATATGTAGAAGGAATTCAAATAACAAGGTGAATGGATAAATAGACATGACTAATCAGAATACAGGACTAAACACAATATAGCAACCAATATGTGAATGTTTAAACAAGTGCCTGCCAAAACTAGACAGACATTGTTTCAGTCAACTTTCACTGTCCAGTCTTATTAAAAAATTCAGCATGAGTCAACAATATTTTAGTGACTAGATCTTAAGTGACAATAGTAACATTAATATGTATTATTTTCTAAGAATTAAAGCAGTCAATCTTTAGGAAAGATGACCATTTATTGTCCCAATGTCCTCATGTACTGATTTCAAAATGTTCTGTTGTTTAACTCATTTGGCCATAAGGTCCAGCAAGCTATTTATGGCCTTTATTGGGCAGAGGTCAACCATTGTGTATCTATAGAAACTGCTGTTTCCAACTTTTCAAAAATCACTGAGCCAGTTTAAATCAGAAAATGGTAGGAATGTTCTAGAAAACATGATATACCCA
This sequence comes from Potamilus streckersoni, assembly GCA_016746295.1. NCBI lineage: Eukaryota > Metazoa > Mollusca > Bivalvia > Unionida > Unionidae > Potamilus > Potamilus streckersoni. The sequence goes on along the minus strand of JAEAOA010000900.1, from coordinate 1,561,501 downwards.
AAATTATTTTAGGATAGTTTCCCTAGCAATGATAAAGCTGCCATATGGTAGCCATATAACAAACCTTATTTTCAGCTGTATCACCAGAATGCTGAACCAGTTTCATTCAAACTTGTAGAAGTGTTTATTAGCATAATCTCAATCAAATTATATCCATGGTGGTTTTTTGACTTTTTCTTTTGAATGGCCAAGTCAGTTTCGGTCAGATTTGGCAGAAGTGTTTCTTTTGATATGCTCTACCAAAATTGTACCTGACATGGCACTCTTAAAAGGGATGTGGCTTCCATACATCTGGAAAATCTGTCTTCTGCATCTTCCACAGAACAGCCATGCCAGTTGTGATCTGAATCAAAGTTGAATCTTTGAGCTGGAGTAGTTTCCTTAGCAATAGAAATAACAATGGTATGACTTTTATAGAAATAACAATGGTATGACTTTCATAGAAATAACAAATGTATGACTTTCATAGAAAAAAACAATGGTATGACTTTCATAGAAATAACAATGGTAAGACTTTCATAGAAATAACAATGGTATGACTTTCATAGAAAAAACAATGGTATGACTTTCATAGAAATAACAATGGTATGACTTTCATAGAAATAACAATGGTATGACTTTCATAGAAATAACAATGGTATGACTTTCATAGAAAAAAACAATGGTATGACTTTCATAGAAATAACAATGGTATGACTTTCATAGAAATAACAATGGTAAGACTTTCATAAAAATAACAATGGTATGACTTTCATAGAAAAAAACAATGGTATGACTTTCATAGAAATAACAATGGTATGACTTTCATAGAAAAAACAATTGTATGACTTTCATAGAAATAACAATGGTATGACTTTCATAGAAATAACAATGGTATGACTTTCATAGAAATAACAATGGTAAGACTTTCATAAAAATAACAATGGTATGACTTTCATAGAAAAAAACAATGGTATGACTTTCATAGAAATGACAATGGTAAGACTTTCATAGAAATAATAATGGTATGACTTTCATAGAAAAAACAATGGAATGACTTTCATAGAAATTACAATGGAATGACTTTCATAGAAATAACAATGATATGACATTCATAAAAATAACAATGGTATGACTTTCTTAAAAAAAAACAATGGTATGACTTTCATAGAAGACAGATGGAATATACTTTCATCTATCAGATGGGGCAAGCTGTTACTAATATATAAAAATAAACTTTTATGCCTTTTGATATCAGGCTAGTAGAACTTAAGTACATTTCTTATTTATACAAAAGATGCAAGTACAGACTAGTTCACCTGAAGTTGCTCAGAGATGAAATAAAGTTAACATCATTTGAAGTGCCTCTAGTTTCTACTAAGTAGCTAGATATTATTTAGACATGGGTATCTTTCAACTTAGGGCATCTGCTTGTTGTTAAATTTGCCATTTAGATCAGTCTATGGTAATGATCTGCATAATTCCCACTTGACATTTGGTCCACTTGTTTTATATCATACACAAATAGCTCTCTTTAGAGTCACCACACTGATTCATTAAGCTTTACTTGCTTGATTAATTGATGTATCAATTTGTTCATTGATTAATTGATTCATTTATTATTTTATGTTTCTGTATTCACTATTTCACTTGTAGACAAGAATATTTGCATCAGCAGATAAATTTGTGTTTATTTTTGCAGATTATAAATTTACTGACACAAGAAGAACTGCTGCATATTTTACCCAAGGGACTTGTCCGACCGCGGGTATTTTTAATGAAGCCAGGGGAGGTGATGTTTGTATCAGGCCTTGCTAGACTGGATTACCTGGAGGCAAGTTATGCAGTGATATAATGAAATGTATTAGTATGTGAAAATTGATATCTCCACAATGGTATTGTCACCTCAGGAACAACTTTCTTTCTCTCTTAAATACTTTAATCACATTTATGGCTGCCATGACTATATGTATGTATGTATGGATGGATGCACACACATCTTTGTGTACATGTATGTATGTATTTATATTTGTATGAGTGTTTGTATGTACATGTTTGTATAAATGTATGTATACACTGCTTGAATGCATGTGTGTGTATGTATGCATGTATTTGTATGATGTATGTATGAACATGTTTGTATGTATGTGATTGTATGTATGTTATGTATGTATACATGTTATGTATGTATGTATGTATGTATGTATGTATGTATGTATGTATGTATGTATGTATCTGTGTATGTATTTATGTATGTTTGTATGTATCTATCTATCTGTGTATGCAAGTTATGTATGCATGTATCTATGTATGTATATATGTATGTATCTATGTATGTATGCATCTATGTATGCATGTTTTTATATATGTATGTATGTATGTGTGTGTGTGTGTGTGTGTGTGTGTATGCATGTTGTTGATGTAATAGCATGGCACAGCATAATAGGTGTTATGGCACCAACTTAATTTAAGATACAAATTAATGTAAATATGAAGAATTGCATAAAAACTTTAGGAACATAAATTCTTCCAAATAAATGTAAACAAGATAAAATATAAAAGTGAAAATGTTCAAATTCTATGAAAGGTATTTAAAATAGAAGATAAAGATAACACCTATAAAATACTCTCAACATATTTTCAAAATTTGTGCATTAACTGCATTTCCTCAAAAAGTCCCAATAAGTTTTGGGTACACAATCAAGAAAAGATGGTATATTCATTTCAGATCTTATTTACATAGATTCTACCCAACTGTTTGTCTCAAATATACCTATTTTTCCTGTATTGTCCCTACAATAAAATATGCTGTATTCTTACTTTTCCACAAAAGGATGAATTATTGTAATAACTTCATAATTTCATGTACTGCAAACCATGGTAAAACCATTTTGATTTTAAGGTGCAGTAGTGTCTCTTTTGCACACTTGAGATTTCATTCACCACATAATGGAAATTCTCTGATATTATCTGATGCTAGGTAAATCTAGTACGATGTCTTTTCTTAAGACTTGTAATGCTTTAGTTTTTGGCAGATGACTGGTCTTATATATTTTGTCATTTGTTATGCTCACCACACCCAGAAAACAAAATGGTTGTCTCTAATGTTGCTGAAGCTGCATGTAATTAAACTACTTTATCGTGGTTTTATTTGTAATAACCACTGAAAGTGAAAAGATATTGACTTGGACATGCAACCAGAATAAAGGTATATGAACAAGAGAAACAATTCAGCTGCATATTTTGGGCACAACAAAAACTATACACGTAACTGAGAGAAACATTGTTTCTTTTTAATCTTTAATTCCAGGATCATGGTAAAGCTATAACAGTAAAATAACATAAAAAAATAAAAGACAAAACAATTTTATAAGTTTAGTATTTCTCCATCTGCAAGGAATTGCAAGTAGCCACCAATGGTAAATTCTAGCACAGTTTTATATATATATATATATATATATATATATATATATATATATATATATATATATATATATATATATATATATATATATGCCTGAGTGCTTACAACTCTTAATGAGTCTTTTTCAAAGGCATATACGAAACATAGACAAAACAAACAAAAAAATGTGTTTGCAAAACTCTACATTTTTTTTCTACATAAATTAAAACTTAAGATGTAGTATGTCTCAACCAGCCTACAGATATTGAAAAATATTTGTATTCACCTGAAATCTATGAGCCATAACGACAACTATTGCTTTGTGTACATTTGTTTAAACCGCTTGGTTTCAATGTTCTAAGTTCCAGTAAGATTCCAAGAAGACTAGAAAAATACAGCCATGCACAAATAGAATTATCCTTTGCAGCTAACACATTTTCTTTTAAAAACTTTACTAAATCTTCTTTGTTTCCTTTAATTACTAAGAATAAAATATCCAGAATAGAATCATATATCAGGGACATAATGTGGCTCATAGATTTCTAGGTGAATGCAAATATTTTTCAGTATCTGCAACAAGTCGATATAGTCTGGTTGAGACAATACATCTAAAGGTTTAATTTATGTAGAAACAGCCTTGTAGAGTTTTACAAAAACAATGTTTTTTGTTTTATTTGTTTGTTTTGTATTAGCCTTTGAAAAAGATGCATTAAGAGTCGAAAGCGCTCAGGCTAGTTAGATAATAGTTTTGCACTGTTCGACGTCAGTTTATCGCATCTATCTCAATACTTGTCACATGTGATCCCTTGCTGGATTCACTGCGCTCGAAAGGGCTGTTATTCGCCATATGATTTGTAATCTATATATATATATATATATATATATATATATATATATATATATATATATATATATATATATATATATATATATATTAGTTTTTTTTATTCTATTACATTTTATTATAATGATAACTTTATTCACTGGATTTGACATTTTTCCAGAAAATTCAGTTCAGTTCTATTTGTTACATGATAAGCAAGCATTAGTAGAATCATTGTATCTTTTGGTGACCTAGGTTCAAAGCTAGTTTCAAGTGTGGAGCAAACAACTTTTTTATTTTTTAATCTTATAGTAAAAGATTCATTTGGTGGAGTCAGAGCCATACATAGCAAACATGATAATCGGCATGTAAGGTTTCTACACCACTAGATGGAATCGTTCACATGACTCTATCTGGTGATCTGTTTTGCATTTTAGTTAGGCTTATGACACATTATTATAGTGATTTTGGCCAGTCTCACATTTAGCCAGTGGAGCTCAAAAAAGTTTTTGTTGTTTCCAGTTTGTGTTGAATTTTTATTTTAAATTCAATTTAAAGTAATTTATTTTCCCTGAATTTCCCTAAAATTGTCAGAATTCTTGGACAAAGTTTTTTTTTTTGAAATTATTCAGAATTCCAAACTGGATTTTTATTCTTGGTGATTCAACAAAGAACTTTTGACACATCAGGACAAAGCAGGTTATTGAAGATGTCATTGCCTTCCATCTTGGAACTTCATCAGGATTCGAACTGTCATTCATTTTGGACTTTTTATTGATAGGATTTATATTTATTAATTCTAGGATTAATTTTATGGATTTGATTCATAAACCGTAAGTCATTGTTCTTATCTTTATTTTGTTTTTCTAGGGAAATAACTTATTATTAAATTTTACAAAGCTTGTTGGCTTCACTCTTTTTTTGTTATATTTGTACGAGCCTAGACACATAATATATATATATATATATATATATATATATATATATATATATATATATATATATATATACACATACATACATACATACATACATACATACATACATACATGCGTACATACATACATGCGTACATACATACATTCTGCATTCTGAAGAAATATTAGTGTGGCAATTTTGTAACATATATCATATTCAAGCTCAGTATGATACTAAAATTAATGTCATAATTCTGAACTGTATTCATTTACAAATATTTTTTTTCTTATATTTACATGACATTCAAATCCAGTCATATTATCCATTATAATGTCCTCTACCCCCACATTGTTTTGTAAACAAGATGGCTCAATAATTGATCCAAACCAGACCAGATTTGAAATTTAGATCCTTGAATGAATCCCCAAGATCTGAATAGGTTCTTGTTACTGTAACCTTGTTTTTGATTTTTTTTTCTCAGTACCTTTATGAACAATTGTCTAGATTTTCAGGCCATTACAGTAGTTGTTCCATTTTGTTCACACATTGAGGTGGTGGGAAGGTTTTTCAACAATATTTTTAACAAGTCCATAAAAATTGTTTGCGCAATTTAGCAAATACCATTAAGGTAGACAAATATGAAATGCATGTTGTAGGCATGTGTTGATGACTTGATTAAGAATTTCAATTTCTATAAAGCACATTTTTTTTGCATTTTTACATTGTTTAAAACTTAGATATTTTGATCAGAAATTTTCACAAGTACAGATCTTTCTTTTTTGCCAAGGATTTAGCCTCCTAGACTCTGATTTAGACCAGTGTCCAACTTATCCTCATAAATTGACCAGTGTCCAACTTATCATAAATTGACCAGTGTCCAACTTATCCTAATTTGCTTAATAAATTGACAAAACTGTTTCAGTCTCATAAGATGAAGATAAAAACCATTCTGTAAAAATTGTTTTTTCTATGTCACAGCCCTAACTAAATTCCATTTTATTCATCTTGCTAGATTTTTACATTTCCTGTCAATTTTTAGTGTAAAAGAATATCATTAATTGTCATTTGGGGTGAGTGGGTTTGACATACAACCCAAACCTGCCATAGTATAATGCACCGGCAGATCAGGGTTTATGTTGCTTGTTCTACTAATTAGTCCTAATAGACTGCATAGACTCGGATCTGCTGATGAACTATGCTATGGAAGATCTGCATTGCCATTTTGCCATTGGGGGTTGGGTGACTTGGACTTTTAATGTAGCTTTAAGAAAATTTCAGTCATATCATAGTGATGTCTAGAACTGGGGCATCATGTCACAGACGTAGGAGCATGTCCCACCAGTCACATTATTCTAACATCAGGCCAACCAGTCCTAACACTAACTTCTTAATGCTGAGCAACTAGTGAGGCAGCTGTTAGTATCATTTTCATTAGTCTTTGGTATGACTTCACCAGGTATGACCTCCCACATCCAAGGTGAATGCTCTAATCACTAAGCCACCAGAACGGACAGATTTATAAATGAGTATATGCAGTATCACATCATGGACAAGTGTAACAGCACACAAGGCATGAATGATGGACAAAACCTGGTGTTGATAATTTGATAACACAACATATTATATCCCCATTCTAACAAAATTACACATGCAGTTTTAAATAAAAAGAACCACTGATGAGTCTGTTGAACAGAATTTGTATTGTTAGTATGTGATATTTTACCTGTGTGGCATGTTCAATAATTGCTTCATATTTCTTAAATTTAGGGGAAGACAGTGACATTATTTACTATGCACATATCTTGGGTGATTCCAGTCCATGTGGTTCGTGCAGAAGAAGCAGACGACTTTTACGTAAAAAATATTGGCACAGAAACACTGCAGGTACCATAATATAAAAACGGGAAGTTTAAAGGGGTTTCAAAATGTCATTGAAATTGGGATTGGTGTATTTGTAAGCTTTAATTGTTTCATCGTTAAAAACTTCCTTGACTTAAGAAGGGAGATGAGATTTATTGGAACCAATGAAGTCTAACCTCCTATCCCCCTTTTTTAAATCTGCAACTGAATTGAATTGCTGTAAGCAATCACATAAACAGCTATCACATATTTTTGACAAACAGTCAGCCACTAAATGCACTCTTGGAAGACTTCCAGCAATTTAAAGGTTAATGTTGTGGGTATAAGTATAAATATATGAAGTCAGTCATGATTTTGGATGCATGAAATTGTTACATTATTATTGATAAAGTAAATTTATTTTATTCAGTTATTATTGTTATCACAAAAAACCTTTAAAAATTGTGAAACAAGTAAAATTTCATTGAACATTAAATAATGTATAATTAAGGTGATATGTAACATACATAAACATCTGTAACAATATCGAGTGTTCCAGTCATACCAGATTGTTAATTCAACCAGTGATCTAAGATTAGCTTAATGCAAGCTGTAATTTTAACTTGAATTGCATTTGATTTTATCATTGGAAACAGTATTCTAATAACAGTATGGTATGTTCAGAATAAACTCTGATTTGGATGGAAACAAAGGTTCATTGCAATAGTAGGTTTGTTGAATAGTAGATTTATTGTAATGTTTGGTTTATTGTAATAGTGTTTATGGTAATAATTGGTTTTGTATCGGTAGCTTCATTGTAATAATAGGTTCATTGTAATAATAGGTTTATTTTAATAGTGGGTTCATGGTAATAGGTTCATTGCAATAGTGGGTTCATTGTAATAGTAATTAATTTAAAGGTCACTGGCCACCTATATTGTACAAACATTTGATATTATATTCATAAACAAAATGCATTTGTTACGTATGTACACCATAAAAAAGTTTAATTAGACTTAAAAATCCACTTTCTTCAATGAAATAAATAGAAGTACATTGTATACAGTGCTGTTACTTCCCCTTAGCTATGATTTCCCACCCATAGAGGATGCCAACTGGAAATGTGCGTCATTTCCAATTGGCATCCTCTATGGGTGGGAAATTGTAGCTAAGGGGAAGTAACAGCATTGTATACAATGTACTTCTATTTCAAGTAATTAAATTATTTTTTCTTCTTTACACTTATTCTTTTTGTGTGAGTATAACTAATTTTAATCATGTAATGCATATCTGATGTAAAAGAAAAATGTTGGAGTATGGCCTGTGACCTTTAATAGTATGTTTATTGTAAGAGTGGCTTTACTGTATTAGTAAGTTCATTGTGATACAGTGTAACCTGTCTTGAAAGACCACCTTTCTGCCAAAAACTAATGGTCTTACAAGACAGGTGGTCCCTCATGACAGGTCATAACACTATATAATCAATAAATCTGTACATGGAGAACTGGGTCTCTCAAGACAGGTGGTCTTTCATAGCAGTGGTCTCTCAAGACAGGTTTTACTGTGGTGGGTTTATTGTAATAGTAGGTTCATTGTAATATTAGGTTCATTGTAATAGTAGATTTATTGAAGTAATTGTTTATTGCAATAATTAAAGTTTATTCCAGTAGTAGTTATATTTTGTATTAGATTTATTGTACAGTATTTTTTTAAAAATTATTTATTGTAATAGTAGGTGTATTCCAACAGTTGGTTCATTGTAATAAGAGGTTCATTGTGATAGTACATTTATTGTAATAGTAGGTTTATTGTAAGGGATGAGTTATTGTAATAGTTGGTTCATTGTAATAATATATTTATTGTCACAGTAGGTTCATTGTAAAGACTAAAATTTTCATTTGACAAGAATTCAGAATAGCAGTTATTTTCATTTTATGAACTACATTGTAGATTGAAATGATTCTACATGTCCATGACAGCCCAAGTTTTGCATGGATTTAGCTTCATCACTTTCACATATAAAGAATGCCTTGTTAGGATATACATGTATCAAGTAATAACTTACAGAAAGTAAAGTACTTTGATCCACCCATGTTTCTTAATGCAGGTTCCCATAGGGGATGAGAGTCGACTTGGCAAGGTTCCATCTCTGGTTGGACAAGAGTTCAAGATAACAGGAGAGTTTGATAAAGCAGCAGCAGATATTCAGTTATCTTCTCTTGGTAGGACTAGCCCCTTTTTAACTCGCATGACAATAAGCCCAAGTGATATTTTAGTTTGAAGCTGCATCTATCATGCATCCAGGCTGTACAAATAATGCCAATACACATTCCAATATGGCCACTGATACCAAAACTAGAAATAAAATATCAGTATTTCTTTTTTGAAAACAGCTAAACAGAAAACAACCAAATTTGACAGAAAGCATCCTGGTATAAGTGCTTTTAAGGTTTATACAAATTATACTGATCTGTCATATGATATTGGACATGTTACTGTACATAGAATAGTCTCTCAACAAATTCTTCTCAAAATTTTGCAACCAAATTTTATAGTAATCACTCTGGAATAAAGGTCTTTTAATTTTAAATGAATGATGACATTGTGCTATTAAATGTTGTCACCTTTATAAGTGCTAGAAACTTTAATTGACTTCTCAAAAACAGCAAAACAGAATTTTATAGAATGGTATAAGCAGCCTGGCATTAATTTCAGTCCACCATTCTATAGGGATGCTGTTACATTAAATGAAAAAAAAATTAAACAAGTTCTTCCCAAAAACAAACACTTTTCAGAATTTGAAAACTTTGACAAAGCATTCTTGGCCTACATGCAAATTTAAGATGTGAAACACATGAATGGTGTACATATAATATCAAGCTGTGTAAAGCTTGATCCACTGGCATATTAAGTGCTGCACCACAGATAAATGGTCTGCTTGTAAACCCTGATTTTCCAGCATAGTCACACCACTGATGAGGGTTCAACATACAGTTTTGAGCTGTGTAAACCTGATCTGCCAACATGCTATTAAAACACAAATGAGGGGTCATCATACAATTGAATTTAGGTCATTTTCACCACATTACTACTTGTAGAGTCTTGTGACCCGTTTGATGCTTCATGAAGAAACAGTGAAAACTAGGTCACTGCAATAGTAGTTCATTCAATTTTGCTTACCTTTATGTTAAGCTCTGTTTCTCGAGGTGATAACTTATGTTTACCGAGGTGAGAACTTATGTTTACCGCAGTTTCTCTAAGACTGTTGCTTATAGGGCCATATAACTTTGGATAAAGTTGCATCACTATGATGTGTATTTCACACTACAACTACCTGAATTATTCTTTGCAGTGAGCCTAGTTTCTCAGACAGTAATGAGAAAAGCACTACACCATTGATTTAAAAGCAGGTCACTGTTACCTATTCTTCACATTCCAGTGACCTGCATTAACTTTTGTGATTAGTTCCATTGCTCAGATGATGTTACCATCATGTAACTGATATGTAGATTGTTCATGAGAAGCCAGCACTCTTTACTCGACACTAAGCCATATGTCATGCTCCAGTGCTCTACATTAACATTTGCATTAACTGTTTCTTTGACACTACTGATGCCAAGTGATTTAAATTGAGACATAAAATGCATCTTAAAATGTAATACACTATTGAAACAAAGCCAGATTTTGCAATATGGCCCTAAATAGATAATTTAGTGGATACTTCAAGAAATGAAAATATTCAATATTTTTACAGACCACTTTATTGTGTTCCTTGTTTTTAATGTAGATAAAAATATGTCCTCTAAAAGTTCAGTCATGGGAATCAGTTATAATTGTCATTTATTGTTTTTCCTTTGAACTTTAATTATAGGAAAATTAAAAAAGGAGTGTTAAAATGTATTTTAATTAAAGACAATACCATATAGAAATTTTTAAAAATTTTCTTTTTTAGGTTGGGTCTCCATTTTGCTTCCATCAGGCATCACTGGACATGTTCGTGTTTTTACTCCAGGACGTGTAGGCTGTTATCTGAGACAACCACCTTTGCTTCCAAATGTAAAGGCATTCAAGGGACGGAGAATTCGTGGCACACCAGAATATCAGTTGAAGAAACTGAAAGCTTGAATACTTGACATAAATATTTTTTGTATCAGATCACAAAAGAGTTAGCTTGGAAGCAGTGTAGATAAAGCTAGAACCCAAATAAACATCAGTTTATTCAAGTCTGCTGCTTTGATTTTCCTTACTTTGCAGACCTTCAGCTTCTTATCTCACAAGTTTTCAAATTAATGCTGCATTTTACTGTTGCTGTTGATCCTGATTTCCATTTTTAAAAATTAAACTAGCATAAAGAGCATAATATTGGCCAAATAATGTTAAGCAATTGTTTTACCAGCAAAATCCACCCAGATCAGATAGTGAGGCATGTTAATTATTAGAAAACTATTGTGTTGTTGCCTAAAACCAATATTAGTTACATTTAGTGATGTGAGAGTTTCAATAACAGTTTTTACTTCACTGAATTGTAAACATGCACTGTGTTCAGGTGATTGTCTTGTTTTTGACAGGATCCACTACATTTGTTAGGTTGACCAGATGTTAGGTGCAACATAGATCATCTCAAAGCAACACCTGAACATTGTTAGCATGTGCTTTTTACTTTATTTTGCAACCCTGGAATTTATTGTTGTTTACTGTAAATTTGTCACAGGTTTATAGACATCATGATACAAGTGTGTGATAAACAATGTACTTTAAAAACTCTGCATTCTGTATATTAAAAAAATGTATTGAGGATCAAGCTTTTTATGATGATATTAACAGTTGTCTGTGAACACAGGTACAAAGAAAATACTGTACGTGTAGTACAAATATGATACAGTATGGTTTCACAGTGTACAAAATCGTATGTAGAAAACAAAAGACCTGTTACCTAGACTGCAGATAGGTGAAAAATAGCAGCAGAGATGAAGAAAAAAGAAAGATGCAGATAATTTGAGAAGAAAACTAATGCTTATTATTATTTTCACAAAATATTAAAGAAATTCAGGGTTCTGAAATTGAATGAATGATTGCACCATTTATGTTCTTATTGGACCAGAATCATTACTGTGTACATGTATTTATAGTCTTGTAGGATGATGCATTTGGTTACTTTCAAAAACAGGTTTCTAATTCTAGATGGATTACTAGATTCAGAAGAACTGTATTCCTAATATGCCTACTTATAGGTTGGCATCTCTATTGATGTATTTAGCTAGTGCTAAATTAAACTTCCATCAGTCTCTGAAAAAAGCAACTCACCCTCACTCCAATTGTATGGAGTTCTGAAGGTACATGAAACCAGGGTATGAAATAATCCATCAGCCTTGGTACAAGCTTGAATCTGGCTCAGGACAGCAGGTGCACAGATAGTAGCATTACCAGTGCCAAAATCTATCTCCAGTTACAATGCTCTTATTCAGTTCTTTTTCAATTTTCGTTTTACCTTTTACTTTTTTGGTAGGTTTATCTTGACATGCCATTAAATAAAATATACCTCTTCTTGATAAAAACTGGCACAATAGGGTCCAAATACATAGTGCACTATAAGCAAGGGCACGAGTTACCAAGGGACAAACAAATTAAGGGGATGCAGTCTGTGCTGAACATTAAAAACGGGGGTGCATGGCAGTGGTTACACAACTGTTTAATGACTGAATGCCCATTTTACAAACACACTGAAAATAAGAGTTATCTAATAAAGTTCATTAATTTATATAAATTTCTTCAACCTCTAAAAAATTAATATCATTTATGGGTTTCTAAAACCATTAAATATATTCAAAAACATTGTGTACTATGTAATGGCTTTATGTTGTTGATTCTAAATTAAACAAGATTCCTTTGTTCAAAAATGCAGATTCCTTTGTTCAAAAATGCAGGACATTTGTATCAGGAAATACCTTCAACATCAAAACTTTTTTTTATATTCTATATTGAATCTCAAAACAGTTATCAGGAAATGCCTTCAACATCAAAACTTTTTTTTCTTTATCTATATTGAAACTCAAAACAGTTATCCAATATGTCATATTTTCTCTTGGATAACTGTTCTGAGTGCAAGAATATTTTAGCATAATTTGAAAAGTAAGAAGAGGTTGTGCCATGATCTTATCTTAGTTATGGATGTTGGTGTTGTCACAACCCTGCATATATTAGTCCTTTTCCATGACACTATTTCCATGAAAATGTCTAATTCATAGACAAGTACTTGTCCACATACACAAGTAACAAGAAAATCTGCAGAGTATGCTATTTTTTATTACAGTGCAAAAGACATGCATATATGTTTGGCCTTGAGCATGAATGTTTTAAAAAATACTAGAAAACAACACTCTGAACAATATAAAAAAAATCATTATCACTGCTATGATGTATATTATACTACAGATATGCAAAGTTCACCCGGTGGGAGCCACCAAAGCTCACTTGGCATAGCATCAGCCTCATAATCCAAGAGTTGTGGGATCGATACCATCCCAAGCCAGCTAGTGTTGGATGTCTTGACTTCCTTAGCAAAGACACTCAACTCCCATTTCCTTGACATGACAGTCAATAATATGCAAAAAGTGCCATTTAAATCAACAAAAACAATAAACAAAACTTGCACTCACTCAAAAGAACAGATTTTTCACAAAATTATAACTATCTACAGGAATTTGGTTAAAAATGCAATAAAGAGAAAGATTCAAAGAAACTATACAAGATTTTGGTTTGATATTTAAACATGAATGAAAACATGAATTTTACAAAACATTTACTCAAATGTAAACATAAAGCTGCTCTTTTATAAATACATAATGATAAATGCTTAAAGGTGATTACTGGTAGTGACTGAAAAAACAAACATAAGAAATTTATGTACAAAATTCAGTAAGTTGTCAGTGCATCATTATAAAAACATGTATTACAAGTTCAAAACCCATTTCTCTTGCCCAGCATACAAATGCTAGCTCTTACCTTTTTGCAATTGAACAGTTGTGACACAAACTGTACAACTAATTAAGCATAAACTTGCTGCCAAGTGAACTTCATCTGCAAACAACCAAGACTGATCTGTTGCATATTGTGCTGGCAGGTCATGGTCTTCTGTTGGCACATTAAGAAATGGCCCATCTTGGTTCAGGTAGTTAACACCTGATCCAACTTGCATGTAAATAAATGTATATAAGTGTAAATAATGGCATTTTAACATCTGGAGCTTTAATTTTAGACTGATAAAAGCAGTAGGAAAGCTCATATGACCTTGAATGCAAAATGTGAAGAAAAAAAATAAAAATTGCTACTGTTGATTAAAGTTCATAACCTGAATTGTCATGAGCAGTTTACAACATTAACTTAGACCCACCTTACCTATAAAATTAACTTCATAAATATAAATATATCCTCACATCTCATTTTTCATACAAGTCATTATGTGACTAAACCCATAACATCTAACTCAGTCCTTTTTACTTTCTTAAAATGATGACTTAACTTCAGATCACTTGTATATGCACAGGCCCCTTGTCTTTGCCTTGCTAATATTATATGTACTACAGTGGAACAGAACCATTTAACTTGTAGGGGTAAAGGGATTGGCTCATATAATCAAACTTGCTACTTTTCATTGTACTCTGCATTAGGGCAAATTAATGGTTATCAAAAGATGCCTGGATCAATATAGGGCTGATTTTAATTATTCTTTCTTTTCTCGTAGAACGACTTCACTATTTGGGGAGGAATTCTTGTTAGAAACTCCCCATGTCCGATTTGGACATTTTCAGAAATCACTCCCTTTGGACATATCCTGCACTTATAACTGTTAACAAAAAAACATTGTTTTATATGTTATTGCGCATGTATTAGCAAAATCTTAAGTGTTTGGATTTACATTGAGTTTAGCAGAGAAATTATAAAGATTATGGTTCTTTGTTCACATTTTCATGAAATAACTATTATGGATGCAATGAGATCAATTGGGTGTGTGCATGCCAACTATTTACACTGTTCAGTTGCCAGTTTTCTTGTACATATTTATTTATGTACCAGTCTATGGTTATTTACCAATGCATAGATCTCTTGAGACAAATTACCATGTAATTGTTATTTAAAAGTATTGTTTGTAGATTTGCACCACTTTGATATTGCACAATATGCCCCAAACATCATGTCATAGTGGAATTTCACCATATTGCCCAAACATTGTCATTGTGGGGTTTCACTATTGTTCATACATCATGTCATAGTGGAGTTTCACTATTGCCCAAACATTATTTCATAGTGGGGTTTTATTATTTGCCAAAATATGTCATAGTGAGGTTTCACTATATTGCCCAACATTTTGTCATTTTCACTATATTGCCCAAACAGTGTGACATAGTGGGGTTTCATTATTGGCCAAATATATGATTTCATAGTGGGGTGGTTGCAATGTATTGCTCAAACATTGTATTGTAGTGGAGTTTCATTGTATTGCCCAAACATTGTTTTTATGGGATTTCACTACTGCTCAAACATTGTATCATAGTAGAGTTTCATTACTGCTCAAACATTGGGCCATAATGGGGTTTCACTATTGCCCAGACATTGTGTTATAGTGGGGTTTCACTGTATTGAAAGTTTGAGCTTTTCAATGGATTTTTATGAAATTTTCATTGTGCACATCAGGTTGTGTCAACACGAATGGTTGACATAAACTTATCAAGATCTTGTTTAGCTGATACTTCTCTGAATAAGCAGAGGTTCCATTATACCTTAGTAATCACAAAGGGAAATGGCATCAACAACTTTCAATACTTGTCTACAAAATATTGGAAAAGAATACTTACCCTTTGAACTTTTCCTTAGTCATAAAAACATATTTTCATAGATTTATAAACTTTTGGGGGAGGGGACATGTCAACATTACAAATTTAAAATCGACATATACAAATCTTGTATACACATTCAAGAAATAAAAATTGTTCTTGATGTATTCTTCAATCTGAGCACATTTAGATAGAAAAAGAATTTTTCCTAAGGACAACAATCAGTGGTTTCATCAATTTCTACTTTTGTAGAATCAATAATATACCCAAAGATAACTAGCTCGAACTATTCCATCTTGGGAGAGGAGTAGGGTGGGGAAATGGAGATTCAATCATAATGTAATGAGGATATTCCTCATATAAACATTCATGTACAAAGAATTGTCTATTCTACTGTCCAAAATACTCTACAATATTTAGCTGTGTATTTCTCTTTATAAATTGGTACAGTTAACATTCTACTGTCCAAAATGCTGTACATTATTTGCCAGTACAGTGTATATTACTCTTTATAAATTGCTAGTTAACATTCCATTGTCATAGAAAAAAAAATTAAGTGCACCAAGTTTTTTCACCCATTCTGATTTTGTAAAGAAAAATGCACAAGTCATGTTAAATGAATATATCATTTTAAAATTATTGTAATAAGAAAACAAATAATGTAGAATTAGGGGATAAAAAACTTGTATTGAAGTTTACAGGATGGTTGTTTTACAATGACAAATTGAGTCTTACTAGCAACATATCAAGAGAGCAGATAAAACATATTTGAAACAGTAAACCCTGATCAATGACCCTATGCATGTATCATCAAAACATGAAACTTTTCTGACATTAATTTCTCCAAATCTTCAAAACACCTGTTATTCAACATTAATGACCCCATATCTTCAAAATGCAAGACTCTTATCTCCACATTAATGACCCCATATCATCAAAACAAAACAATAGCTATCTTACATCCATGACCTAATATCAAAACAAAAAAGCTGATATCCATTAATGACCAATATCATCAAAATACAAAATTGGTACCTGTCATTAATAACCTGATACCCTCACAGTCGTCAAAATAAAAAAAACAGGTATCCTCAATGATCCATATCCTCAAAACACAATAGTTACCGGTCAATAATGACCCCCATATCCTCACAGCAACAAAACAAACAACTGCTGTCCCCTATTAATGACTCCAGATTTCAAAGCAGAAAAATGTGATCTCCAGTTGTACACTGTACACTTTCCTGAATTTTATTGAAAACTGTATAAAACCTTTTTCTGTGAACTTTTAATTGGTAGAATTATTGCATCAAAATTTCTTTACATCATGGACTTTATTAAAAGACAGATTTTAGCACTGGACTAATCAGAAAGTGAGTTACATTTATAAAAGTGTTAATATTTCAGGTAACTAATTTCCCATGTAATGTTCACATATTGATTCATACACAATTTCACATAGATGCATGCACAACTAGACAAAAGTAAACACCAACAAAAATTGCATCAAAAGAAAAGAATAATTTAAATGTATATAAAATGTCACTCTGAAAAACACAAACATTGCAAAAGTATATTTGGAAGAATATACAATATTATTTGCTACAAAACCAGAGAAAACTAATCTTTATTTTCAAAACAATCTTTTCAATTATTAAGGCTCAAAAATATCCATCAAACATACATGTTTTCAAGTGGAATGATTTGTCTCCAAATTTCAGTCAGTTGCCCACTTTGAAGTTACAAAGATTCTTAATTATGGACCCATTCCTATACTGAGTATTATAAGGATCTAGTCATGTAACTAGAATTTATTAACTAAACACCTAATGATTTGATGCCTGGCTTAAAGAATACACCCGATCAAGAGAATAATTTAAAAAAAATACTTATACAATGGCTCTTTTACAAATAAACAAACTTTTGGAAAAGTAAGTAATACTTATTCTTTTTGTATAAGGAGGATGGGAGTTGGGTATTTGGAAGAAAATACAATATGTCGGATATAACTTGTAATCAATATAATAAGTAGCAATCTAGTGCTGTCTATTTATGCACTAATCAGACACCTAATATACCTAAACATGCTATGGCCATTTCATATTAATCACCATGTATACATCCATGTTAAAGCAGACATGGAAAAGTCTTGTCTCCAGGATTTAGAGTCAAATACCCACTTTGAAGTAACATTAGTCAATACCCACTCTGAAGTAACATTATAGTAAAAAAAAAAAATACCCAGTCTGATGTAACAAATAACAATGGACATATTCCTGCAGTGATAAGAATCTAGTTGCATACCAGGAATTTATTGACAGGACAACAAATGATGCTGCATGCTTATAGAATACATGCAGTCAGATGACATACCCATCTTCTAGTATAAGTGAAGTATTCACATGCAGTTTTGACACTGACAGTTAATATGTAATTCAATCAATATCTGTCATACACTTTTTAAACTCTCTCTCTCTATAATATCCATGTATGGGATTAGGTCCATCTTCAATAGTTCATTTCCACATCATTTAGACTTACCTCCCTTGACAAGGCTAAAGCAATATATCAGTAGCTAATGTCTTTGGTTACATTGTGGTTGTAACTATGCTATATTTTTTTCTATGCAGCATTTTAAGGTAGTTAAATATACAGGCTTTTTATGTAAAATCAATCTCTTAGTAAATATCCTTAGGGCTGATGTACAAATTACACAGTATTAATAACCTGACCACCTCACCTTCTGCAACCAGCACTATGTATATTGCTTGCTTGACTTTACATTGCATGCTTTGTAGTTCAAAGAGATTTGTAAAATATATAATTTGCATATAATACTGTCACCATAAAGCTTCAATGAAAAAAAAAAGACTCATACCCTTACAACCATAAGAAAACCAAGGCAAATGGTGAGGATGGAGACTAGCTATATGCATGGCAGGCTTAATTAATAAAGAATTATGTACATCTTACCTAAGGAAAAAAAATGACTAGCCAATAGCTATCATTAGTCACTTAACTCCCAATCAAGTAGCACCACAGGATAAAGCCCATTCATAACATTTGGATCATCTCTGACCTTACCCCAATATACTTCTACAACAACAAATGCTTCTTTATCAGATTTTGCCAGTAATTAAAAGTAAATATTTAGTGATTGTTATTCAGATAATGTGGATTATTTTTTTGCTATTAGTAATTGCTTTTCAAAACTGAGTTCTTTTTGAAACTGATGTTGATTTCCAATTTACATTCACACAATATTTAAAAAGAATCATAAAAGAGATGATGCTGACACATTTGAAGAATAACTTTCTCATTACCTTCTGAATAATAGCTATATCAAGATGTGTTGCCCCTGATGTCCCAATTTTATATTACCATCAACTGTATTTATTGTATGGAAGTAATATAAGCATACAAGACTTTGTCATTAAGAGCTTTTTCTCTACACACTGATATGAATGCCATATCCACATTTGCCATTTTTATACAAATAGTTTTATCCTAAGAGGATGTTTTTGTGGCAACATAAATTTGTAGAGGATCTGAAAAAAGGAGACGTACTAAAATGCGAAATGATAGATTTGTTAGACTAGGTTTTTCCTGGTGGCACTACCAGTTGCTTCAAGGAGAAATAAAATGTTCTGTCAATATTACAAATTTTTTCATATATAGCTTATATCAATAATGCAGTATAAAGCATAAAAACAATATCAATATCACAAAGTAGATTGTGCAAATAAACTAGCTGCTTGCTTGTGGTTTTAACACTGAGTTTACAGCTTTTAAAAAAAAAACAGTAAGTAAACATATACAAAATCAGTGAACAAATATAACAGATTCTTAAAAAGCTGGAGATATTTTTAGCAGTTTTATAATGTACATGTAAAGTAGATGCTCATAATGGTTTATGAAATAAACTTAAGGATTTAAAAATATACAAAATATTTCTATTTGCAAAAGAATTTCTAACATTTTAGAAATGCAATGCTGAATTGATATACTTCAAATATGGATTGAATAATTTGGAATGTAAGAATATCAACAGCATTTTTGCTTAGACCTATATAACCAATAATAGCCATGTAATTGGCAATAGCCATGTAATTGGCAATAGTAAAGTATATAATTGTAATTATACAATTGGTAATTGCTATATAAAAAGTAATTATGTAATTTGTAATAGCTGTATAATTGGTGGCAGCTAAAATATTGGTAATAGCTATATAATTAGTAATCAAATACTACAAAATAAAGTTTATAACATTATTATAATAATAGTTATAGTAGCAATATCAATATTAAATGTATAATAAAAAAATAGCACAAAAATGTAAAGTCAAGCTAATTTCACTGTAATGATCTGCTGGTATAATTGAGGTCAATGTAATACTACCTACTATTTTATTAATATAAAAACAGTTTAATAACAAAAATTTCTAGAGGTACAGAAAAAAAAAACATTATTTTGATCTAAGAAAAAACAGATTTCTAATGGTCTCTTGCACCAGGAAGTACCTTGAAATTTGCAGAATGCCCTAGGATTTATAAGTGGTATGTACATAACGCAAGTAGATTCAAATACTTTTAATTCAATAGGAGTAAATGCTGTTAAAGTTCTAATGTCTATGGGCAGGGGGATCATAAAATTGGGAGAAAATATAATTTAAGCTTTTCTGCCATGTGATTGACCCCACAAAATTATGAGCAAAATCGGTTTTCAAATTATTTTTGTACATACCACTGTTTATTCTTTTCAGGCTTTTGCAGTACAGTAAAGTTTTGTCCTGTATTTCAAGATGATGATGTATGGCACTCTGGATTAATCTATCATGACATGTATGGGGGTTTAGTTCTGGACCTGTACTTAACCCCTCTGTCTCAGTACAGACTCAAACTCTGATTCGGACAGTTTTCCTTAAACAAATTCATTTACAAGATATGTGAACATATTACTTTTCGACAGAGATGTATGTCGTGTGTGTATATATATATATATATATATATATATATATATATATATATATATATATATATATATATATATATATAGCTGATTCCTTAACAATTTTAACAAATAGAAGACTGTGGCAATGCAGTTTGAAGTCTGAGTGCTTGCTGACGTTAAGTAGTTTAGGTTCACGATTCATCATGCTGTATCAAATCACCCACAAAAGAACCTGGTTATTTTACTATACGTGCTTGCTTACAAGTCGAGTCCAACTGCAAACATCATACACCCTAATCTGCTGATTATTTCTTGCAAACTGCAGAAACCAAGACATGTCGATGCATTATGCAACAGGAGATCTGGACGTGCAATTTGCAGTTGGACCTTAAACACGAGTACTATTGTTAGACTTTTCTATGAAATCTTCATTTCATATATTCAACCAGTTACGTCAGATGCATGTAAAAAAAAAATTACAAGATAGCAAATGCACAGTCTACCCTAGTTTGTACTTGCAATTGAACTCCAGTAAACTTTAAGATATTTGAATTTTATTTTCACATTTTCTATACTAAGGGCAGTCACAGTACTGCAAACAGACCATAGGAAACCTTTATCCTTTATTTGATATATAATTTGAACCGATTTTTAGCATCGTTTGCTTCGAATGGTTATATGGTGATACGTCAGATTTGTGTTTATTTGAAAGTTCTTATCTTCCTCAATTTATTTTTTTGCAGAACTTTTTTAAAATTTGACTTTTTTGGCATCAATGGCTGTGATGTGCTGACGTGCCGTTACATCTTATTACTACTACAATTTATCTGCTTCATATTCGTCCAAGCAAAGTAACGTATGTGCCAAGAAGCAGTACCAGAAAGCTCAACAAGAACTTTTACATAATGCATGAAATAAAATTAAATAACGCTTTCTTTATTCTGCTTTCATTTTTCCTGCAACAACGGCTGCCTTCTCTTCTGGGGTTTTCTGGTAACCAACTCCTCTAGCATGTGGACCTAAATTTGTGTCGAACACAAAATCCCAGAGAACCTTGACCCATGATGTGTGGTAAGGCAAATGGTCGTAGAATTCTGGAGCAAGGCGCTTGACTTCTGGAAGTTTATTGTAGGGGATATAGGGAAAGTCATGGTGTTCGATATGGTATCCTACATTGAAGAGGATGAAGTTTAATGGTCCGTAGTATGAATGTGTAGCTTGCCCCTTGTTGAAAAGATAGTGCTCTGAAATGAAATGCCCAGCCAAAGGGTGGAAGCCAATTCCCATTAGTGTACCACAAAGAAGGTAGATTAAAGACTTCAACCCGAAAATCTTCAAAACTGCAACGTCAAAGGCAAGCTGAATAATCGAGTTTATTATTTCCCAACCTGTCAGAGGTTTTGGACTCTTGTAGAATGGGCGAAGAGAATGAAGAAGTGGATGAATTATCAACCAAATGATTTTGGTTATTGGATGACAGAACAGAAAGCTTTCTAGCCTTGTGGGGATGTCCACATCTTGATTCTCTTCTCCGAGATATCGATGATGATCTGCGTGGTATTTCTTGTAGCTAATAGCCATTGGGGCAATGATTGGAAGATTGCACCAAATACTCAAGAGCCGATTTAATTTTGGATGACCATGGCCAAAGGCAAGGTTATGTCCTATCTCGTGTATTGCGCTTGCCAGCGAATGGTTCAACACAGCTCCACAGCAATACGCCAGAATTAAGATGGTCGTCCAGGAGGAATCTCTGATTAACCAAGCGAAAAGGAGCTGAGCCAGAACCTCCGCTGTGACAATATAAGCAATGGCTGGGTTGTAGCCCATCAGTTGTTTAATTTCCGGATGTTTCTTGAGGATTTCTTGTCGCCTAGAGGAATGGGGCTCCTCTTGATAAATCCAGTCACTGTCGTCCGACTTGATGCGGACAGCAAGGCTGCCGAATCGGTGAAACCACTTCATGTTTTGTCTATTTTTTTTTCTCTTTGTCTAAAACAAAATAAAGGAAACGATCGTTTTAGTCATGAAATAATACCAAATTGTAAAGATTCTTAAACGGTACCGTTACTAGTATATAAGTACATTTTTTTTCTGCGATATGTAATACCGATGTGCCAGTGAGAGAGAGAAAAAAACATGTTGGTTTAAAGGGGGTATCTGCAAATCCAGTGTCCTGAGTCAAAGCCAAGCAGGTAAAAATGTTTTAGTAATCATAAAACGATGGCGATGACAAGTTTAAAGATTTCTTATGACGTTTTCACATTTTTATCCTAACTAGCTGACAAAATAAATTGGTTTATCTCATTCCTATATATGTTGTTGCAGAGCTTGCCCATATCAGAAAGTCATATGCCAAATCCTTGAGGAGCTCATTTATACCTCACATGTTTCGCTAAATGACGTATATCTTACTCTGGTGGTTATTCACTGGTAGATTACCTTATTATACTTATGAGGTCGTGAAAGTCAGCTATTATACTTATGACGTCATGAACGTCAGCAATTTGTTGCAGTTTTAGTATTACATAGACAACTTTTGTCAATAAAGTATATTCCTTCTTTACTACAAATGTTTGATATAAACTAACAAAATTCATGCATCTTCGACGTAAAAATTTGAACAACAAATTACCAATATTTCTATAGTTTTATCAATATACCGATCTTAGGGCCGATCGTGTCAAGTGTTGGGAGGTAGGTGGGGGAATGTTAGAATGGCCCTGACTTTCCTGATAGGGCACCAAAGCAAACATCTATGTGTCTATTTACTCATCAAAGTGTGCATAATACCCAATAAACGTGTGCATGAATAAAACGTTGCGTACATTTGTTTGAGATATTTAGCGGGGCGGGAGCAGTGCATACGATGGACACACACACACACACACACACACACACACACACACACACACACTCTCTCTCTCTCTCTCATACGCAGATGCTGACAAAAGATACACCTGCATTTAACAAAGAATATATATCTTTGGAAAATGGTCTAGCATTCCCTAAAGGTATGATATAAACTCCAAACTTTGGCTAGTTATATAAAGCCTCGGAAAAGAACGGTACCAAATTTATTACGACACGCGAAATGGTGAAATATCAGCATTTATTCTTAACTAGGTCGCGCGAGAAAAGGAAGAAGTGTCCTCTCTTGCAATTTTATTTTAATGCATGTTTGACTGATTGGTGTGTGTGTGATTTAGATTTTTAACGTAACTTTACAATTGTTCAGTCCAGTCATATCGCTACGATGTCTGCAGTGTGACAGTTCATAGTGATATCTGCAGACATGTGGCATGATGTACCACTCAGTCACATTATCCTGACAACAGGTTAACCAGTCCTAACACTAACATCTTGATGCTGAGCGCCAAGCAAGGCAGCTGTTAGTACCATTTTTTAAATATATGGTATGACTCAGCCGGGGTTCGAACCCGCGACCTCCAGCATCCGAGTCGGGTGCTCTACCCACTATGACACTTTTATTTACACTAAATTTCTAACATAACCCATCTAGACACAAATACTATCGCATACATAGCAAAGAACTCAAAGAAGTAGTTGCTGTTGTGGGGCTTAACACCATTTTTCAGCACTCGGTAGGCGGCCAATATCAATGGTGGATTGTATTCAAAATGCGAGTCAGTCTCTCTCTCTCTCTCTCTCTCTCTCTCTCTCTCTCTCTCTCTCTCTCTCTCTCTCTCTCTCTCTCTCATTGGAGGGTGTTGGGGTGTGTATTTTCAACCACTTCTCTATAGGACAAAGTACTAATGATATTAAAAAATGGGAACCAGTCTATAAATTAGTGTACATTGAATAGAGTATATACGGGTTTGGCTAACCAGGATTGGTTAATAATGTAAGTTATGTTTTAGAAAAAAAGAATCTTGTGTGACCTTATCCTAGCTTAAAGTGAATAGAGACATTGTTTTATTTATGGAATTTCAGTTTGGAACACTCATTACTAAAATTAGCACCTGACTCTGATGCGGAATTGGAAGCACATATTTCAAACATATGCAGGTCCAGAAAATACCGCAGCTCATATCCTTTCCTCTGCACAGAAGCCGACTTCCAATTTTCATCTATACTGATAAATATAGAATTGGTCATGAACACACCAAAATTATAAGTTATTGAATTTTTAATATCATGGTGTTTGCATAGTTTTACTATGGAAACTGAATTCGTATCGTGATTCCTTAAGGAATTATGTGATTGCGGATTCAATGTAACATGTAAAACTACGCACCTCCGAAATGAAAGATTTGATAATGGAATTGCTTCCATAAGAACTGCCTGCATGATGTTTTGCAAAAAACAAAGATAAAATACTAAATAACAAGAGTCGTACTTAGTTTAAATTACAATCATGACATAAACAAGATTAACCTTAGCAAGTTATGAAAATAAATTAATTGAGCCAAGTAATCAGAAATATTTTTTTTTATTCTTAATATGCAAAATATGCACTCTGAGCTGGTCAAATATCCTAAACTTGATAAACTTGATTTTACGTTTGCGAAAACATATGCTGAAATATGTTATATGAAGAATTTTATTTTGTTAAAATTAACTTCAAGATGTTTATCTGACTGAGTCATAACAGCCAAAGAAAATTACGGCCAGGTGTTTGGAACTATTTTGTTAGACTCCTAACATGCGTGTTCGCCTAGCTGGTCGGTGTGGAGATACTATCAAAAACTATAGTGAATCGCCGGATAGCAGACTTCGGTTTCGGGATAGAGCAACGATTTCTTTTTTTTTTTTTTTGGCAAATACTTTTCTTCATAAATCTTAAACTAGCACCAGGAGAAAAAAATGTGTATAAAGCACTCTTGGTGATGATGTAAGCAGTGTGATCAAAGCACTATACATGTTGATAAATCAGTTGCATAAAAAAATGACTAAAAGAAATTTTGCTTCGCAAACATGGACGATAAACAGATACCAATTGGAATCGAACTTTACCTAGATTTTTTTTTCACATTCACAGTATAAATCAAGTATATTATCTCCTTTTTTAAAGCCGTGATTGGAAATGTCAGACCAGGGTTCCTTACCACCTGCTACAAAAGTTTTAGTGAACTGAGATATTCTACACATGTCCGAAGATAAGAGACAGAAAATCTTTACTCAGCTTAGTCTGGTCCCCTGCTTAGTATGCTCCCTGCGTTGCACTCCGTTACACTAAGCTGGGCGGAGTGCAACGCAGGGAGCATACTAAGCAGGGGACCAGACTACACTCAGCTCCACGTGCGTATTCTATCATTTCTATCACAAATATCACCTGACTTCTCGCGGTGAAATAGCAGCGACATATTAAGTTTACATTTACCAAATTGTTTTCCTGTATAAGAAAGAAAAGTGATAACCATATTAAAGGACATTCTTAGATTTTTTAAAATGTAATGCAATAAAGAGAGTAATATTTCAACTGTATCCCAGAGTGTTCTTCTAAAATCATGAGAAGGTTCATCAACTTAATCGGCACAGCATAGCGCAATATAGAGAGAAATATTGTGGCAGTGAGATTGCAAACTTTTTATTAGAATGAATTCACTTGCATATATTTGCCCGGCAAGACTTCTCTTGGAAGTCACGCATTGGCACGGCCTATAACCTACTCTAGAGACATAGACCATAAAAATATCTGCAATTGTGTAGCCCCCAGCTAATGCCAACTCTACCTGCACGCAAACAACCAACTGACATTAATACATTTAGGTGAGACTTTTTTTTATCGTCTTCCTGAAATATTATACCAAATCGAATCGAATCGCTCATCTTCAGTTCGTACAGATGTAGTTCAAGTTACAAGGAAGAGACCATATTTACCTATGAAAATGTTACCTCCATCCCCGTCTCTCCCGAGAGCGTTATCAGGTATCACAAGCCTTCATATATCATCTATCGATCATCCTCCTCAAACACAACATCAAATATGATCACCCTCCTTCAATCGATGTAGGCGGAAATTAGAATACAAGGAAAACGGTAAGGGCCAGACGGTCATGACCTATCACAATATATCCACGAAAGTACGGATATAAAAACATACTAAATTTGAAAGGAAATATTTTTGTTGCATTTCATATAGTTACATACTATATCCAACTTTATTTTTAAGCAAAACATCGAGGAAAATCATGAAAATCACAACAGGTGAGGCCTATTTACTGATATGTCTAAGTATATATATATATATATATATATATATATATATATATATATATATATATATATATATAGATATATATATATATATATATATATGCATGGATGTAGACAGGTAAACGTTGAACGAAAGGTTATTCGGATCTCCTTTCGATACACCAAAAGGTTGAACATTCTAACTACATGTGTAATACTTCATTTAAGATTAATCTGGTTGTTTACACATTTTCAAATCAGACCAGTCCTATTGTTTCTATTACTATAGATACAGCTGCCGTTACAAATGCGTTTTTGTATGTGTGTCTACGATCCATGCGTCTAAGTGTCGATGGATGGATGTATGCATGCATGCATGTTTTATCTGAGAACGTCGGTATTTACATTTGCATGTATACGCGTAGCTACGTATCTGTTTACTAAAATTTGAACGTCAGTACTTGCTTTGTACGCAGGTATGTTGGTATGCTATGTATGCATATATGTAAGTATGCACCTTTGTTTCTTTGTCCGTCTGTACGTCTGCTTAACTC
Source organism: Potamilus streckersoni (assembly GCA_016746295.1). Classification (NCBI taxonomy): domain Eukaryota; kingdom Metazoa; phylum Mollusca; class Bivalvia; order Unionida; family Unionidae; genus Potamilus; species Potamilus streckersoni. The sequence continues at coordinate 1,534,044 of JAEAOA010000900.1, read as the reverse complement.
TTACTAATAGATAACTAGTGCATAGATAACTAGCTAGCCATCAACGGAACTATAGAATTCTTGTACTGCTTTATACCTTGAAAAGTTTCATGAATTATTGCAAACTTCTGATGAAAAGACTTCCACCGTAAAGTCCACCCTTTTCCATTTTCAAGAAAAATGAAATCCAGATTTGAGAAATCTAAAACTGTTCCACTCGGGTCTATTCGCTAATTACATTGACCTGCTCCTAGAATTAAACTGTCCTCCCCCAAACTAGAAATACTTTCATTGTAGTCATGTGCGTATTTTATGTACTACGTCTACTCTTGTCTTCAGTGGACAACTTTGTCTTGATGTAACTGCTTGCAGGCAATATGCCCCAACCATGCGAGGGCAGCTGCTAGTACCAAAGATTTGTATCATAAAACTCTTTCTCGAAAAATCGTCCAAATGTAATTAATATATGATCTACACTTGTTTCGCATCTTGTTTAAACTACATAACAAGTCTATATTGTTTAAGCGAAATAACAGTTCCATTTAAAAGTACAATTCATTTTGTATAGGTATAATCCTTTTTAATAATTGCAAACTACAATAAATAAATAAATAAATTAGAGACAAAGAGCACAATCTACGAGTAGATTTTCTTGCATCCTGTAGTGAATAGTTTAAGCTCGCTGATACAGCTTAACATTCATCCTGACGCTCTCCCATTTTCAGGCTAACATTTAACATTATGATTCAAATATTAAATGTGATTATATTCTCAAAAATAGCGTACTAACAGGGGGACGGACGAGGCGGTTCCCCATGCGCCAGAGGTCATATGGCGCCAAAACAGCTGATAAAATTCTGGAGGTTTTGTAAAGGTGTGAATTTCTTGATTCCTGAATATTCAGCAAATTGCATAACGCACCCGTATCAAACGAATCTACAAACCCATTTCTGCTGCCAGCGTGTGTTTCATGAACAAACCGTTACTCAATACATTCATACATACCCCACCCCGCTTATCCTATTTCCCACCACCGCGAGGGAGGGATCCAGACATCGATCGATACTATCGCATGCGCACAAATAAGTTAAAATAGACGCCTGTCTTCGAATCCGTAAGACAACCACGAGTCACTGAGCAATTCGCAGTATTAAAAGCTCGAAAAACTTGTCTTTATGTTGCTGTTTTAACATATTTATACTCTGTAAACAAACAGTGCATTTATAAATATATTTTGTTAAAGTGTGTGGTTTCTGTACATGCTTATGTTTGAGGTGAAATTAATAGGCATAATGTGAAAATGAGACATGCATAAAATGGTGCCTTTCTTGTGTGAATAACTGAATTTATATGCCAGGAAAAACCACTAAACGGCATTAAATTGCAGGAAAAATGTTGGTAGTCAGGGCTCCGCTGGGATAGCTCACAGCACTGCCCCAAAACCCCCTTAGTTGGTGGTAGGGAGGAGTAGTCCCCCTCCCCCAGCTTCGACCTATGTTGCATCTTATTCTGTCACTCTGGGCCAACATCGTCGTCTTTATGCGCCCTTTACGCTACTGGCCCCGGGCGTCATTTACTCTTAGTACGCCTCTGATTCTCTAGTCCAAAGATAACTATAACCGCCAATATTCCTCCGCCCCGCCCAGCTCAGCGATATTGAATTATCTACAAAACAGTAAACAACCTGACAGCTATCCCGCCAGGTAGTCTGTAACCCGGCTGCTGTACGCAGACTTTGATAATAAATATTACATAAACACGGGAGTAGCGTAAGATGACGGTAAATGTAATGGGGGTAATGTTTTGAAGAAAAGAGTGCCGAGTGGTCCTGGCCATGTGAACTTGCACACACGCACAACCACAACAACAAAATAGTCCTGTTTATACTGATCTCAAATTTCAGTCCTTGCTGTTTAAAACAACCCGACAGCTATCACGCCAGGTAGTCTGTAACCCGGCTGCTGTACGCATACTTTTATAATAAGTATTACATAAACACGGGAGTAGCGTAAGCTGAAGGTAAATGTAATGGGTACTGTTTTGAAGAAAAGAGTGCCGAATAGTCCTGGCCATGTGGACATACAGACACAACAACAACAACAACAACAACAACAACAAAATAGTCCTGTTTATAACTGAACTCAAACTGTTGACAGTTACATTTATTCAGAAATGTCACAACTTATTATTTAAGTTACCAAGAATGGCGAAACTGTAAGATGTACCACCCGATAACTTTTGGACTTTAATGCTATTTACGGAACAAATGTTGAGTATACGTGTTAAGATTTTGTAATAATTACCTTCGTCTTATTTACATGTTACAAACTTCTAATATATGTATCCTTGTAAGTTGTGTGTTGTTATTTTCATGCTGACATTTATTTGGAAGAGAGTATCTTCCTAAATTTTTGTGCAATAAACTTTTACATTTTCGAATTGTACCTTTAGTTGGTACCATATAGTCACCATTGTGTTGCGTTGCCGTAAAATGACACACACACACATGTAATATAACGTACAGTGTCAGTTATTTAATTGTGATATTACTGATGTATTACTACTGATTATTATTTGCTAATCCTACCTAAAGAACGTTGATATTAAAATATTAAAAATCTTGAGTTAGCAGATCGGAAATTTGGTTTCAAGCAGATGATCTCCACCTAGATAGTGTATTAGATGTTCAAAAGTGTAAGAAGCTCTGCAAGTACGCATCTGAGCTCGAATGTTCCAATTTGACCTTCGGGAACTCGAAATAATTTCACGTTATGACCCCGTTGTCTTGCAATATAATTTGATACTGCAAATTAGAAATTAAGATTTGCGGTAATTAACACATTTACGGGTAAAGAAGATCTCGATCTGGCGTACCAAAGAGATCACGTGATTGAAAAGTGTCTTGATTGCCCTTCTCGAATTCAGGTAATCACAGTCACGAAGGCCCCGGTGGCTTGCTACAGACAAGACATTAAAACTAAGATTTTCATGGATGTTTTTCCCCACCACATTCTGCTACAGTGCTATTAGACATCATCAATGACAAGTTAAAAGCCCTTCGATTTAATTCTCCATCTTGCGAAATTGCACTTTGCCAGCAATAATTGATTTTACAGGCTGATAATATATGTGACAGCTGGTGAAACAGTGACAACTTATAGCGAACGGGCTACAAGAATGAATGTAGCGATTGCATTATGCTTTACTTTTTATTTAAATTTAAATATTTATATTTTTCTCTACTGAAAGATCCAAAATAAATGTAACTGCCAGCGCAACAATCACCCAAGCCAACACCCAGATTACCTACTCTGAATAGGTCGGTATGATATTTGACTGATTATTTTGCACATGCAACAGAAATAAACTGCATTGTCCACGGAGATCACTACAGTAACTGATCCAAGCTAACTCGATATTTATTTTGACGATTGTTTTTTCATTTACAAAAAATAAAGATATAATGTGTGTGTGTGTGTGTGTGTGTGTGTGTGTGTGTGTGTGTGTGTGTGTGTGTGTGTGTTAGTACAAACAGCTGTTTTGATTTCAGGCAGATTCGAGTACAACCGGCAGCGTAGTCGGAAGAGTTGTAATCTGTCCCACCTGTTAAATACCTTAATTACATCCGGTGCTGAAGGTGCCTTCTGGGCACGGTTTGCAGAATTCTTGCGGAATGGAAGTTAGTAGGTTTCGTTCCGCCTCAATAGATATCTTTCCAGTCGTCACACCGGACCTAGGTTGAGTGATGCCGCCGGGTAATTATCTAGACTACGATTGGTCAAGGTATGCGAGATCTCACGAGGAGTAAATTTAGTCACTTCTATTGCTAGTTTCTTTTTTTTTTTTTTCTATAGTTTCGTTGCCCAACCCGTATTCGAGAACCTGACTTTGTAACAAATTTTTTTGTTTTCAATATAATAGTATCTGTCCTGTATGAAGTATTGAAATTCGTGATTATTAGTGTCAGTAATTTTTATTTGGGAATGATTACCCGCTCTACATAGGTGTCACCGTCACTGGATTATTTAACATAAACATATAACACACTGACTTAAAAGCTTTTGTCGTGACGATCACCGCTGCAAATATTTTTTCCCCCAACAAAACGGGTGATAGTGTTCCACTCTTTTGGGCAAGGCAGCATCATAGCTTTTTTTATTAGAGTCATTTGCATTCTTTGTTTGACAGGGGTGCAAGCCTTCCTTCTTTTCCACTTGTATTACTATTTTTAGCACAAAAAAGGAACTTGTTAGCTGAAAATAGAATCAGTGTTGTTTGGAAAAGATCTTTATATCCTGGAGTTGGATGGTTCACTTTCATCACAAGCGGGCTTTCAGTTCAAAATGTTATTATAGTACCACCAACGTACACCATATAAATGGATATCAAATTTGCGGATTATATCAAGGCATATATTTCATCCACTCTTTCAAAGGCTATATCCTTTGTTTGTCCTGAATTCGACAGTAGTTCATAGCCTGCTGAAACCTAATTCTCTTAAGGGTCGGATCATCTTGTCTGATTTATTTTGGGTAAAACGGATAACACATTTAAGCCTTGAGCATTCCTGTTCTGCGCCATTTAGAGGTACAACAGATTGCCTTGAACCAATATGGTAGGGAAAATGGTTGATTCGTACCCATGTCCTGAATCTTATGGTGGGAATGTGTGACTTGGATTTTTAACGTAGCTTTAACAATTTTTCAGTCATATCGCTACGATGTCTGCAGCATGACAGTTTATATTGGTCTCTAATACCTTGACATCATGCTGCAGACTTATAGCATCATTTCCCACACAGTCACATTTATCCTGACCCTAGGATAACCGGCCCTAACACTAACCTCTTAATACAGAGTGCCTAGCGTGTCAGCTGTTAGTACCATCTTTATAGTCGTTGGTATGACTCTGTCGGGGTTCAAACCCCGGCCTCCCGCATTAGAGGTGGACGCTCTAACCACAAGGCCATTAGAACGGTCTTATGGTGGGGGAAAGGGTGGAATAGTAACTGCGTCCATAAACTTAACATATACAATACTGGTTGCTAGAGATTGCTGCTGACACGTTTCTGTTATTGATATAGTCATTTGTTAAAGTTAATTTTTTTTTAAAAAATATGATGGATAATATCACTAGATTTCTTTTCTTAAATAACAGATTTAAAGTTAAACTTACTACTCAGTAAATTAATAATGTGTATTGTCAGTGATTTAGTCTGCAGATAATGTGTGGTATTCTGTACTTTTTGGGGGTCTGAGTCAGGTAATACAAAAAAATTACAAGACGAATTTTGGGGGAAACTGTCATGATCCTCTTTTTCTTTTTTTTTAAATCTTAATGTTTTCTATCGTCCACAGGGCCCCGTGTGTCGGAGTGGTCAAAGTCGCAAGCCTTAAAGGGGACAAAAACCCTAACCTGCAAAATTTTATTGTAAATAGAAGGATATGTTTGTGTATATAATCTATCCTGACTATTTTTTTTCTTTGCATTTATTGTATTTGCACAAACATTTAATAATAAAAATGCGTTGAATTCCGAGATCAAATGGAGAGAACCTACCCCTTAAGTTGTTATCTCCCTTTCATACAAGCAGGATGTGACGTCATTTGAGACGATTCCCGTACAACAGGCATATAAATACTCGAGTAGAAATGATGTTTCAATGCGCAGCTCTGAATTGTGTGAATAAAAGCAGTTCCCGACAAACATTTTTGTTTCTTCACATTTCTATAGGACCCTAAAGGGTGATTTGTATGGGCGATCAAATTAAAGAGAGAAGGGATTTATGACCGAGACATTTCGAGCATGAAGTTTTTCAAAAGACCAGAGACTCTTCAAACTATTGGGTCTGAGCCAAAACGTTAGCGTTTGAAGCCTGATGCAGTGCTGACTCTTTTTTAAAATATTTTTCTACTCTGATAACAAGACAGAAGACGGGAAGCACGCCGGAGAGTCGTAGTGGACATAGGCCAGGGAGCATCACAAGAGGCTGCAGTTTTATCAATAAAGCACGACGTTTCGTCGTGCTTTATTGATAAAAATGCAGACTCCTGTGGAAGCATTAAGGACTCAATAATTCAGGAGCACCGTCAACGTTTCAATACCTGAACGTGTAATTTCAGCCAATAAAGTTTAAAACCTCACTAGCTTCTGATATTTTATTTTGCCATTATACACATACATTCACGCATATTTCTAGAACTGTCATAAATTTTCAGATTCATCAGTCAGAAGCGAGAATACATGAATCATGTGAAGGATTCAGATGAGAAGGTCTTGCGAATCGAGCTCACTACACATGATGGTAATAGTTTTATATTTTTTTTACCTAGTATATTCTACACCCTACGGAAAAATCGTCGATATGATGTGTCGGTAGAGTCCAAAAGGACAAAATAATTTACTGGATAGTATAGTTATTACACATAATTTCACAACAATTCAATCACTTTTAACATGGCTACGTTTTTTTTTTTAAAAAAAAGATTGGTTTATGGAGCCTTGGAAAGGTGGGGTGTAACATGTGCTCTCTCTCTCTCTCTCTCTCTCTCTCTCTCTCACACACACACACACACACACACACACACACACACACACACACACATTTTCTCTTCCGAGAGCCACTGAGATTGGCAACAAATATTCCGTTATTGGTTGGACATTGGAACACATTTACTACACAAGCACCTGTGTGGAAAAAAGGCTAAAATTATTTGAAAAAACTGTTGCCGGTTTGTTTCTTTAAATGGCCATTTCTTTCACGAGCATTCATCTAATTATCACATGTACAAGTCCATATCAATAGCTGTTGGATTAATCCAGGCTATAGAAAGTGAAAACCAATTTGCAGCCTACCCCCCAAAAAAAAAACTGGCAAGAAAAACTCTGATCTGTAATATTAAATTGTTTTGACTTAAAAGAAAATGAAAAGAAAGAAGAATTAATGAAGCAAAAAAAAAAAAAAAAAGAATTGTGAAAGAAATCGTAATCGGTAGAGAATTATAGCCCTCTCCCTACCCGGTTTATTGATTAGATTTTGTACTGCTATTTAGTTTGGTATTTAAAATTAAAGGTAGTTTATAATCATCGTCATTGTCAGAACCTGACGATTCCTGTACATCTTTGTCACACGAATTTGTCTCGGGTTCATACATATAAGGTTGGATGTTCATGAAATATTCTACTTCTGGATTGTCATCCACATCACTGACAGTCGACATAATTTAAAAATTCAAGTACAGCCAACTCAGAACGATTGACTGTATTATCATAGGAGTCTGCAGTTTTTTTCAATAAAGCACGACGAAAATTCTGACTACATGAAATTACCTTAACGGTAATATAAAAAATTATTTTATAATACCATCAGGTGATTTCATGTAGTCAAAAATTTCGTCGTGCTTTATTGATAAAACTGCAGACTCCTGTGCTATTATCGACAATGCCAGCGTGTACAGTGTCTCAAATGACTTCACCTCCGCTAATTGTTCAGGGGGGAGAGAAGTGCGTTAGTTTATTCTAGACGGATCGGGAGAGATGATCGTTTTTTTTTCATAAATTTCTTCGTAACGAGTAAAAAAGAAAGGTACAAATTTTCAGAACATGATATATATATATATATATATATATATATATATATATATATATATATATATATATATATATATATATATATATATATATATATATATATATATATATATATATACGGAGTTTGCGCGAATTTCAGCTTTGCATGTTTGTCTTCTTTAACAGATTGCTCACATCTCACTTCTGTCTGCGTTGGTTCAAATCTCAACCCGGCCAACGTTTGCATATGAGAAAGCTTGCCAGCAGCCTCCCATGGATGTGGTTTCGAATTCTTCCTCCATAAAATACACGTTTGTAGCTAATGTGATCAACGGGAGTAGGACCAGTTTCAATACAATCAGCAGCCTACGGAATGAAAATACCTTTACTGGGTCAATTAGAGCTACAGAGCGAGAGGTAAGGTGAGTTAGTTTATGGAACACCCAGAATACTCTGCACGAGAAGATCGTGCAGTTTAAGGTTTACGTGATCTGGGAAAATCACCATTGAGGTCCTCCGTTAATAGTATTCACGAAGTAATATGTTTGCGGCTTCACGAGAAGACTAACACGTTTCAAAAAACTCAATATGCTAATTAGTTTAAATGGCTTGTAAATAAAACATAATTGTTTTATTGTTTTGTGAAATAGGTGTAACCAACTCATCTCGCTTTCGACATATTTCTGCTCATGCCCTTGTTTACCAATTATGCTTTCGCTTGCTAAGATTGCCACACAACCCCGAAATTGATTTCCATATTTCCTAAATGATTAACAGGCCTAAAATCACAGCATTTTGGATAAAGCAAAGAATTTTCTATTGACATAGATGTGCTGCAAGCTCATCGATTTTGTATCTTGTACAATCAGACATTTATCTGAAATACATGGAGTTCGTTTATTTCGACGCTTAGACCAAGAATGAGAAGAATGTCCGGCTTACATTTAAGGAGTAATTGGAGCTTTATAGTGTTTTGTTGTCGTTATGGTTTGTTTTTTTTTATAGAATATTAGGGATAACTCTTAAGCTGTGTGATAGGATATATAATATGATTCTCACGTAGAAGTTTACAAGGCGAAAAAGGTAAGTTTCAACTACTGGATGTGGTTTCAAGTGGAACGGTCCAGTAAATCCAATCTATTGTAACTTAACATGTCACCTAAAATATTAAAAATAATCGAAATATATTAGTTTCAAGACATATGTCCGAAGTCCAAAAAATAATAATAATAATAACAATAACAATGCCCGATTTAGGACAAATTAGGCCATGTTCTAGTTAAATTATGAGGCCTCTCTTACTTGGGACCGGTAGGCCTACACAGGTTGTTGTTGTAGGGTTTAACGCCATTTTTCAGCAGAAGATAGTCTATACATGGCGGCCAATGGTGGAGGAAGAACCCTGGAAAACCCAGGGAAGAACCACCGACCCACGAGAAGCTACAGGCTTTCTCACTTACCCACGTTAGCCGAGTCTGGACTCGAACTCACGCAGAGGTGAGATGGCAATGATCCGAAACGGTCAGCGCTTTAGACCACTCGGAGCCTCCGCCTACACAGGTATATTTACTCCGGAAATTTAGAGTAGTTAAAATAGCCACAGACTTTAGAAAAATTCATCGTAATTTATTTTTTGCCAAGAAGATGGGTCCCCTGGCCAACAGGGGCCCTGTGCTTAAGCACAACTAAGTACAATGGTAAATCAGGCCCTGAATAGCAGCAATGACCACACCATTCAAAGGTAATAACAGTTGTAAAAAAAAAAAAAACCCACCAGAAACATGAAATATAAAAGTAATTGATTTATAACGTTAAATGAAGCGACTCTAATTCCATAGGCATATGGCTATTACTGATGTTGCTAATGATTTTGTTGGAACATTAAAACGGCGTAATCGACAACATCTGCAATTATTTGGGAGCCGTGTTGACAAAGTAGCTAGCATGCTGGACTCGGGACCAAAAAGGGTGCGGGTTCGAATCCTACCATCAAACCACGCTCATTCAGCTATCGTAGTGTAATTAGAGCAAAGCACTTTCCTCCTTGGAACTAAATAACCAACTTGTGTTGCTGTGACGTAAAGCAGCGAACCAAACGAACAAAGATACCACCAACAATTGTCGGAATATTGGGCGAGTATTATTAGAATGCTTAACTGCAACGACCTGGTCATTATTTAAAATAATGGTAACTGTTTCAGTATCCCATTTTTCAAGATCAATCCATTACTACACTTTGGACCAACAACCAGCTAGTTATTAAACATGTGTCGGAGCATTTAATGAAGAAAATAAATAAAAATATCGAAATATCAGTGGCGGAGTGGGAGTAGCCGTCGAAGGTGTTGAAAGTCGTGATATGAAACTTGAATAAGCTCGTACTGTGAATTTTCAAATCGTTACTCAAATCATAAATATGTCGCAACGTTTGATCAGAGGTTCTATTTGTGGAAAATCAGGGTACATTTATGATCTGCGGGCGCTTTATACGCAAGCCGATCTGGGTTTTCGTTTTTTTGTGGTGAGAAGGGTTGTTTTGCAGTTGGACCCGACTTATAAGCGAGTATAAAGAGCTGTTATATTAATATATCTTGGAAATTTCAAACTTCTTACATGTTAAACATATAAGAGATTGTTATCATTTGCTTTAATTATTGTCTGTTATTTATATCTATTAAAATATCAAGTATAAAATGTTAGCGAAGGATATGCCACGACATATCGATATAATGCCGCTTACCTCTCAAGACTAAATTAAAAAAAAAAAAAGAAAAACCTGAGGTAAAATGGCGTGTACCACAAATATACTCCGGGTATATTTGTGCAGTATGTGCTTTGTACCTTGTCGGACAACGACCGCTCCACCCTCATTGTTAGAGTTCTTCCTAACAATGTATACATCGATGCCAACATTTTGTGCAAGAAAAACAAGAGTAAAACTTGCGGACGTGACCGGATTAAGGGAGGGGCACTAGTCGTGGCCTCCCAATGTTGCTGTACGTAACATTACCTCTGTTTAAATAACAATATATAGGTAATAAACCTAACCCGGCAACTCAATTGTGGTTATTTACAGCATAAGGTGTGGCTTCAAAAATCCACTCCATGAAAGAAGGTGCCAATGTCTGGTTTAAGGACATATATGTGTTAAGGGACTCCCAAACCATTAATACTCTCTCTCTCTCTCTCTCTCTCTCTCTCTCTCTCTCTCTCTCTCTCTCTCTCTCTCTCTCTCTCTCTCTCTCTCATTATTTCAATGCAAGTGTAGTTCACTACACAAGAAATTCACCCGTCCCACTTTCTATCGGTTCAGTCGTAAATAATATGTGATATAGATAAATTTACTGTTATTTGTCTTTTGATAAATACGTACCCTGAAGTAAACTTTGTCTTTTTCAGTACATGTATAATTTGAGGAGAAAAAGGATGGTAATGCTCGTCGTATGTGCTAATCAACTAATAAACAACTTAAGCGCTAACGCACTAATTGCTTAATTATAAAGGTCATGGCCAGATTGAAATATTTCTTATTACACGCTGGCTTATTGACAACTTGAATACAGCGCTAAAACTGACTGAAATCAACGTGGTTGTAAACTTCCGAATATGATTTTTCAAACTTTTAGTAACGATTTTCGAGACTTAACACAACCCTGAGTTAAAATAAATTTGATTTCTCCACATACCTGTCACAAGCTGGCAGTGCGTCGCAGAACCTGTAATGTACGTGAATGTATACTTCCAACAGACTTCGTGTGAGCCGATACAGAACATTGATCACATGACGTATCCAAAACACGGGAACTACACAGGTTAATTCTCACAACAAACACGTTGTGATCGATACGTAATCGGCATCCTTTCCGTTTCATCGTCGGCTCCCATATTCGCGTTTATATTGAACTATTTAGGACAGTTAAAATATCAAGATTGAAAAATTCCTACTTAACCCGTTCATTTAAAACTAGAACAAGTATTTTAACTCTTTATACATGTGCATACGTCTGTGTCCCGATATATTTATTTGTATGTACGATGATGTAACTCGATCACCACCTCATGATTTTGCTAAATGTCCAACGTCTGAGAAGAAATCTTTTACTGCATACATCATATTATTTGATTGAGGGTTGCACTGGCGACAAAAGTGTGAAATTTCATTTGACAGCTACAATTTTAATAGTATTTCACCTTCACCACAGTATAATAAACGTAATTCTTCACAAGGGGGGGGAGCAGGTGGGTTGGCAATAAACATGAAAATTTTTAGAACCCTCGCTAAGACACTGTGTGTGGGTGGGTGGGTGGTGTCTGTCTTTATGACCTAGCGTCTCTTACCTACTTAAAACTTTACACTTGATGTATTTTTATCTCTGACTTGTCTCTCTCTCTCTCTCTAGTGCCTCGCTTTTGTGGAGTTCTTATTATAGCAACCGTAGTCAAAACATATTTACATAAAGGGTACGTGGTTTGATTTAATGTTGCTGTACGTTCCTTTGAGCATGTTAAGAACCTGTGACTAAACTCAGGACGATTCGTAATCAGCTCATCTGTTTTAAGTGCTTGAGGTCTGGATAGTACCTTTTCATCTTGAATCGGGGAAACTGCAATAGCAAATATTCCTCTTTCGAGTTGTCTTAATTTTGTTTGAATTTAATAAAATAGTTTTCGATGCAATGAATTTAAAAAGAATTATTAATTTTCTTGACTTGTATTAAAATGACACGAATTTTAAGTTTGTGTTCAATAAAATTTACACATAATTGGAACAAGTATTTTCTACTTTACCAAAGAATGAGAGACCTTTAAGTTTGACTTGACATTTTTAACGTATATCAAGGTTGTGGATTGCTAGACATCCAGTTTATGCGTTAAAGTAGTGTGACGTGTTTTACAAAGACCTAACATACATTTATATGCATTATTCTAACAAATCTTGTCTAGACTTCATTCTCTGACGGGTTCCCGGGTGGCCGAGTCGTCTCAGGCGAACGTCTTTACTCGTCACGCACACATTTCATCCATGTCTGTGTGGGGTTGAGTCTCTCTGCTCGACCAACGCGGGTATGCGAGGAAGCTTGCCAGTAGCTTTCAGTGAGTCGCTGTTTCTTCCTGTACCGCACATACTGGCCTCCATGTATATTGTGTGCTGAACAAAATGGAGTCAAATCCCACGAAACCAACCCAAACTTTTCTCTTACGTAACTACATTACGTGAACAGGCGGTTCATCAGTGTGTGTGTGTGTGTGTCTGGGTGTGTGTGTGTGTGCATACATGATGTTTAATCGAACTATTAGAAACTCAACCTAACTTTTATCTACCATTTAGGTTTACCGAGCAGATGTTAGATATTTTAATGTGACTGTTGTTTCTCGCTTTAGTAAACGTGTGATTGTTTCATTTGCAATTGGAACATCGTTTGACCAATCCTTTGCGTCAGGTAGTGTAATAACCTTAGAAGAAGTTGTACCAATAAGCATTTATTGGATGTGTTTGGCTATTAGCCTCTAACCTAGTGCACCACACATTCAACGACAAAGTCTGTAACACCTTCGCTAGCCAAGGTTCTGATGTGTTAACCCTATCTACAGGGTTAACGTATCGGAACTCTGGCCAGCGAAGATGATCAATCACATCCGAAGTTTTTCCACGACCTGACGGAAATGACCGAGCGATGTTCTGATCGCTTTCATTTGGTGTATTTATTGACCTTATATTATGACATAAATGACCTAATTCATTTTGCAGAACATCTTTCTATCTTTCTAGAATATATCTGACAGATTTAATAAAGCAGTCATATAATTGCCGTGACTGTTTCCCTATTATATACAATCTCATGTGATAAAAATTCCATAATGGAACCGACGTACACTATAGACTTGTAAATTAGTATGTACAACGAGAAAGAACGTATGCAAGTTGTTTTTTTTAAAAAAACAAAAACAAATTTGCTAATCAATGGTTCTGTTAACAGACATTTTGTTTAAAAGTAAATACGGTAGACTAATGAAAATATTTATTAGCATCAGCCAATGAACTTGACGTGTAAAGTTGCGTAGTGTGCGATATAAACAGTTATTGTGAAGGCTTTTTCATGGCGATTCCACAGATACATACTTTAAGAAAAGTTTACACCAATTTTTTTTTTAAAGAATTATACTTATCAGTTCTCTGAAATGTTGTAAATATAAAAGATTTAATTAGAACGGTAAGTTATTGTGTTAATAAGAGCCAATTGTTCGTCGTTTTAATGCATGTTCTTATAAATGTTTATAGATTTTAAACATATTTTAAAGTAGTAAACTAAATAAGTCGTTTACCTCGTAAATTTGCAGCCTTATGTTTAACAACATATTTATTGATGGCGTGAGCTAGTCTACGAAAAGGTCACAAGTTTGATAGAAACCCTTATGTCTTTAAGCTATTACCTCTAGCCTAGGGGAATCTCAGATCGTAACTTTAAGTTGACAGGTCTCGTTTTGGTCGAGTTATAACAATAACAGCCAAACGTTGGTATTACCCATACACACGTGATTCGATGCAGCGTGTGCCTATGACTAAGTAATAAAACAAGGTTACCAGCATTATACAATTTAACCCGATGAGTGGGTGTGGTTGTTGTCAGGTTTACAACACAGCGATATAGTTTTGGGGAATGACGAATATGACTATCGCCGTAAATGCCAGGTAGGACAGGGCAAGAAATAGTAACAAGCTACACGTTTTCCTTTACGATTTGTGCAGATTGGCACGCGCGTTATCCTGTTAGAAAACCTTTAACCACCTTTTTTATGGCAACTATTTTTCTGTCATTCATATATATATATATATATATATAAATATATATATATATATATATATATATATATATATATATATATATATATATATATATATATATATATAAAGAATACAAATCATATGGCGAATAACAACCCTCTCAAGCGTACTGGATCCACCAAGGGATCACGTTTGTCAGGGATTAATTAAAATAGATGCAATAAACTGACGACGAACAGTACGAAACTAGTAACTAACTAGCCTAAGCGCTTTCGACTCTTAATGAATAAATGGTATCCTATCAACCTTTTCTTTCTGTCCATATCTGAGTAGGTCATCACGGTTTGTTTGTTTGGCCCTTTGGATTGCCTCCGCAATCAGGTCTTTGTCGTAGCCTCGGTAAATTAAATGTTTAGCCAGCTCTTCAGACCTTTCTAGGAATCTTTCATCGTCGGAGCAAATTCTGCGTATCCTCAGTGCCTGGCTATATGGAATGTTCTTAATGCAGTGTTTTGGATGACAGCTGGTTGGGAGAAGATACTGGTGTTTGTCGGTTGGTTTCGAGTAGATGTCTGTGTGTAATTTGTTTTCCACCAGTCTGGTTGTTGTGTCCAGGAAAACATGGTTTGAGTTGGAAATTTCTGCTGTGAATTTTATTGAAGGATGGAAGTTGTTTGCCTTTGAAATGAAGTCATCCAGACTTTCTCTTCCATACTGCCACTTCATTTCTATATCATCGATAAAGCGTACCCACTGGTATGGTGTACGCTCAACCGATGCTAAGAGCTTTCCCTCAAGTTTTCCCATGAAAATGTTAGCATACGAAGGGGCCATTTTAGTACCCATTGCAGTTCCATTGATTTGTAGGTAGTTTTCTTCATTAAATTCAAAGTTGTTGAGTTTTAGGACAAGCTATAGGAGTTGGATTAAGAAGTGTGTGGGTGGATTGTTTACAGTTCTTGTTTCCCATGCTTCGCTGCATGCCTGTAACCCTTCGTTGTGCGGTATGTTGGTGTACAAAGATGTGACGTCTAAGGAAGAAAGTAATGTATCTGGCAGTAATGGTTCACTAGCTTTGCTTTTTATGAGAAAATCTGTCGTGTCTTGAAGATATGATGGTAATTTGTGGACATGTGGTCTCATAAAATGATCTAAATATTCTGATATCCTTTCTGTGGGGTGCCCGTTACCTGAGATTATAGGTCTGCCAGGGTTTCCTTGTTTGTGGATTTTGGGTAGAAGATAAAATCTACCTGCTCTTGGGTTTTCTGGGCTTAAGTAGTTTTTGGTTTGCTGGTCTATGTGTCCGCTTTGGTACGCCTCGTCAATAACATTAGTGATGATTTTTGCATATTCCAGCGTTGGATCATGGTCCAGTTTTTGGTAGAACCTAGCGTCACTTAGTTGTCTACTTGCTTCACTAATGTAGTCTTCCCTATTCATAACGACAACAGCGGAACCCTTATCTGCAGGCTTAATTATTATGTCTGTTCTGCTTTTCAGTGAGTGCAGGGCATCTGTTTCTTCTTTTGTCAAATTAGAATATTTGTTAGTATGGTTGATATGTCTGGAAATATCGTTTTCAACCGAGTTGATAAAGGCTTCCAGATTCGGAATTGAACTTTTTGGTGGGGTCCAGTTACTTTTCTTTCTAAATGTGGGTTGGTCGCAGCTTATATTTTCCTTTGATTTGTTTGGTGGTTGCAAGGCAAAATGGGCTTTGAGTCTTAGTCGGCGGATGAATTCTTCGGTGTCATTCTTAAGCTTCCCTCTGTCGTATGTTTTAGGACGGGGACAGAAACTCAAACCTTTCGATAAAAGTTTTATTTCTGCATCAGTAAGTTCTAAATTGGAGATGTTGACTACTGTGTTAGTAACAGTTGCAATAGTGTTTGCTACAGAGTGCTTGCGATTCTTCCTTTTGCGGCGATTTTTCTTCTTACGGTTGTTTTTGGAAGAAATTTCGTCAATTGAAGTTTCTTCACAACAGTCCATTGGTTGTAGATCATGACTTCTAAATTTTCTATCTCTGACTTTGTATAGTTTCGAAGAGAGTCTTATGTAGTGCTACTGTATCCGTTCCATTGTTTCCTTCTTATACTTAAATTGTTGCCGTATCTCTTAGAATGGAGACGATGTCTCAACAAATACAGAAAACATTCAAAACTTTACGCAATGAAACTGATGCTTTAATTCGCCTAAAGCATCATTGCACTTTCTTGCATCATTTCCTCGAAACAAATACAGTCACTAACGGTCTTCAAATTCATGTGAAACCGCAAATTATTGGCAAGAGTTCAAACAGATTCAACAAAAGATGGAATAAAATAACTCACGACGCTTCCATGAAACTCACAGCCCTACTTAGTAAAAACGTAAATCATCAATATCTAGCCAAATCAGCAACCATTGAAGAACTAAAACATCAGCTCAATTCCGTCTCAACAGAAGAACAATTGAAAACGTTTTACTCCAAATTAAATAAAGATGAAAAAAGACTCTCTTCGAAACTATACAAAGTCAGAGATAGAAAATTTAGAAGTCATGATCTACAACCAAGGTTGATAGGATACCATTTATTCTGACCTATCACCCAGACAATCCCAAAGTAGGTAAAATCATCGCAAACCACTGGCCAACCGTACAATCGTCAGACATACTAAACCTAATACTTCCGAACAAACCTGTAGTAGCTTACCGGAGACCAAAAAACCTAAAGGACATCCTAGTCAGGGCCAAGCTAACAACAATCGCTAGTCAAAACCAACCTAGTCAATCTGGACCCTGTGGCGATAAAAGATGCAAAACCTGTCAACATATGATAGAGACCAAGACATTCACTAGCACAGTGACTAAAGAAAAACTAAACATACATGGTCCAAACAAAACGTGCAAAACAGAGAATGTGATTTATCTCATCACATGTAAGATCTGTGGCCTTCAGTACGTGGGAGAAACTGAAAAGCTACACATAAGGATAAACCTTCATAGATCTGATTGGATGACAAAAAAGCTGTACAGAAGCCCGGTCGCAGAACACTTCTCCCCTGGCTACACTTTCAGTGATATAATACTTATCGCTATTGCCAACAACCACAGCTGGAGTAACGAAACCAGGAAGGAAAAGGAATCATACTGGATACGCCGCCTTAGAACATTGAAACCAAGCGGTCTAAACCAAGAAGACTAGAAAATGAAAACTATGCACTAGTAGAATTTAACATTTTCTAAATCTTCTTATCCTTCAATTTTTACTATAAGAATAACCGGTATAGAACCAAATATCCGGGATATAATCTGCGTTACATATGTACACAAAGTAAAAATAGATGTCGCTTTGGCTTGTAGACTTTTAGGGAAGTATACAACGTTTTCAGTTTCCGCAACTAGTTTATACAAGCTGGTTGTATTTATAGTTTTAGCACATGTGAAGATAGAAATGTAGAAGTTTACAAACGCAACGTTTTTGTGTTTATTTGTTTGTCGTAACTATGTTTTGTATTTGCCTTTGAAAAAGACTCATTAAGAGTCGAAAGCGCTTAGGCTAGTTAGTTACTAGTTTCGTACTGTTCGTCGTCAGTTTATTGCATATATATATATATATATATATATATATATATATATATATATATATATATATATATATATATATATATATATATATATATATATATATATATGCACAGTCGTCCCAGATTCCTATGAAAGAAATCAAGGCCAAGGCATATAGGATTTTTGTATTACAAAGAATTATAAATATACACCAGACGGAACAGACAGTGCTATCCCTGGATTCTGTAGTAGAATCTTGATAATAGTAGGCAGAAATAATAGTTTAATACAAACAATACTATGAGAATTATTTACTAGGTCGTCATGAGAGTGTGTCTGCTACGCACAAGCTTGTATAACACCGATTCCGTGCCGTCATTTTGGTGATGCGTGCTTATTCGTGACGGTATATAAGCTGGTGCGTGCAGGCAAGGCGATGGGTGCCGACACTCACGGACCTGGTTTCGAAACTCGGTAGAGTACGAATTTAATTTCTCTAACCTGTATGATAGTATTGTTTGTATTTTTGCCCACTATTATCAAGATTATACTACAGATTCCAGTGATAGTTCTGTCTGGTATATCTTTAAAATTCTCTCTCTCTCTCTCTCTCTCTCTCTCTCTCTCTCTCTCTCTCTCTCTATATATATATATATATATATATATATATATATATATATATATATATATATATATATATATATATATATATATATACTTTTACTGCTCTACACAGTGTATTATGCCAACATTTTCAGCAGTCATTTGATTCTGAGAAATTTGAATAAATTCCGTGTCAAAAATTATTTGACAGTAATACTCTATTTACATCACTTGTCTTCGGAAATTTAAGTTTGTCTTACTCTGCAACTAATAAATGAATATAATGATCAAAAAGCAAACTTGGAGTTAGATACAGTGAATTAAAATTTATCATTAAGCCAAAAAGATCGTTGAAATTGCTCAAATCTTTGCACATGTATGGTAATGTGGCAGGCAGTCTACCTAAAAACAACAAAAAAAAAATTATTGACGGTCCTTTTAGTATACCAGGTTCAGCACCTTTAAAAGCAGGTGACAAGAATTGAAATTAATACCCGTATTGGTCCTTGGAGAAGAGAAACTTAATCAAGCAACACTGTTTTATATGCATTCAGCCCATTATTAAAAGACCACATAATTTCTAGTTGCTTGGAGAGGATAGGCATTTGTAATTTCTTCAGTCGCGTTAGTCATTGCTAAACAATGCAAAGAAATATGACAATGTTTGTTAATTTGAACGATGGGAAAAAAGAATGGACTTATTCAGTAATTTAAAGCTGGCCAACGTTTTCTTTTTATGCTTACTGGCAATGTGAGTTTTTGTTACTTCTTTTTAGTACAAAGATGATATAATACTGTGAAGACAATCTAATTATTATAATTATTTGTGTTTGGTCAAATTGTTAATCGGATATGCTTTGTTCGTGCAATTTTTAAGGTATTAAAAAATTATAACTAGCGAGGGAGCGGTAAATATGACAATACTGAACATTTGACCTTGTTAATTAATAGGTACGGAACGACCAGCACCTCAGGTACGAAACGTCTAGCACATTGGGTACGAAACGACCAGCATGCTGGGTAGGAAACGACAAATTTCCATTTAGTAAGAAAGGACTTGGTGACGGAATGTCCATGAGCCGTATTCACTAGAGATTAGTGGTGTATGTGTGTTCTTGATCATAAATTTACGAATCTAAAATTCAGCCTGGAGAGGCATCCGAATCTCTAAAAGTTTGTTTCGCACATAGCGATTCACCGGGTGGTGGGGTTTTCACGCACAATATAAATATACTTTGAAAGAATCCAACAAAGTCAATAGAAATGTAAAAATATAACAATTACCCAATATCTAAGGGATATCTTGGTCGCAGGCACCTTCTTTTGCTATTTTGAAGGTCAGAATTATAGCATTGGTGGCTCTGTGAATCTCGTATAAATTTAGGTCATTTGCGAGAATTTTGTTTTGTTTCTTGTGTATAGAAGTTTCTGATTCCATAATGGAAGGTTTTTGTAATGGGTAACAATTGTGTTTCGTCGGTCCATCCCCTTCTGCAGCTTAAGGAATAGTTGTTTCCTTTTTATTTTCCGTCTATGGAATCATGTATGAACATGTATATTTGTTTTAGCCAATCTCTTTCAATACTGTGTGTGTGTGTGTGTGTGTGTGTGTGAGAGAGAGAGAGAGAGAGAGAGAGAGAGAGAGAGAGAGAGAGAGAGAGAGAGAGAGAGAGAGAGAGAGAGAGAGAGTTTCACAAATACGGCAATATGTAATAAAACTTTTAGGAATTTGCGATACCGATGTAATAAAACTGCACGGAAAACCTTGGCAGACACCAAGTTTCTTTAAAACTAATATTATATTTAGTTTATTTAATTGTTTATATGAAATTTTTATTGTTTGATGGATTTTATGTAATTCACGATATTAATACATACATAGTGTTTTGGTTGGATACTAATAGTGACAAGCATGTATGCTCATCTGCAACATCGCAAATGCCTTTGCCCCTTTTCTAACCCCTCCCAACCCTCGTTTTCAAGCACTAAGTTAAAAAAAAAATATTGGTGTTTTTTATTGGTATTGGGTTGGGACATGGAACACGCTGTTGTTGTGAAATAATTATGACCGCTAATATATGCTTCTGATTTCATATAAGTGCATATCAAAAGTCCAATGATAAACGCTACGAGAGAGATAGCAGTGTCCAGAAGCTTTCAAATACAGCTTGTTAGTACTAGAGCTATTATTCGAGTCTTTCCGACTCCGCTTCATCGACTATCACGAAGCCATGTATTTTTGCTATTGTTTAGATTTCTATACCTTCCAAACAATGTTCAAGTATAAATTTGGTAGCTATTGTGGGTCTGGTCATCCCTATCGCCGATTAAAGCAGTGAGCACCCATCTGTCTAATCAGTGGTACTCTCATTTATATATATATATATATATATATATATATATATATATATATATATATATATATATATATATATATATATATATATATATGTATGTATGTATGTATGTATGTATGTATGTATGTATGTATGTATGTATGTATGTATGTATGTATGTGTGTGTGTGTGTGTGTGTGTGTGTGTGTGTGTGTGTGTGTGTGTGTGTGTGTGTGTGTGTGTGTGTGTGTGTGCTCGTCGCGAGCTTGTTGACAAAAAGCAAAAGTATGAAGGAAGAAAAAAAAAATCCTACCAAATGACAAAATTACCTCAGATTACCCCTATGTCCCGTTATGACATAGTACCCTGTCTATCACACAATTGCTCGACGCGAGCTTGATGTTGAAAAAAAGTAATAAAATGAAGGATAAAAATCCTACCGAGTGACAAATTACCTTAGATTACCGCCTAGGACCCGGTCTATTATACTGTATAAAAGACAAGGTAAGTAACTTGCCAAAACTTCGTTCAACGCTTGACCCTCGATTTCCTTCTGTCTTTTCCTTCTGTAGTTTGTTTTACTCCTGAGATATTTTTCTATTCATCAAGCCATCACTGATTTTCCCCGAGTTGCACAAAACTGAAGTTACAGACTCAGAAAAGTACCAATTATGCGAATTTTGCCTGCCGATTCCGTTTAGGTGGCAAGCATCTTGGCCCCTTTATTTTATTTTTTTGGGTGGGTGGGTGTAGGGGAGGGAACACCAGACAGATGTCCCCCTACTTATCAAAAAGAAAAAAAAAATAAGAAAAGTGTTTCGTGTGTTCGTGTAACCCCTAAGGTGTGTTGCATTGGTTTTCTTTATAAACAGATTTTTGATTGAAAGCTAGTTTAAAACAAATTTTTGATGGGGTATTTTTTTCTCCTTAGTGTATCTAAAGGGTTATTCATCCGATCTAGCGCCCGGTAACAGCCATGCGACGTTGGTGTCCAATACTTCTTTGATATGCAGGTTCCCTGTTTCATTCAAAATTTTTCATTGGAGAACAAGATTACAAAAAAAAGAAAAGAAAAGAAAAGAAAAATGAATAAAGAGATGAGTATTATATTTATTAGATGTTAGTAGACTACTCTGATACCCATTTTCTCGATTATTGTTTATATTTATTAGTGGTATTTTTTTTTTTTGAGGTACAGAAGGATTCTATTTTGCTTTACTTAAATGTTGAAACCGTATTTCGATTTGTTCATTTTAATGAGTTCAAAGGTTAATCTAAGGCTCCAGCCCGCGCACATGCCGGTACACGCCCCTACTTGGTATATAAACCAAAGCCCCAATCCGTCATGAGGTCATACAATTTTTATTTGTTTATTTCCATGAGGTGAAAGATGAGGTCAGGACTCCCCTACTTGGGTAAACCGAAGCCTTTCCCCATCTCCACCCCCTCTCCCCTGGCTTTGATGCTCTGTCTCGTTAGGCTACTTCTTAATCACATTCACCTAAACACAGGTCATCATTGGTGTGATTATTTAATCCAAAATTTTCATTATAAGTTTGTTTGTTTTTTTCTGTGCGTCGAAATCTAAATATAGCAAGTTATTCCTTTGGTACATTTCTTTTCTTAGATATTTCTGCAATTAAATTAATCCTTTCGACTTTCCTTTTTTCGCATTGCGTTATTGCGTGAAATTTAGTATAATTTGCTTGTTTGCAGATGGGGCATTTTGGTATTAATTTAATCATATACCTTTTCAGGGGTACATTTCCTGTTAACATATATCGTGCATATGCTTAATTATTGTTAATGGATCCATAAATATATTGTAGTATTGTTTGTTGATGTGGGAGTGACGAGTGCTGGTAAACAAGTAGGCGACAGAACTGTGAGACCGAACCCACAACATGCAACAAGGGAAGGAAGTCCTTTGACACTCTTACATCTTAAGAGTTTTCATAGCATAATTTAAGCCGAATAATTATAACGAAAACGTGTTATAGGAAACATTCTGATCATTTCGCAGCAGTACCGGATTTCGGCATAAGCTAAACAAGCCACAGCTTAGGGCCTCAAAGTATTAGCTCAGTTTTAATGGTCTTATCAAATTTATTTTATACTAAATATGGCCTATATAGCTCCCAATTGCTTAGGGCCTCGCTTTGTCTAAATCCGGCACTTTTTCGCAGTCATTCCACCCCATCCCCCGATGAGTCTCTTGACTTATCCCTCGAATACACTTTACAAATGACGCGTTATCCATAGTATTTTACCATTTGCGATTGGTAACGGGAGTAGTGTAGTTGCATTAAGTACAACATTACTTACTATCTGTATCTGTAGCGAAGACATTATAGGGCGCATCTTTTTGTTAATATCTGCAAAAGATGCAATTATTTTGTAAAATGTATTTTTATGCCTAAACTACCCTTTCCGTCTGGTGTTTTTTTTTTATTATTTGTTTAAATATCCGAACATAACATTATTGTTTTGTTAAAGCGCCTCGTCTTCAATTAATTTACTGTTTTCTCCTGATTCCTGACTTCGCTTTCCTTTACATGGCGATGAAAACCGAAGTGGACCGGGTGGACAGGTTCAGCTACTGGTTGTTGACGGAGTTGCCACAGAAACGTAATTCACATTGTCATGAAATCTTCGATGTCCTTTTATGATGATGACGAGTGCTGTGAGTATTCTACAAAAATTTAACCAGAGTTTCTTCTCATTTATGCCATTAGTTTTTCACTTGTTCTTTTCAGTTTTATGGCACCGGTTAGTATTCATATAGTCACATAATTTCGATGGGTTACAAGATTTCGACATTGTGCATCCTGATACTCCAAACCCTCCTGGTTGAGTATTAATTAGAGTACGCAGCCAGAAACACAGCGAGTGAATGCATTGTTTCCAGAAAGTAACACTTGAAATAAAATTAAATGGAAAAATATGTTGTAGTTGGAAATTGAATTGTAAGTGTGATGGTAACCATAAACGGCATTGAGTTAAGGGTGGTGATCTAAATGAAAAACGAGTTGGATGATTACAGATTAGTAGTGAAGTAGGTAAATAGTTTCAGATTCTAGCAGTTCGAGGGAAGATAGAATGCTTGTGAAGGGCTGTATTGGGAAGGGATACAGCAGCCACACGATTAACCCAAAACCTGCCATAACCAACCAGAGACATGAAGTACCACACATATCTATGGACATAGAAAAAATAACATGTATATATGACATTATAAATATTTTTACATGTGATCTTGACCTTATTTGCAGCTGGCTGTTGCTACAGGCTGTAGCAATATATTGTATTTTATTATTGTATTTTAGAAATTATGTGAAGTAAATAATGGACTGTTAGTGCTATGCTTATAATGTGAGATTAAAAAAGAAAGGAGTTTAATATTTATACCACATTACAAACAACAAACAACTGAAAGTACCACATAAACCTTTACAATCAATTTCAGAGTTCTTTTAGATATGGCATGTCTCGCCACTAAATGTAAATTCATAAATATTTACTAAGATTGTTATTAAAAGTCTTATCAAGTACAGTTTCAAAACATAAAATAAAATGTATCAACATTAAATTAATGAAATTCTGCTCAAATATGTTTTGCATATTTTCAGTGCAATCAATATAAAACAAGTAATGCTTGCAACCTGTGCCGTAGGTAACTAAAAATTCTTAAAATTGTACAAATATTATTGCACATAAACATATCACCCACACACCAACACACACACACGTGCACACACACACACACACACACACACACACACACACACACACACACACACACACACACACACACACACACACACACACACACACACAGAGTCTTTCATTATTCGAAAGTGATATAGGCCCAAATTTTCCACTTACGTACTCAAATTGTAATTTAGTAAAGGAACCCACACATTCAAGCAGATCCAGTTATATTTTGTTTAACCCATCATGCAGCCATAAAATGTATTTTTAAAAAATGATGACAGACATCACAGTTTAAAAACTGTTTGAGATATAGAGCTAGAATATTTTCTGATCTTAGTTACGGTGTGTTGGAAATAAAAATATCAGAATTTTATTAATTCACATGACTATTCAGTTCTGTTGATGATCAATCAACATGCTGGAAACATGTTTTATTTGTTGTAGCCTACAGCAGAAACATAGAAACATTGTTTACATTGATCATTTCTTCAACTTTACTCTTCAATAACTCATAAAAAGGTTTAAAAAATATAATACAAAGAAAGCATGATTAGCATGAGAAATTAATAAATGCATTGGGTTAGTTTATATGCATTACTTTTTTATATGTCCAGAATTTTTTTTTAATGATACAAAAGAAAGTTATTGTGGTTAAAAAATCTAAAATTGATAGTTCATGTCTAATTTTTTTTATATTTTGGCTAGAACTTTGCTAATAATGTACTATCCAATTTACATTCTGTTACTATGCATGCAAAAACAGTATAACACAGAAGTTCCATTGTTTTTCTTTTAATATTTCACATGCTCTGAATCAGCCTGGCAATGGTCTAAATCATCCTGTAGTTTGGGCAGTTATCAGCCACAGTCTGAATCAGCCTGGCAATGGTCTGTATCAGCCTGTAATTTGAGCAGTTATCAGCCACAGTCAGAGTCAGCCATAGTCCAGATCAGCCAGCTAGATCATACTCTAACATTAAAAAACTTTATAGTTGTTATTGAGAACTGTATTTCTTAACGCAAGAAAGTTTCAATAATTTCACATCATTTAGAGTTGTAATTCATATGAAGTTTTAATTATTGTGTTCTGTTTTATGTCTATCAGCTTTTTCCTACTTGGGGACCAATATTTTACTAATGGAGACATTATAGTTGGTAGCTATGTGATGACCCAATCAATAACTCTACATTGAACCCTGTGATAGAATGATATTGTTGTTTATAACTGTTAACTAATTCTGCCATTTACTCACTGTCTAAAGCCAAAATTCATTCAAAGAACGACAGGAGAAACACATAATCCAAATCCATTTTTCCCCACTGTCTTTGTTCTTCTTCATTCTCATAGATTGACACTATGTATTTTGAATTTCCACATTTAATTAATAAACACACTCAGATGCACAGGTTGCATTACAACTGCAACAAGGATATTTCTTGGAATACTTTGGACCCATTTTCACAATTGAATTAAATAAACAAACATACTTGATGTAGCAATTATACTCATAGCAATAATTCAGAAATGATACCAATTGCTGTCCCAACTTTATAGCTGTCAATCAAATCAATTACAAAATAATCTTTCTATGCTTATAATGCTAGAACAGCCTACCCTTTATTTACCACTTTTTTGAGTTTTATCAAATCAATAGTTTGGCCTTGGCATTATTTGCATTAAATGGTACCAATTGCTAATGTGACTTTATATATACAGATCAGATTAATTACAAAATAAGCTCATTCATTTTATCCTGCCATTTATATAAACTCACTTTTTTAATTTTATTGCCTTCTGTAACTTCCATGGATAGATGCTTTGTCACAGCATGTACTCATATAATAGTTTGGTTGGTACTAAAATATTTTGTATTTTGAATACATTATTTTTCCTTACATGTATTCATAGCTTTTCCTATCTGACTCACATAAATGAATCCTCTCTGCAGAAGACTGTTTTATTATTATCATTAATTTTCATTTAATGACAATAACAATAATTAATGCAATGACATGAAGAAAAAAGGCAATTTTGGATCAGCAGTTTTTTCATTTCAGTTTTACAAAAAAGTAAGTAAGTACCTTTACATGGTTTCTAAAAACAAGAATTTGCATAAAATGTCAATAAAAAATACAATACAACACTACGGCTCATAGTGACAACTAGTTGCTACTAGAGGCAGAACAAGTTCGTGTAAAAATATGTATAATGTTGTTCTTGTTTTCATGTCTGTTGATATGTATGGCAGTGATGGTCCATTATTTACTTCACAATGAGGCTGTTTCCACTTGAAACATATTGACTTGGTCTGCATAATAATGTGACATTTTACTCCCTTCATTTCCATCCATTGTAAATACTACATACAACATAATTGCTTCTACAAAAGAATACTCTTTACAATGTTTTCTTGTGTGTTTGGTATCTTTTATTTGATTCACATCATGACTGTGGTGGATTTGGGCAGTTATGAGTGGTTTGGGGCAGATTTTGGCCCAGTATATTGTCCCACACACTATTTTAATCTAGTGTATAAACTCCTATCTCTCAATGAAGTGACAACCACAACAGTTGTTTACACTATTAATTATTGAGAAACACAGACAGAATTGTTGAAAATCCAATTACTTTCAATTGTGAAAGGAAACAAAGATACATACCTTGAAAAATCTTAATTTCACTCATATTCTATTTTGAAATATGTAAGTGCTCATAATATTCATTATTACATGTTCTGACAGGGCAAATTTCCTTCTGGCCATAATAGGTATTCAGTCTACTATTCAACATCCACTCATTAATTACTACATGTTCTGACAGGGCAAATCAGCTTCTGGCCATAATAGGTATTCAGTCTACTATTCAACATCCACTCATTAATTACTACATGTTCTGACAGGGCAAATCTGCTTCTGGCCATAATAGGTATTCAGTCTACTATTCAACATCCACTCATTAATTACTACATGTTCTGACAGGGCAAATCTGCTTCTGGCCATAATAGGTATTCAGTCTACTATTCAACATCCACTCATTAATTACTACATGTTCTGACAGGGCATATCTGCTTCTGGCCATAATAGGTATTCAGTCTACTATTCAACATCCACTCATTAATTACTACATGTTCTGACAGGGCAAATTTCCTTCTGGCCATAATAGGTATTCAGTCTACTATTCAACATCCACTCATTAATTACTACATGTTCTGACAGGGCAAATCAGCTTCTGGCCATAATAGGTATTCAATCTACTATTCAACATCCACTCATTAATTACTACATGTTCTGACAGGGCAAATCAGCTTCTAGCCATAATAGGTATTCAGTCTACTATTCAACATCCACTCATTAATTACTACATGTTCTGACAGGGCAAATCAGCTTCTGGCCATAATAGGTATTCAGTCTACTATTCAACATCCACTCATTAATTACTACATGTTCTGACAGGGCAAATCAGCTTCTGGCCATAATAGGTATTCAGTCTACTATTCAACATCCACTCATTAATTACTACATGTTCTGACAGGGCAAATCTGCTTCTGGCCATAATAGGTATTCAGTCTACTATTCAACATCCACTCATTAATTACTACATGTTCTGACAGGGCAAATCTGCTTCTGGCCATAAAAGGTATTCAGTCTACTATTCAACATCCACTCATTAATTACTACATGTTCTGACAGGGCAAATCTGCTTCTGGCCATAATAGGTATTCAGTCTACTATTCAACATCCACTCATTAATTACTACATGTTCTGACAGGGCAAATTTCCTTCTGGCCATAATAGGTATTCAGTCTACTATTCAACATCCACTCATTAATTACTACATGTTCTGACAGGGCAAATTTCCTTCTGGCCATAATAGGTATTCAGTCTACTATTCAACATCCACTCATTAATTACTACATGTTCTGACAGGGCAAATCTGCTTCTGGCCATAATAGGTATTCAGTCTATTATTCAACATCCACTCATTAATTACTACATGTTCTGACAGGGCAAATCAGCTTCTAGCCATAATAGGTATTCAGTCTACTATTCAACATCCACTCATTAATTACTACATGTTCTGACAGGGCAAATCTGCTTCTGGCCATAATAGGTATTCAGTCTATTATTCAACATCCACTCATCAATTACTACATGTTCTGACAGGGCAAATCAGCTTCTAGCCATAATAGGTATTCAGTCTACTATTCAACATCCACTCATTAATTACTACATGTTCTGACAGGGCAAATCAGCTTTTAGCCATAATAGGTATTCAGTCTACTATTCAACATCCACTCATTAATTACTACATGTTCTGACAGGGCAAATCAGCTTTTAGCCATAATAGGTATTCAGTCTACTATTCAACATCCACTCACAGCTGATAACTGTAACAGTGATTAGAATGATGGTCACTTATAAAGTTTTATGTGGGTTTGTTATTACTGATGTTCAGAGGTGGTTCTTTGTTATTGTAATCTAGAAAAATTTATATGAAATGCATACTTTTAATATATATTACAGATTTAAATCAGAATGCTCATCCTATTTGCTTATTTAAATAAAAGTATTTGAATTTTCTATATGATAAATAAGCAAGATTACTTTAACATTCAATATTGAATCACCCTTTAAGATAATGTTGATATTTTAACATATTTGATACACATGTATTTATTTTTTAAAATTTTGTTTCCTAATGGTAATAATTATAATAAATGAAAAAAAAGTTCTCCTGTAACTGTCTGACTTTGATTATTTGCACTTCTTGAGAAGTACCAATAAGTTATGAAGGGTGCAAAACTGATTAAAGTTCCAATAACAGTATATACAGAGATTGAGCTTCTGGATATTCACAGTGCAAATTATGTATTGGTATAAATGTCCATTCTTAATCTATTTATTTTATTATAATACCATCATGATTTTTCCTAATTTTATTCCTTTTGCTTTTGTAACAGAATCTGTCCCAAAACCCACATTATGCTAAATGTAAGAACAGCTTTAGAAATGCTAAGTTAATTTAATATAATTTTTCCTATAAACTTGAGTTTTGATAATAATCTGTTATATATATATATATATATATATATATATATGTATATATATATATATATATATATATATATATATATATATATATATATATATATATATATATTGGGGGTTTTCCAGGTTGTTCCTCCAACAGTTATACTGATTGCCATGTATAACCTTTCTTGCGTTGAGAAATAGCATTAACCCCCAAACAACAAAAGCAACATCAAACAAGTCTTAATGGTCAGTGGATTAGTTGTTCTTCTTCCTCTGTATCTTGAGCCAGAGTGTCACTTTTATTTAGTGATATTATCATGAGCAGAAAGTTGGATCAAAGTTTGCCACTTTTTATAATATAGCTTAATAATATAACAATGTTTATTGTGCAGAATTGGTTGTGTGTTATGGTTGGGGTGGGGTGCTCCCATTATTTTACTTAAACTATTGTGGACGTCCCACCTAGGTTCAGTTTTGCTTTGAAAAATAATGTACCGCCCCAAGCCCCCAGTCAGAAATGCTGACAGTTAAATAGTTAAATTTACAAAAAAGGTGAAATTTAATGAATAACAATTCAATAGTTAAATGATTCAAATTTCCCAAGTACACTCCTTCCGCTCAACCCTTTAATAGCCTCTTGCATCACTTGATTAGTAGTGTGAGATAGATTTCCACCTGTTCTTGTATTCTACTGATCTGTGGTATTCTTCTCTCTTATTTCTCTGAAATCTTCTCTTCCTCCGACTTTCTCCAAATTCCTTCTCCTCCTCGTCCTTCGAAACTTCTCTATTCTCCTTCTCCTCCTCCTCCATTTTCTCCTCAAGACTCCTTTTTCCCCTCCTCCACTTTCTATCCTCCTTCCCTCCACCAACTACACTTCCATCGATTTTGACTTCTGTTAGTCTCAGTTTCATCTCTACCTCATGGAGACTCGGACTCAATTGAATTGGATGTTCTGTCCTCTAAATTTTTTTTGACCTTTTCGAAGCTTTGTCTTTTTTTAGGATCTGCTTCTAAGTTTTGCCTCCAAATTACGAGTGGCTTTCTTGGAGTAACACTATTTGCTCAGCAATCTTCCCAGGAGAAACTAATTTTTTACTTACAAGTTATGAAAGTTATACTTCAGATATAAATTGTAATCACACACTCTTTCTCATTTCCAATTGGATGTCACCATGAACTGATCCAATCCAACTTAACAGACAATGTCTCTCATGCTGTCTGTTAGTGTAGGGATGGACAAGAACATACCTTGTCCTCCCTGCAGGCTTTCCTCTGATGCTAACCTAACCTCTTAACACCTAGGTATGAAGTGCTGCAATCTATCACCTGTTGAAGACTCAAGATTGTGGGTCCTATTTGCAGGTCATGGTAACCTTATGTAACAAATTAACACTATACCTCAAATTCTTGGCCACAGTAATATCCTTATACCTGACTTTATACCTGGGGGTTAGCAAAGGTGACATTTATATTAGCAATGAGTAATTCTGTGCAAAGCATACTGAAAACATATGCCTGGCCAAGTGCTAAAGTTACAGCTCCTGGGAAATTTCATTGTTTTTTCCACTACCATTGTCTGTAGACTGTTTTAATCTAACAAGTATGTATTGATTGAAATGTACTAATTTTAGTTACATTGATGATTATGGTAAATACCATACTCTGTACTGCAGTGAATTGGGATCAGATATATGTTGTCTGGTGTTGCATTGGTGTCACAAATCAGCATGATATTGCCACCTATTTTTGCATGTATTGTGATTGTGTTGAATCTACTGATGATGCACCAATATAGCAATATAATATAATGTTATTCATTAGTCAAGACCCTATAGGAAGCTGCACGAGTTTCAATCCTTAGACTGTCCCTGAACAATGTCATGCTAGCTAGCAGATAGCTAATAGTGACTTTGACTTATACTCCCCACCTGCGATCAATGTCTACCAAACATTACAAAATTCCCAAACCAAATAAGGAATTATTTTTAAAAAAAGTTTCCAATACTCTGGAACTCTGCTCTGGAATAGTATTCCAGTTGAGATTAGAAATGCCCACTCTATTTCTTTTTTCCAAATCCAGTATATACAGTGGTTTCAGAGATGCAGCAAAAATAAATAAATTCCTTTGAATCAGAGCCTCAAGGTAGATTAGTTCT
Organism: Potamilus streckersoni; assembly: GCA_016746295.1. Lineage (NCBI taxonomy): Eukaryota > Metazoa > Mollusca > Bivalvia > Unionida > Unionidae > Potamilus > Potamilus streckersoni. The sequence continues at coordinate 1,502,314 of JAEAOA010000900.1, read as the reverse complement.
TAGCTAATTGAGTTACCCTCTTTAAATAAAGTCATAATAATAAAAAAATAATAATAATAACTTAGAACAGGGACATAAATAAATTCAAACCTAAACATAACAGCTTTGAGATAGATTTTCGAATAGATATGATCATTGCTAGTTAAATATTTCCACCTAGCTGAAATTTATTTCAGAGTTGTCAATCATAATTGCATCTTCTGACATTTGTATTACATAAGACACTCTTGAGATTTGTTCATATTCCAAATATTCATTATTCAAGTATTTTCTTGATAAGCAAAGATGTATTTCTGCTATATCCTTTCAGCAATCTGTTATGTGTTATGCATTTACAGCAGACATTTAAAATTTATCTAAAAAGACATCTTTTTAGTTGAGAAATGGATCTTAAAATGATAGCATCGTGGCGGCAAGCTTTCCAGGATAGATTTTCCAACTGAGCATTAGCGGATTTAGAGTGTGATTTTATGAATATAGGAGGAATTTAATGAAGAAATAGATGTAGGATGAGAAATAGATCTTAAAATGTAACAGATAGCGTCAAGCTTTTCAGGATAAATTTTCTAACTGAGCATTAGAGGATTTAGAGTGTGATTTTATGAATAATAGATGTAGGGCTTGAAAATTATGCATGATTTTCGAGCAGTTCTTTGATTTTTCTGAATGATTTTGTAGAAAAAAGCACAAATCTTGCAATCATGCATCCAGAACTAGACCCTGTTTTCAAGCTTTTGCAAATAATGCTGACATGCCATCAAAAATATGGTTATAATTACTTAACATAGAGAAACTCTAAAACTGATTCTTCTCAAACATTTGCTTGAGAATTAAACCAAATTTAACAGAAATTTAACTGGCATGAAGGGCTTTGATGTTAATACAAATAATTCCAATTCATAATCAAATATGGCAATGTTGGCCATAACTAAATATAAAATAAAAACATAAAACACCTTCTAAAATGGCACTCAACTGATTTTGACCCAATGTGACAGAAAGCATTGTATTATGAAGGGTTTTTAATTATATAAAAACGTTGCCTTTCTGCTATTAAATATGGCAGTCATTACTAAAAATAGAAAATCTTTATATGACTTTTCAAATGTTGTCATTTTGATGCTAAGAACAGAAACGTTTTTAAATTACTTATTCTAAAAACTTGTAAAATGAATTTCACCAAATTTGACAGAAACGTCATCTTGGCATGAAGGGCTTGAACATTTTTACAAATGATGTGCCATCAAATATGGTTTTTATTTATCCAAATAAAAGAACCTGACATTATTTCTTTTCATAAACCAATTGATAGAATTTTACTAAATTTGACAGAAAGCAGTTTCTTGTGTAGAAAGCTTTGATATGTACAAAAGATACTGATCTGTTGTCACATATGGCTGACATTTATAAATCTGAAAAACCTTTAAATGAACATACTAAAACCTAAACTAAATTTGAAGGGAAAAAAAAACATTGGGCATGAAGGACATTCAGATTTATATGACCAGTATTACTAAAAATAGAACCACTGTTAAATGAGATGTGAAAAGCAGTGAGCAAAATTCAACCAAATTTTAAAGTGTTAATTGATGCCAATCTGCCATCATATATGACTTCTGTTACTAAAAGTTGAAAAACCTTTCATGACTCTTGTGAAAAACCTAATTTTACCAAATTTGTTTGAAAATACCCCTTTAGGGTTTTAAACTTTGTGCAGGTGTCCTCAATGGAGTATGTCATTACTATGTGCAGGTGTCCTCAATTGAGTATGTCATTACTAAGATGATAAAAACCATCAAACAATTTCATCTAAAAAAAAAGCCATTAGGCAGAATTTTACCAAATTGAACATTATGCATATTCCACCTTTTAAGTGAATTCAAATTTATTCCAATGATTCTGATAATGGCAAATAGGCTAAGATGCTAAATGTAGAAAAACAATATAATATGTGTATCTAAATAAATCTGCTCAATAGAATTTGACAAACTTTGAATCATCCTGGCATGAAAGCTTCTCGGTTTTCGGTTAAGTGACACTGATGTGCTGTTAAATATTTATGAAGATAAAAGAAATATTTGAAACAACTGTTTTCAGCAATTTTAAAGGAAATTTCAACATGAAGCATTCAACTGAACTAGATTTTGTGGTCAACTGCTCTTCCATTTTGATAGTTTGGAATATGTCAGCTAGGTGAGTACTCAGGTGTATTTGGGTCTCATGTTAAATTTTTAGCTCAACTGGTCAGAATCCAGAATAGCTTATAATTGACCTGTGTCCTTGTAACCATCAATTGGTTAGCATGGGTTTGTTATCCATAAACTTCTGGGAGTATCACCATTAAACTTTGTACACCCATTTATTCAAGGGTTTAGTTGTTCCTAACTGAAAATTGTACCCATGTGTATCTAGTATGGCTTCAAGCCATCTCCATCCAGTACCTAATGAATGGTCACATAAACTTACTTAGAGACTTTTAGGATATGTGGTCAAAATTGTGGTCATATCAACATGGGGGTTTTACTAGGACTTTTTTTTATGATACATTGTCCTAAATGAAAATGATTTGAATCTGACCTCCAAAATGGCTGCCATTGTTGCCATCTTAATGATTATCATTTCTGTTCCTCTTGAATAGATAATCACACTGACATGGAGTTTTTACTAAAAGATGTCCTAAATTAAATTATACATTGTGGCCTTCAACAAGTACTAATCACAAGGCTAATGGTGGCAGGTTCTATGGTGACTCAGTGGTAAGAATTAACAATTCCTACCCTTGGATCAGGGGTCCTGAGTGGCCGAGTGGTCAAAAGCACTCACTGTTATGGATCACTACTATCTCACCTCCGTCTGCAGTGGGTTCGAGTCTTGGGTTCAGCTAAAGTGGTTACGTGAGAAAGCGTGCCAGTAGCTTCTCATGGGTAGGTGATTTTTCTGGGGGTTTTCCTGGGTTCATCCTCTACTATTTATACTGGCGGCCATGTTTAGCCTATCTTGTGCTGAAAAATGGTGTTATACCCTATAACAACAATGACAGCAACCATCCTCAAGCAAGGTATTTTATTCCAGTAACCTTGGCATTGCTAACTTATTTTGCTGTGCCATAAAACACAAAACCAAGCCAAATGCATTATCTGGTACTCAAATTCAGTTATAACCATATGTGGATAATCAGTCAGGAAGGTATCAAATTCTTGATTTGAAGAGTTTAATTAGGAATTAATAGTCTGTTAATTGATTGTTTCATGTAAATGTCAGTTCTCTGGGATAGTTAGTACAAATGACATTAGTCATGTAACAATTTGTACAGCAGTATCATTTTCCTCTCCCTCCTCTGCCTCTTTAACATTATAATGATCTCTTTCATCCTCATTTTCCTCATCTTATAATTTTTTAAACTTTGCCTTTAGTTGACACCATGCAGACACTATTGTACTAAGATGCTGTCACATGCATGTACATATTGTCATTATCGGCATCATCATCATTCTACTCTTTCTATCTTCCTCCTTCGCTTCTCTTGACAACCAAGTGTCTCCCTCTCATTTATTTCTGACTCACAAAAGTCACTTTCAGAACAAAGAAAAGTAGCTAATGCTAGAGAAAAAAATAAAAAATAAATCATTAACAGTTTCTTGCACAAGTGGAGATAAGAAAAGATTTTTCTGGTATTATCATGATAAAATATGGGTTCTTTGAAATACAGTGTCTTTCCTCATAAAATGATGTCTGCAAAAATAGCAACCCCCCTTCCAGTTTTACAGGGTTAATACATGTACTGAACTTAATTAGGACATATGCCACAGTCAGCAGTGACAATTTTAGTTTTAAAATGTAAAGAACTTTTATATCAGAGTAAAATTTACTGGATGCTCTTTAGTTACTTATAAGCTGTATCAAACACCAAAATTTGTTTACTGTAACTTTCTTATATAATGTTTCAAATAATTATAAAGATACTGCCACAAAGTGGGGATATCTTACAACTTATTGTACCAGGAGACATAAGCATGTCACAGTTTGCTTTATAAGAAAAAAAATGGTAAAACTAGTTACCTCCCTGTATCATGGATTTTGAGCTAGGGTTATTCAGTAGATTTGTTTTTAAGGCCAATTATTATGTTACTTTGTCCCATAAAGCACTGTTTATGACTTCACTAATTGATTTGCACCATTAAGACTAATGAAGTCAGACAGACTGGGTTTTCACTTACATTTACATTTAGTCCTAACATACCCAAGTGACTTCCCATTGGTTCAGTGGTCCATACATTTTCCAGACTATAATATTTGAAGTCCATTTCAGTCTTTGTTTTGACTCATAATCTTAAACAAATGTTTTGTTTTTTTGTTTATGACAAATCATTTTCTATGCATATATGCTTGTTGTTTACTAGATACATTGTAAAAATGGGGGGAGGGCATTTTAACAAGCAACATTACATAGGTTATTGCATTCCCTTTGGTCTCCTAAAAGGCTTAATGGTTGAACATTTGAATGTATGTAAAACAGAATTAAAAGAAAGTTTGATCAGGCATTGATCTATTGCTCACAACCCCAAGTGGAGTTCAGAAACCAGGAAAGAAAAGGATACACCACCTTAGAACATTGAAACCAAGCAGTTTAAACCAAGAAGACTTGAAAAGACAGCCATACACATAAAATTATTTTTTGCTGCTGACACATTTTCTTTCAAATAATTCTTTAAATTTGCTTAATAGCCTGTAATTACTACTATAACAATTAAATATCTGGGAGTTAATTTGTGCTTACATTAAATTTACATAAAATAACAGATGTCTTTATGGCTCTTCAATTTCTAGGGCCAACACAAATATTTTCCAGCAACCACAACAAGTTCAAACAAACTAGTTGAAACATAATAAATTTAAAGGTTTAATTCCAGTAGAAAGAAGCCATGTAAAAGTTTCATAAACACAGCAGAATTTCTGTTTAATTTGTTTGTCTTGACTATATTTTGTATTTGCCTTTGAAAAAGACTCATTAATAGTTGAAAGCACTCAGGCTAGTTAGATACTAGTTTTGCACTGTTCATTGCACACACACACACACAAACACACACACACACACACAAACACACACACATACATATATGTGTGTATGTGCTTGTTAGTGTGATTTAGATTTTTAACATAGCATTAACAATTTTTCATTTATGTCACTACAATGTCTACAGTGAGTTTATAATCATGGCTAGCATTGCGGTATGATGTCCCACCCAACTAACCTTTTAATGCTGAGCGCCAAAGTGAGGCAGCTGTTAGTACCATTTTTTAAAGTCTTTGGGTCTTTGGTATGACTTGGCTGGGGTTCAAACCCATGACCCCCCGCATCTGAGGCGTATGATCTAACCACTAAGCCAAAGGACCAATTAGATACTAGTTTTGCACTGTTTATTGCACACACACACACACACACACACACACACACACACACACACACACACACACACACATATGTGTGTATGTGCTTGTGTGTGTGATTTAGATTTTTAACTTAGCTTTAAAAAATTTTCAGTCATATCACTACAATGTCTGCAGTGAGTTTATAGTCATGTCTAGCATTGCAGCATGATGTTCCACCCAACTAACCTCCTAATGCTGAGCGCCAAAGTGAGGCAGCTATTAGTACCATTTTTTAAAGTCTTTGGGTCTTTGGTATGACTTGGCTGGGGTTCGAACCCATGACCCCTCGCATCTGAGGCATATGATCTAACCACTAGGCCAAAAGACTAGTGTATATATATATATATATATATATATATATATATATATATATATATATATATATATATATATATATATATAAACTTAAGATACTGTGAATTATGATGCTTTAGTGTCATAAAAATATTACCGAATACAGTCAATTCAGTCAGTTAGGGGACATAAACTTGTATGCATAACGATTAACATGTCACTCTTAGGAGAAAAAATATTTTCATGAAATTAGCTTTATTGCCAAATTTATTAAATGTTTATGCATTCACATGATTCAATAACATAACATTGCTTCATTTTACAGTTTTTAGCTCTACTGGTCATAGACCAAAATTCTGGGCTGTTATCCATCATCCATCTTATGTTCTTTGTTGTTATGACTACTTCTACTATGTTACTGTGAGGATTGCCTTGAAACTTTACACACTAATTTATTCCATGGTTCCAATGAAATAGTGGCCAGCAAGGCATCCATCTTGAAAATCCTGTTGCTGGTCCTGTTCCTCCTAAATATATATGATTGTTTTGACTAAATTCCCTGGAGACATCCATGTTGGCATTCTTGATAGTCTCAGCATAAAATTTTCATAAAAATATCTTCTTACAGGATATAGTTGGTGCTAAAGGACAATGGTACAAGCCTGATATTCAGTGTACAGGGCTCAGAATTATTGCTAATCAGCAGTCCTGCAGTTTGTGATTTTGCCAATGGAACACTAATTAAATGCCCAACCATCACAAAACCATTGGAACAGTGAAAATTACATACCACCAGCCACTCTGTTAACAGGGAGAAGTGGTCATATGTTGGCATTCCATTTAGTGGTAATTAATCTGATGATTGTGTTAATTTAGTACCTGCCAACATTCTCCTCTTAATGATCAGGTAAAATGTTACATGCCCCAATGGACCGGTGTTAAACTAATCAATGTCCACTGCCCCAATGGACAGGTGTTAAACTAATCATACACTCATCAAGACAGTTAGTGTGGTTAACACCAAATTAGTCCTTGCCCAGGTAGAACTAGCTTGGTGTACTGCCCCCAATTTCATTACTGAAAATAACAAAAGGTGCAGGGGCCCAGAGTAGCTGAGTGGTCTAAAGGCTCTCCATCACTGGATCACTGCCTCACACCTTTGTCTGTGTGGGTTGAATCTAAGATTTGGCAAATGTGGATATGTGAGAAAGCTTGCCAGTAGCTTCTTGTGGGTTGATGGTTCTTTCAGGGATTTCTGTTTCTTCCTCCACCATTAATACTGGCCGCCATGTTTAACAATCATGTGCTGAAAATGGCATTAAGCCCCACAACAACAACAACAACACCAACAACAACAACACTAACACCAAAAGGTGCAGGGGTCACAGGCTGGAAAAGGTTGCATTCACTGACTTGTTAGATAATCCAGAATTGTTCTAAACAATGTGTTTTATGATTTATTGCGTTGATAAACATGCATTGCATTGTGCAGTTACAGTTGTAAACATATGGAAGTATTTACCATCTATACAGTTACCACTAAAACATAAAAAATAAGATATTGACATGAGCAGAACACAATCACAATTATAATCAAGAGAAGAGACTGAGAAAATATCAGACATGTTGGGAAAATGAAAACAAATGGCTGAAAGATGCCTCAAAAGAGGTTATCCACATTCTACACTGATTATTAACACAAATACAAATGTTTTTGGTATACTTCATTAATGAGTCTTTTGAGTGAAATAATTATAATTGTTCTTAGTTGACATTAATGAATGATAAATGTTGAATTCAAAACTGAACTGGCTTCTGTGTGATTATAGCAGGATGAGTGAAGTTTTTGTAGGATCAGTAAAAATTGTGATTGACGATCTTATTGATTAATGAAGAAAAGTTCATGCTCATCAGCATAGCTGCAATTATGGCAATAGTAAAAATCCTGACATTGCTAATTTTTTTTTTATAGATGATTGCATTGATATGGGGACTTTCAATAAAAGACTAACAATGACTACTTGGTGATGAAAATGGTGTCAATCTGACCTCCAACATGGACACTAAAACTTCTTTTCACTAATTATTCTATATGCATGGTTATAGATTTGTTTAGTTTTCATCAAAATCCTTTTTATCATGTCTAGTTCATACTAAATACAAATACAAATATTGCTGTTACTTTCAATATGGCCACCACAGTGGCCATCTTGAAATTCTTGTTTCTTTTTCTTCTCCTGAATCCATGGTAAATTTAACATAGTGCTTTTCTTTTTTTATATTACTGTATATGGTTGATCATTGATGAAAACAGTGATGAATAGATCTCAGTGTGTCCACTCAGGGGCCATGTTAATAGTCTTCTTATCAATATCTCTCCTGAGTTTATAGGTGTGATGACATGTTTTTTTTTTTTTCTGAAAGGTTCCTTATATATGTAGTTGATTCTAAATGAGACTGGTATTGATCAGACCACTGCTATGGTTGCTATAGTAGCAATATTGAAGATCTTGTTATAGCATCTTCTCTTTGAGAGATGGTTATATAGGCATGGTGTTCTGACTAAAAGACTACTTTTTATGTCTGGTTGGTCTTAAATCAGACTTCCAGTTTGGTAGCCATGGTAGCTATCTTGAAAACTGTGTTAGTGCTACTTCTCCTGAATGGATAATCATATTAATGGTATGGAGTTTTCAGTTATAAGACTTATTTTATGATATGCTGTTTATCCTAAAGAAAATGGTTTTGATCAGACCTCCAGAATGGCTGTTACAGTGGCCATCTTACAAATCTTTTAGTAGCTACTTTTGATGTATTAATGGTGATATGGAGACGAAGTTTTTCACTAAGAGACTTCTAATGATATCTAGTTGGTCCTACATAAAAATAGTGCTAATGAGACCTCCAACATGATCTTCTTGTAAATTTTGTTATTATAAATGAAATGGTGCTTCTCAGACATCTAGCATCTTGAAAGTCTTGTTCAAGTTTCTCCTCCTGAACCATTGGTCATATTAGTTTAGAATTTGACAAAAAAATAACATTGCAATATGCAGCTTGTTCTGACCAGACCTCCAACATGGCACCCTAATGGCCATCTTTAAAAAATCTTGTTTTCATGCAAGAGTGGTGGCATTGTCATGGGGATTTTATTTGAACATTTCTTGCAATATTTAATTTGTTCAGAATGAAAATTATGCAAATCTGACCACCAAATGTGGCAACTGTGATACTAAGGAAACTCCAGTTTGATCTAAATGCCAACAAGTTGACAGTGTTTGGGACCTCTGCTGACAGTCAGGTTAGAAATTGTCACTTGAATGTGGATCTGAACATATAACAAATTTCACTGGATTTCATTCAAGAAGTGTAGAAAAATGAAGGAAATATATAGGGAACTTAAATAGTTTGGAAATACCTTGTATTGTAGAAAATTGATTGAAATATGTATGGAACTTACCTTGCAGTGTAGAAATTTATGGAAATATTTGAGAATTTAAACAGTTTGGTAATACCTTGTAGTGTAGAAAAGTGAAAGAAGTATATATAGAATTTGCAGTGTAGAAAAGTTCAGGAATTATATAAGAAATTTAAATAGTGTAACTTATCTTGCAGTGTAGAAATGTTGTTGTTGTTGTTGTTGTGGGGCTTAAAGCCATTTTTCAGCACTTGATAGGCTATACATGGTGGCCAGTATTAAGAGTGGAGGAAGAAACCGGGAAATCAGTGGAAAGAACCACCAACCCACGAGAAGCTACTGACAAGCTTTCTCACATATCCACATTCACAGAATCTGAGACTCAAACTCACACAGAGTTGAGATTTCAGTAATCCCTAATGGACAGCACTTTAGACTACTGGGCCACTTGTGGTTCCTGCAGTGTAGATAAGTTATGGAAATATATAAGAAATTTAAATAGTGTGGTAATACTTTGTAGTGTAGAAAAGTTAAATATATAAGAACTGAAATAGTTTGGTATTATCTTGTAATGTAGAAAAGTGAAGGAAATATAAAAGGAATTTAAATAATTTGGTAATACCTTCTAGTGTAGAAAAGTGAGGGAAATATATAACAACTTAAATAGTGCGCTAATACTTTGTAGTGTAGAAAAGTGAAGAAAATATATATGGAATTTAGTGCAATAATAACTTGAATAACAAGCAGAAGAAATCATTACCATGTGTTGTATATTTTTGATAATAAGGTATTCTAGAATCATTCATAGCAAATTATTGTATACACGTATGTGAAAAAAGTAAATAAGTACATTTTTGGGGGGCATGCTAGAAAATGCATTGCTGAAATATACATGTATAGCCATTAGCTTTTTTCTTTAAACTAGGAAACTTCAAATTTAGACAAGATTTCTTACTTAAAAATGCACCTGTAACACACATTCATTTGTTACATGGTTACATAGCTTTTAATTTATTTGGATGCAAACAAATATGATTGCATAATTGTTAATGTAATGGGTTTTCATCACCTTTGGGTCACTGCTAGAGTTCGAAATGGACACATGGATGGTTTGGTTTTTCAACTTTGATTGGATCCTAACATTATTTTCATGTACTAGTACCATGCCTGGCTTAATGCTTTATCTATTCTGACAAATTTTTTAAACTCCAACATTTCTTGACCATATTTAGTCATAGTTCTGCTTTTCTATCCAACATGACTTGGAGAGCTATTGTTGATGCATTTATTGAAGATATTGATTTGATTAATTGTGAGGAATATATTCAATATCTGGCTCTTAAGGCATCAAATTCTAATATTCACTTTGCTGAACAAGGTTAATGTCTTCTAAAAATTGGAAATCAATATACAAACGAGTTTATGACACTCTTTTTAATTCCAAAGTAAATATGGCAATGCTAATGTCACTAATATTGCTGCAGTTTTGTATTTTTGAAAATGGCCCCTGCTTCTCAAAATATATTTTGCCTTATGTGCACTCAAGCGATACACTTTCTTCAGATCCATTTATTGAGAGTTTACAAATACTGATTTTAACTTTGGGGAGTACAGTTTTTCCTAAGCAATAACCTGAATGGAACTTGTAACCAAATACATGTATTTTGCTATTTTATCTTAAAAATGTTAATGTTTAAAAATCTAATGGTCTTAAAAAAATTGGTCTTTTTTAAAGAAATAATGATTTTTTGATGTGATGGGGGTGGGCATGAAGTGTATAATAAGTAGCTGAGATATATAAAAGAAGCTTAACTCTTTGATGATTGAGTATGACAGCTGAATCTCCTTTTTGGAGATCACATTTATTATATGTGGCCTGACACGACTCACCAATTAGCCCACTGTCTTGTAACAAATTGAACTAGACCACTCTGGAGAAAATGGAACCAAACTTGACAGTCATGCTACAGATAAAGATGAAGCAAATTTGTTATCTCCCCTAGACATTACAACACTGATGGGCAGTCAGCTGTTATTGTATCCTGTTGTAGTCATTAAAGAATAAAGATATTTTTTTTTAATTTCTGATTTTTCTTGGAGAGTTGCTGATCAGTGAAGAATATTACTTGCATTCACTAGAAAGCATCATTAAAGCCTAAACAAAACATTTATTAAAGTTCATCCTCTTTTCTTTTGCATGGAATGTCAAAATCAAGCATGATTTGACAGATTATGGAAATATCACATACATTGAAGTTTCCAGCAATTCTGTAACTTTATTGAATATGTAACATAACTTGTGCTGAATTTTTTATATTTTGTGACCAGCTTGGTGCATCTGAACTAAACACTGTATTTCATTGACAAAGGAAGGAAATATATAAGAACTCGATTAGTTTAGTAATACATGTAGTGAAGTTTTTAATAATGTGCAAAAACATCTATGAAGTAATTGTTTTTAATGAAATTCTACATTTACATCTTGAAGTTTTTTTGTAAATTAGTTCAAGCAGACAAATTTTAGTGAAAAGAAAAACAAAATGGTTAAACTTATTGGTTGTGTTTGCTGATAGTGAATAGTAATTTTTTATGGTGAAATTATGTACGTCAGTGGATCTATTTTTAAGTTCTCAGATACTTTATATTTGCTTTATAACATTGTGCAGGTTTATTTGTTTTGCTAAGTTTTGAATTGTGATGTGTTTCACAAATATGAATTATTGTTGCATATACTCCAAAGAGAACTTTACCCTGCATTATTAATTTAAAATACACATCTAGGGTTTATTAAAGACTTTTTGACTTGTGTGCTTACAGAAAGTAAGGTATTGATAAGTATTTACCCATGTTCATGCCTTTGTATGCTTAACTTATAAGAAAGTGTTTGATTGTCAATATTTCACTTGCTTACAGAATTCAGACAATACTAAAACACACACTTAGCATGAAAGTCAACAGTAATGAAACATTTTTACTTTCTCACCCTTTATGAGAATTAATTTGGACACCTTTTTAGTTTCAAGTTTGATTCATGTTTTACATCATGTCTGGTTCTTAATTAATTCCTAGAAACCACAGAAATATTTAATGATATACAAATGATATACAGTCTTGAAATTTATTAGGAATCTGGAGAGATGTGTTTGGGTTTGTTCCAGTTTTGATTTCAGTTCGCTATTTCATTCATTTTACTTTAGTGATCCTTTGCTGTCCATAATTATCTTTGGATCTGTTCCCTCCAAATTCTGACCAGAAAATCTACATTTGCAATTACTTTTTCACATTTTTTTCCCTTTTGTAATATATATTTATATAACTCTGTAATATTATATAAATACTGCATCAATCAAATAAACTTATTGAGACTTTCTAACATTCATTACAAAATACCCATTTACATCTTATTTTGCCATTGCTTCAGTTAGATTTTCTACTTATTCTCTGAACACTTCTGATAGGTATGGAAAATATAACTTGTTGATGACTGAATTACTCAGTTGCTTCATAGACACAATGAAAAGTAGGCTGTCATGATTTACCAAATACTCAAAGATCAAATTAATTTGTATGACACTTTTATGTCATGTTGTATGCTGCTGGTTTGGAATAAAAAGATGGAGCTAAGTTCTACTTTGAAAAATGCAACAACATACATTTCTAGATTTTATATGTGAGGTCTTTGCATTTTTAAAACTTCCTTTTGTTCTCTTTTTAGCACACTTGGTTGCAAATCCAGGTGATCTTATGGTATGGCACATGTTTGTCCATTTAATGTCAGTCTTGTAACCTTCAACAAATGTTCATTACCACTCAGGTAATAGTTATTGTTTTGATCAAAAATAGAATGTGGGCTTGAATCATCAACATCTCAAATGATTTGAACAATAAGTTTGATCCATGGATATAATTAAGGTGATCTAGCATCTGATTGGCTGAGCTTGTAACCACTTTGGAGACCATGTTTCCATTCAGATTCTGATAGAATTTGAAATATAGACTTAAAAGTCTCTGACTGGTTTGATAAGTAGCTAGATCCACTTTGATTTTTGAGATTATTTTGCATCTGATTGGCTTTGTTACCATTTTGAAAGCCATCTTTGTTTATTTGGATCAAATTTGATCATACTTGGTAATAGACTTGTATACTCAGGGTCTTGCTCCACTTTACAAGTTGATCTTGCTCTTGTTGGATTTAAAGGCATATGTTGATATTGAAAGTTATGAAAAAGAATATATGTAAATAATTTATGTTGATTTATATGCAGATGAAAAAAATAGGAAGGATTAGAATCCAGATATAGTTACAAGAGACATATACATTTATATAGATAAAAATATAGATAAATAAGGGTTGTGGAATATGGCTAGATTTTTCAGAAAGAGATGTTTAGGTAAAAGATCATAAACTAAAAAAATTATAAACAGGCAAGAACAAAAAAATGTAACTTAATGTTAATCATGTTTTAATATGATATAGCATTTTTCTTTATGTTTCCATTTAAAGTTCAATTGATAATGCAGATTCAGGTTTCCATCTAGTAAGAACACAAGGTAGCAATAAGTTTCCACCAAAACATTTCAATATCAATGAATTTGAACTTTGTGGGAGTTTTTTTCTGTAGCTTCCATGTCATACAGTTGTCATCACTTTCATGTCCTACAGTTGTCACCTTGAAATTGGCAATATGCATGTAAACAAAATCTTTGACCAGCCAGATTTTAAGATTAAAATGAGAACTCTTTATTTTAACCTAATAATTACATGAAGCATAGATGATAAATACTGCTGTTGGGTGCTACTTTTCCAGGTGGCTAATTATTAGAGACAAGTGGCTTTTGCTTCCAAAGAGACCTGTCGAAGAAATGGGTTATACATATTATTAACAATTATCACCTAGTCACCTTGAAATTGGTGATGTGCATCAAAATGAACTTTTTACCAGCCTATTGTTCAGAGTCTGTAATCCTGGTACATTTGGAGCTCACAAACTGCAATTGGCCCCATTGGGATTTAAAGCTTAGTGAATAATGTATATGCACAAATATTATGATTAAAATATATCAATCATAAAAATGAAAAATACTTATTTCCCATTTGTTAAAACTTATTTTATATAGAATATATTCACATTATCATGTCACCACAGTAACATGTGTTGGTGATTTTGACATTGAGATTTTGACAGTATACATGTCTTGTGTAAAAGAAGGATTGATTGACCAAAGAAACTGCACAATTATGTACAGAATTCTGTACATATAAAGTTAAAATAAAGGTGTTGATACATGTACTCTGGCAAGATCACATTATAAAACTTGCAGAACATAAAGCATTATAATGTGAACTAGACCCCCTCTCTCTCAAGTTTTTGGACTTGCCTATGATTCTTTACCTTGCAAACAGCTTGCTGAAGCCAGATTTGAGATTGTCAGAGGCACTTAGGTAAGTGGATTTGTAAATCCCTGTGTTGGATGAGTATGATTCAGCCACTCATATTAATGAGATGATCTTGCATCACTTTGGCTGAGGTTGTCAGTACTCTAAAAATTAATGTAATCATACTTTCCTTGAGGGCATCATATATGGATATTTATAAGATAATCTTGTATATGACTGACTGAGACAGGTACCACACTGGAAACATAATTCAACTGGAATTTGTTCAGAAGTGGTAAACAAGCTTATATTGTCCTGGACTTTGTTTCTAAAATGATATACAAATATTAATAAAGTGATCTTTTTTGCTGAGCATAACTCTCCAGAAGTTCTATATCTCATTCATTTTCAATAAAATTCAGTAGATAAGTTTGTATCATCAAGGTCTTGGATGTATATTAATCATGCCTTTATTTTTGGGAAAAAAAACTTTGTTTACATGCCTACCATAAGGCAGAACATAATTTCATCTGTCACCAGTTGATTTATGCATAGTAACTTGAGTTACATACCATCTGCATTTACCAATCATTGTAGATGTCTTGCTTTGGTATAAAGGGAAAGCATGTTGATCTTCCGGTAAAAAGGTCAATGGTCAAGATCATTGTGACAAAGAAAATGTTTGCTGTTACACAGTAACATTTCTAAATCCCATACCTGGACCAAACTTTGGTTTGCACTCAGGTTAAGGAATAAACCTGTTGATTTTATGGTCAGAAGGTTATATGTCAAGGTCACTATGCTGAAAGAAGGAGAATGGTTTATGCACAGCATTAATTTTATGGAACAGACATAGATCAAACTTTTGGCATGACTTGCACTTGATTAAGGAAGAAACCTGCTGAATTTGTTATCAAAGGATCAAAGACCAATGTCACTGTAACTAAAATAAGAAGAAAAATGGTTTCTGAACAATGACACTAGTTTTATATCACAGACCTAGACCAAATTTGGGGATGACTTGCACTTGGATAAAGAAAAAGCCAATTGGTTTGTACAAAAAAATTAAGTTCTGGGCTATGTAACTTCACCAGAGTTTGTGTATGTCTTACATATTGGGTAAGAAAGCAGCATATTGATGTTGGGGTCAAATGATAAAAGGTCAGGGTGACTTGCTAGAAGAATAAAACTGGCTTTTGCATAGAAACTTTACTTATACTTTGACCAGTGTTTGTGAAGAGCTTACACTTAAGATATGGAGGAGACATGTGGGTAAAAATAAAATAGGTTAAGGATATTAAAAAAATGGGATTTCCAGAATAACTTTTGTTGCAGAGTTTATCAACTGAACATTATATATATATATATATATATATATATATATATATATATATAGTATAATGTCACTGTAAGTATTGCAAGTGGAAGAGAAGTGTTCTGCTGAAACATGTCTGACCTTCTTTGTCACCCAAGCAGTTATGTGAAGATTGATCTATCTTTGCAGATTTTATACATTCCCCAACATATTGAAGGTTGTAAATCTTACATGTGATTAAACAAATTACATTATCTTCTTTGCATGTTTTGCTTGGACCATACATATTCAGTTTTTCCCTGGTCACTGTGCTAGAAAATGTGTTTGTCTGTCTTATGTTGACATGATTTGTACCTTTTATTATGACAAGGACCAGATGTGCCAGGTGGGTCATGGCTTGTGATTGGCATTAGCTTTGCTCTGATTTGAACATCAGGGAGTTTTCCATGCTGCAGTAGGGTAGGCTACTGCTGGTTTGTTCATTAGGATTACTTTAGTGTGATGTGGGTTAATTTTGATTGATAATTTAACCTGTTTATCAGATTTAAGGACAGGTCTTTCAGTAAATCTTCCAATAGATCCAAATTACTGACTTTGCTTTCAAGTTCTCCCATCTCATGTTATCTCCTCAATGTTCTCCCACCATTTGAATATGGTGCAATTAAAGGAAGAGGTGCACTCTTTTCTTCAGTAGAGAGGTTGTTCAGCCATTTTAAAGCCATTAGGTATCCCTGTCCTCCTTTTGTGATGATTGGTTCATCCACAGTGGCCTCAGGATAGTTATGTCTCACTGTTGTTTCATAGTGACCAGGCTTGTCTTCTTCACAGATAAAGAAAAACATCTCCAGATTTCATCCACATGGGGAATAATTTTCTAACAAACAGGATTAATTTGTGTCTCTCCAGACAGAGTAGTGCAGATCCTGTAGGAGGTACTGAAAGTAATGACCATGTTGTCTGCTCATCCTATTCTTTCTCTGCTGGGGACCTTGTGCATTATGAATGAACATGGTTACCCTTGGCAGACTGTGTTAGTGCACTCTCCAGTTTCTCCTTTTGGCGAACTGGAATCTGAAAATGCTTAGATATCTCTAGCAGTGGAATTCCACCATATCTAATTTTGTAGACAAGTAGGGACTTGTTTTTTTCCTTTGGCTAATCTCAAGTGATCTAAACAAGTTGCCAACTTTATTTTTCAGCCCAGAAGACTATCTACATCTGTGAGGTCAAGTGAAAAATCTTGGGGATTGTTACAGTAGGAAACATATCAATCCTAGTTATACTCCTGTGAATGCAGTGACTGATTGTCTTTTCTTCTATTTTGAAGAAACAATTCTAAAGACTTGAGCCTTGCTTGCTAATGCCTAGATGGAATCTCAGTTGCATCTCAGTACCTATGAACCACATTGTGTAGCTTCCTTCAATAGCCATACTCCGAAGCCCATTTCTTGCTTTCCTTAGCATCTATGTAGCAAAGGAGTGAGCTTCCTAGCCTAACCATATAACCAATGTGTATGTTGGCTTTTCCCTTTTGTCAAATGGGTTTTAGCAAACACTAGCTTCCATGTTGCTCCACTTCTGATTTAGACCCCCGTTTCCAGTTGTATATATGCTATGGATGATCCACTTTACATTTTTTGTCCAGTTAAAGTTTTATGCTTTTGTTTGGCAGTTTCTAGAGAGGAGAAAGGGTAGAAAAAATCTTTTCTTTTCCTTAAAAGATTTGGATGATCTTTCAGGTTCCACTGTTCAAAGTGGGCTACCTTTCCTATAATCAGTCCCATACTGAGACCCATGTGGATACCATCTGGCAGTAGTATTCTGTTATACAGGCCAGTTGTGGGATCATCAGTCTTTCTTGAAACTGACAAATTCAGCTAGAGTCCCCAAGTGGCTGAATGGTCTAAAGTGCTCACCATTCCATATCGATGCCATCTCGCCTCTGCATGGGTTTGAGTTTCAGGCTACATGAGAAAGCTTGCCAGTAGCTTCTCATGGTTCGGCAGTTCTTCCTGGGGGTTTTCAGAGTTCATTCTCCACCAGTTATATTGGCTGTGATCTAAAGACTATCTTGTGCTGAAAAATGGCATTAAACCCTACAACAAGAAGAAATTCAGTTATGCAATTGCAACAGGTTTTGTATAAATGATAAAATTAAAATATAAAGACTGATTATGATATCCAGTTAGTCTGAAATAAAATTGGTGCTGACCAGACATGCACATCATGGCAGCCATCTTGAAAATCTTGTTATCACTATTCCTCCAGATGGGATGAACATGTCAGCATGAGGTTTTCACTGAAAGACTTCTTATAATGTTTAGCTGGTTACATATGAAAATGGTGCAGATCTGCTTTCCAGTATAGGTGCCATGGTGGACATTTAGAAAATACTTGTTATAGCTTTTCATCCTGAATGGAAAGTCATAAGGACTTGGTGTTTGCACATGAGGCTTCTTATGTTGTTTAGATGGTCCTAAATGAAAACAATTTTGCTTAAAATTCCAATATAACCTTCACAATGGTCAGCTTGAAAATATTGTTATTGCTGTCCCTCCAAAATTGATGGTCATGTGAACATGAGGTTTTCACTGAAAGATTTTGTCTGATGTCTAGTTGCTTTTAAGAAATATGGTGCTGATCTGATCTCCAATATAGCACTTATGTCAGCCATATTAATAATATTAGTTTTGCTACTTCTGAATGGAAATTCATACTGGCATGTTTTTTCCCCAGAAGACTTAATATATCTGGTTGGTACTAATTGAAATGGTTCCAGTTTGGTATCCACTATAGGGACCATTAAGCAGCCATGATGAAAATTGTATTATTGCTACTCCTCCTAATGGAAAGTCCATGGTGACTTCATCAGAAGACTTAAGTATGATATCTTACTGGATTTGAATTAAATGATAACGATATCTGATGTCCAATATCATGATGAACATATTGAAAATCTTGTCCCTAATTCTCCTGAATGGATGGTCATATAAGCATTGGGAAGGTCTTCAAAATAATATCTTGTTTGTCCTAAATGAAAATTGTGATAATGTTACGTTCATTGTGGCTTCCGTGTTGATTTATTTTGAACAATCTCATTTCTCAAGAATATCAGATATGGTTTTGACACTCAGCAGTCGAATAGAAGAAATGGTCATATGTTGAAGTCATGGAAGTTAGTGTTTGGACAGCAGAGCATCACTTCCTTGAAAAACTAATGTATTTTGCCTTTCTTTGTTGTTTCTGCTATTTGGTCTTCAGATAACTCCTGGGAACTGTTTTAGAATGTTTCATCAATAGTCCATAATGTGCTGAAAGATCTGGATGTCTGCATTTTGTTAAGAGTAATCAAAAGAACAAATAACATAAACCCTGATCTGCTGGTGCATTATGGGATCTATATCATCATAGCAGGACCTATGTTACTGTCTGTCCAATAATGTTTCCTTTTCTGTTCAGTTCTGCAGTGTGTACTTGAACTAAGATAGAAGCCTAATCATTTTTTTGGTGAAATGGTCAAGGACCATTATCACTGACTGAAAAAAAAAAGAATGATTTTTGCTGAATAACACCAGTTTTACATCACATACCTGACCAAACTTTGTTGATAGCATGCACTTTGGGTAAGGAATATGATTTTCAATGGAAAAAATAAAAATGATTTCTGCGCAGAACATTAGCTCAATTTCACAAACCAATTAATATGGGGATAAAATGGCCTAAGGTCAAGACCACTATGTCTGGAAGAAGAAAACTGGTTTCTGCAAAAAAATTCCAGTTCTCAACTGTGTACTGTAACCAAAATTTGTGGACTCCCCATGGGGTAAAATAGTCAGTGTTACTGACTGAAAGAAGGAAATGGTGTTTGCACACAAATTTCACTTCCAAAACCATGGCTTCACCAGTGTTTATGTACAACTTGCACGCTAGATAAAAGAGAAATATGTAGATTTGAGTGTTGAAAGTCAAAACTTGGTTCTGCTCTACACTTAGACTGCACTTTGTGGATGGCTTCCAAATACAAAAAATCTTAGAAATTAAATAGCACATAACTTGAAAGTATACAATATAATTTTACCAATTTATTATATTTTCCTAAATGTATAGCATGTTTTCCAATACAGGGGTGGTGATACAATATATTGCAGTACATTAGGTATGTATATGACATTTCTGAACCACTAATAAAAATAAGTATTAAGATTTTCTTAAGCTGGCCTGTGTCCATGCCTAAACTTAAAGTAATGAAGGCTGACAATTAATTCAAATTGCTAACTTCCTCATATCAAGGTCCAAAAAAAGTACTTGATTGATGTCCTAGAAATAACCATGAAGGTTACCTGGTGTGTTCAATTTCAAGTGTGGCATAACTTCATGAACATACTGGTAATTATTATCTGATATATTTAGAGTAATTCAAACTTAATAAAACTTCTATGGAATGTATAGATGTTTCACTGAATAGTTCAAAACTGGCCATGTATTAATATAGATATTGTGTTGATGAAATGTGTGTGTGTGTGTGTGTGTGTGTGTGTGTGTGTGTGTGTGTGTGTAAGCTGATGCATCAAAACGGCAATATAGTGGCTTAGCTTTTATACTTGTAACCAATGGGTAATGGATTCAAATCCTTTCCATACCATCCTGAATTAGCAGTCATGGGTTATCTCTTTCCAAACACTAGTACCATATATACACACTTTTAAGTCCAGTCAAACTGCAGACTACAAAGATCCTGATCTGCCATAGCATAACGTGCCTACAGATCAGGGTCTCAGTTGTTTATTCTACTGTTTACTCCCAACAAACTGCACAGACCCAGATCTGCTGGCATATTATGCAATGGCAGATCAGGGTTTGTGCAGTTTTGCAGCTGGATTTAACTTATAAGTGAGCATATATGGTAACTCCCTTTGTTTTGGTTTTAATTCTCCATATCAGTCTTTACCATGTTTGCAGGTCAGGTGCGGTCCAGTTGGCAAGGGGATTTATATTTGTAACTAAATTTTCAAGTTTGATTGTTTCTTCCTGCTTACCTTTAATTAATTGTTCATTTCTAGGTTTGGTCTAGTTATTTGCTCCTTTCCATTTTATCATGAGCAAGTAAAAGATCCAAATACTGTATATTGCCTGTTTTGTATGTTTAGTGGACCTGATCATTGCTTATTATTTATTTGTTGGTAGAAAGTTCCAGTTCAGTCAATAAAAACCTGTGGCATTTCACTTTACTGTTATTCATTTATTGTTTACCTGCACCATTCTTAATTTCTCACCTGTCAGTATACTATTTCTCTATAATGGACCTAACTCATTAGCAAAAAATTGTTTGTGACAAAACCGACATGTCAATGCAGTGCTTGACAAGATAAAAAGAGTCAAGCCCATCTCCATTAAGAGTACTAAAGTGGTTTAATTCTGCATAGAAAGTATCAGTCGATTTTTGGAGGCACTATGCCTAACAATTACACCTAGGCACAGTGTCATAAATAAGGGCAGCAAGTACCAGCAAAGTAGTGTTTGTTTAGTGCTGCCAGTTGACTTTGGTCAGTTCACTTATTTGGTGCTTACTATCAAACTGGGATATATTCAAGAGGAACCAAGTTTGTTGAATTGGGAATATTTTTTTTATACATTTTTTGGAATTTTAAAAATTTACTAATTTCAATGGAAAGTGATGCAGGACCTAATAATCCAGGTAAGGAGATGGTTATCTATAATCAAAAATGTGTAGATTTTCTTATTTATCACAAACAAATCTCTCTTTCTCTCTCTTTCTCTCTCTCTCTCTCTCTCTCTCTCTCTCTCTCTCTCTCTCTCTCTCTCTCTCTCTCTCTCTCATCTAAGAGAAAGAGAGAGAGAGAGGAAGGGGGAGAGAGAGAGCAAAAATGGGACTCTATTTTTTTTTCTTCAAATTAGTAAACTTGGTAAATACTGACAATTTTTATCTTTTGTTTTAGAATATAGACCAGTGAATGGTATTGGTAACTTTAGGGCACATTGGCTTCCAGAGAGCCCTTAATAAAATCCTTCCATGCAATTGCTTGTAAAGATCTGGCAGGTGATAATGGTCATGTTGTAGCCTGATTTAAACTTGTGTTATCTTTCATTGATGAGAGTCCTCCACTAAATAAAGGCTAGATCTCTTATTGTCCCAGTTTGAACTACTTGAATGAATTGTGTAGAGTAGATTGAATGACACATTATTCTGTTAAATGACACCTCTCAAGCTGGTCTTGATGTTTCTATTCAGTTTTAATGCACTCAATAAATTTACTTCTTTTCTTCACTCATGTAATGATTAGAAGTATACTTGTACTAAATCATGATTTAAACTTTTAAAAGCTTGTGTAATAATTTCAGTTTGTATGAAGAGGTCATATTATTGAGAAATATGTTATAGCAATAAAACTACCATTAATTTTTCCTTGTAGTATAAAAGTACCATTATTTCTTCTTTTTAGTCTAAAAGTATCATTATTTCCTCCTTACAGTGTATAACAAATTTATCAGTGTTGAAGTTTACTGCTTTTGTGAAATCAGCACTTAGTGAAAAGTTCAAAATGGTGTGACATACCTGCTATTATCAACATTTAGTGTACAGTTCAAAATTATGTGACATACCTGCCTTTATCAACACTTGTGTACAGTTCAAAATGATGTCATTCATGACATTATCAACACTTAGGGTACAGTTCAAAATGATGTGACATACCTGCTATTATCAACACTTAATGTACAGTTCAAAATGATGTGACCTACCTGCAAACCTTCTTCAGAGTGTAATTGTTCCTTGGTCCCAAGTAGTGGATGACTCAGGGTGACTCAGGGTGGGGGTTTTGGACCTCCAAAAGTGATGTTGTACAATTGAGAATAGGTTATCTGCTTATACAAGCCTTTAAAAGATGAATGGAAATTCAAATCCAAGTAAAATAAATCAAAATATGTTTTCTTTGAAACATTTAATATACTTCCCAAAAATAATTGGTGTAATTAAATGTAGCATAGTCATGTAGAGTAGTATCACCACTCACAGACACACATAGATATACACAGTCACAATCAAACATCACCACTCACAGACACACATAGATATACACAGTCACAATCAAACATCACCACTCACAGACACACATAGATATACACAGTCACAATCAAACATCACCACTCACAGACACACATAGATATACACAGTCACAATCAAACATCACCACTCACAGACACACATAGATATACACAGTCACAATCAAACAAACATTAAATTAAAAAAGACAATGTTTCTGTCTTTAATATATGTAAGCACTAAACACAACTGATTTGTTCTACAAGCTTAGGGGACAGGCATATATGAAGGAATTTAATAAAACGGCCATTAAAACTAAATGGTCTACGAACAGGAGGATACAAATGTACATGTTGTAAACTAATTCTGTTTACTTTATTCAATACAAACAAAAGCATTCTCTAGGTCACTGACATAGATAGAAAATAGAAATAGTGACCAGCATTCTACCTGAAAAACCTTACATGTGCAAGAAAATAGTTCAGATATCTGATTGTTTAATTTGACTAAATGTTTCATATGTGGAATAAAGATAAAAAAAAAAAAACCAGTCAAATTTTACCAGAGATTATGTCAGTTTATATAATCAAAGTATTGGGGAAAAATTGATAAAAAGCACAGCATGGTGATCTACCAGAATTTAAAAAGTGAGTGATTACACAAAATAAAGTGAAAAATGTGATCAATTGTAATCATCTAGCTATTAAAACCAGCTTGAGCTTCCATTTGGAATTTACATCGCTAGACAAGAATGAAAGTGTTGGATTAACAATACCATAAATCAATTATCCATAAAATGATGGGTTATTTATTATGCCTAAAAACTGAAATGTGGATAATCTTTCATTGTAATCAATTGGGGTGGCAACTATTGATTTGATATGTATTCAGCAAACAATTGGGCTCTCTCAAAGTCAATTTAAACCAACGATTGGGGGAGGGGAGCATCAAAAATGTTTTTTTTTAAAAAAAGATCTGGACTCATATAGCTTGAAAAATATATTCTAGCTTTTAGTTTTAGATATAAAAAAATTAGTTTCATTACATTAGTTGAAAAAATATTTTGAGGTAAACCAAAACAAGCATCCCAGTTGAAAAGAAAAGCCCAGGCTCTCCACTGAAATTAAATGATAAGCCCATAAGCAAGCTTGATCTGGAAACATGTATACTAAATTACAGTCTTTTCATTATTTCTTTATTATTTGAAGCAACCCACAATCCATTCAAAATTAAAAGTACAATGCTGTCACTGCAACAATATAACAAAATATAAAGTATAAATTAAATAGCTATGATGTTTTTAGAGGCAGAAGAGTTTGATTCCGCTGTTGGCAACTTATGGGAATTTTTCCTTTGTTTTTGTTGGTTTTAACATCACTCTTAACACATTAATGTTCATTATCATGCAGAGGAAATGGAGCAAAGTACCTTTCCCAAAAACACACCAACACAGACATGGGCAATTCTGGCTGCCCTGGGCATGTATCAAACCTGCGACTTTGGATTATGAGTTTGAGGATTTACCAACATTGGTTACTGAGATAGCTTCCTGTACTTAGTTGAGTGCACTTTTGTTGTAGGGAACTGTGTCATACCATTATCTAAGTCTGTTAGCCTTTCAAAATATAGGTCCCTTATTCTCCAGACGTCAGAGGTCCAGGTAGAAAATTTAGAGATACTGGTGAGATAAAATGGGGTCCATTGGAAAGTGTAAAATTATTACATCCAATGAAAATCAATAAAGACTTAATAAACTCAATCTTGTTTACCATATGTATTATCATATTTTTGTTTCATGTGAATTTTCACGTTATTTGAGCCTTTGAATATAATAACATTTTATTTGTTTATATAATTAATGTCGTTAATTAGAGCTTTTTTATTGGAACCTGTTATGGAAAACAACAGTGATAATTGACTTAAGAAAGCTCAGTTGTTATTTAGATGGAGTTGAATCCATACACCAATTATGATCATATTCAGCAGTTAGTAATATAAAAGCTGACTACAATTTTATTTTTAAATGTCATTGTTATAGTGAATTAGAATTCAAGTTTATCAAACTGTCTTTTCATGTCAGACAAAACATGCTGAAATTAATAACATTGTTTAGATCAGACAGCACAAACAGTTTGGGAAAGTTTCCAAGTTTGTCACTGTGCTTTTAGAGAAATGTCACAGTATTTAAATTGATAAATTTAGTGTCCCAGAATATCAGCATATTTCACTTAATTAAAATAGTCAAATACCCCCCTCCCAAATTTCTAATGTGTACCACATGTACAAACATTTTTCTTTCACTCAAAAGATAGAAGTTTCCTGCAAATATTTATGTAAAAACAATTAAATGATTTAAATGTCCAGTCTAATTTTATTGTCTGGTGCCACATACATTGTTAATAAAATAAACTGAAAATGCACATGCTTAGGATATAAATAAATATGGTAAACCATTTGCTTTTATTGTTGCAATTGACAGGGTGTTAATGCTTGCTGTTTCTTGTATTGAAACATGCATCAGATAATATCAGATAGATAATTAAAAGTGTGGAAAAATAGTATACCTATATTACTGTGGACCATAATTTAACTGTACAGGGAGGGCCTGGGATTGTGTTAAAACCAGGATATTACTTGAAGTTTAATCTTAAGGATATTGTTTTTTTTCTTCAACAAATATAATTAATATAATTTGTTATTTCTTTCCAGCAAATCAGAACAAGAGTTGTGGCTTATAGGGAAATAAATGTATGTAAATCTAGAGTGCTGAATAAACACTGTATAATGTCATAATTGTGTGGAGAAAGGAATGATGTTTAGGCAAGTTTGATCAGTAATTTATTGGTATTTGAAAAAAGGCTATTAAACAACCAGATGCACACCTTTTTTATTGCATTTAAAATTCCAATGGTATTATTAAAGTAGGGAGTGACTGGAAGACCTTTAATATATCTGATAATACATTCATTTATTCACGGATATTCAATTAAATTTCAAAAGTTATGACTTTATTTATTTTCATGGATTGCACAAATTCTATTCTCAGGGACTCATATCATGATGGTCTTCAAGATCGCTTTATAAAAGGGGAGAATCAAACCATGTGAGACTTATACTGTGAGAAAATCAAGCATAAAATGTGAGAATGAAACTAAGTGAGAGTGTGCTTGCATAACAAAATTGTATGGGTGAAAAGGAAGACTCAAACCATTTGAGAGTTTGCCTCTGTGAGAAAGTCAAGGGCCATGCTAATTTCACATGAGAAAGTCAAGGGCCATGCTAATTTCACATGACTACACCTACATTATAGATGAAGTCATTTTACTTATGTTACTATTCATTTTTTTTATTATTATTGAAAAGACAATCATATCTGGTTTGTTAACAGTAATGCTAATGTTCAAGGGATTACTTATTCTAAACTGTACTTTTTTGCCCTTTCTAATAATGTAAAAATTTCATAACCTATTCTGTGCTTTTCTGTGCACATCCATCCCGATGATCTGTCTGACATTTCTCCATTAACCTCCATCCTGATGATCTGCCTGACATTTCTCCATTAACCTCCATACTGACGATCTGCCTGACATTTCTCCATTAACCTCCATCCTGATGATCTGCCTCATTTCTTCATTAGCTGCCATCCTGATGATCTGCCTCATTTCTTCATTAACCGCCATCCTGATGATCTGCTTCATTTCTCCATTAACCTCCATCCTGATGATCTGTCTTATTTCTCCATTAACCTCCATCTTGATGATCTGCCTCATTTCTCCATTAACCTCCATCCTGATGATCTTTCTCATTTCTCCATTAACCTCCATCCTGATGATCTTTCTCATTTCTCCATTAACCTCCATCCTGATGATCTCTTATTTCTCCATTAACCTCCATCCTGATGATCAGTCTTATTTCTCCATTAACCTCCATCCTGATGATCTGCCTCATTTCTCCATTAACCTCCATCCTGATGATCTGCCTCATTTCTCCATTAGTCTCCATCCTGATGATCTTCCTCATTTCTCCATTAGTCTCCATCCTGACATTTCTATACTCAGGTGGTTGCCAGACTCCTATGCTACTTTGGTAACAGGAAGATGACCCTATAGCCTGAGCCACCGGTGTGCAGGGTTGTTGCTATGGCTGCCAGCAAATCCACACTTGCCATTTTGCCCTTTTCCTGTCGCCGCAGGACTTGCAGGATAATGGAGTGGAATAATGATCTAGTGAAGTCATGACTTGCTCGTGAGAATTGGATTTTAGTGAGGAGGAGTTGCGCACTCGTCGACCTCACTCTCTTGTCCTTGCCTATCTGGGTCCAGTGGCAAGACAAAGTCTAGATGGCTGGAGATAGGTGGGATGCAGTGGATGGACAGCTGTGTCTCAGGTGGTGTCTCACTGTGCCCTTGCTGCATTCCACATTGCTTGCTGTAACTGCCTTCTGCCCCTTGACCACAGGATGATTCCTCCGAACAGTCCACCGGGTCCAGTCTTCACATTCTTAAGTAGACAGACCTAGATTACCAAGGGTTTGGGACCTGTCAGCTACCCTTAACCTGGTTTAGCTGGCCAGTCAAAGCTGTTGCCTCTGATGTGACCACTGTACATGCTACAGCTACTGGGAGCCACAGGTGAGAGTTGAGTGACAGGTGGGGACCAAAGGTAGACTAGCTACCCCATCGGAGTACAACTGCTACCCCACCAGAGGTACTACCCCTCCCTGAGCACTCCATATATCACATCACATATGCACATTTGCATGTCCACACATGCATGTTTATCCATACATGTATGGGTATGTCCATAATTGTTTGAAACTGTGTTTGTATCTATCTGTCCATGCATCTGTGCCTGTCCATCATGCGCTTCATGGAGTCCAAACTCCATGGATCTAGTCCATTTAAGAGAGTGAGAGAGGGAGAGAGTGTGACTGATAGAGAGATTACAGAGTGAAACTTCATAAAATGATTGCTGTAATCCAGTTTCCTTAGCAGAATGGCAAAATATTTTGCCCTAATAAAGGTTTTATGATACTTCTAAAACCCCTGTTTACTGATCACCACTGAAAGGGCTGGAATTGTAGTTCTAACAGTGTCCAGTTCATAGTTGTATTCTGTTTGATTTAATGTCTCTAGAAGAGTGAGTAGATTAAAAGGAGGGATGTCTCGGAATGGAACTGGAAAAATTTGTTTTGTTTTGGATTTTGCTTCCACAATTGCATGTGTATGCTACAAGAAGCTATATAAATATAATAAGAGTTTTAGATCATATCATCACCAAAACCAGAATTCTCTGTTGTTTGTCTGACTTAGATCACCATAGGAAAATCCCACACACTGAAGACCACAGTAGCATTGTTGCATGTTTATTGTAGTTGGGCTTAGAAGCATTTGATCAGTGTCATTTGGGGACTTCAATACAAATATCATGCTCATGTTTTCATTGGACGGTGGCACAACTTGAAACATTGAAAATGTGATGTGATGAGATTCAAGAGAAAATAACATTAGTGACTAGTAAAGACTCTAAAATCAAGAATCCACAAGGGGCCCCGAGTGGCCTAGGGGTCTAAAGCGCTGTCCTTTATGGATCACTGCCATCTCACCTCTGTCTAGGATTCTGCGAATGTGGATATGTGAGAAAGCTTGCAAGTAGCTTCTCGTGGCAACCATGATTTCATGGTTTCTTCCTCCATCATTAATACTGGCTGCCATGAATAGCCTATCGTGTGCTGAAAAATGGCGTTAAGCCCAACAACAACAACAAGAACCCACACTCATTCTGATTGCCACTTTCTGATGTTTGAACTAGGGATTGAAACTAGGCTTATAGAGGTACAAACCAGACACATTACTTCTAAACTGTCAATGCCACTAGTTCATTGCTCTACTTATATCAAACTACTATAACTTCATAATTTTCATGGGTTTTGTGGTTGTTAGAACTTTTATAGGATCTCAGTGTTTGTGGATTTTGTGGTTAATAGAATATTGTTTATAGGATACCAGTATTTGTGGATTTTGTGGTTGCTATAAATCATGGTTTTAAAGGAATAAGAAGCATCCATCTTTGATACAACAAAACCATTTCTTCAATCTTTGAAATGAGGTACTGGCAAAAACTAGTCA
Organism: Potamilus streckersoni; assembly: GCA_016746295.1. Lineage (NCBI taxonomy): Eukaryota > Metazoa > Mollusca > Bivalvia > Unionida > Unionidae > Potamilus > Potamilus streckersoni. Next base: position 1,473,292 of record JAEAOA010000900.1, on the reverse strand, counting down.
TTAATTGCTACTTACATTGTTGTCAAATAAAATATTAATCTTGGCTCCACATCAAATATTTATTTCTGGTTAATCTGAATATAGCAATGTGATATCGCAACTGATAAGTCTTATACCAGTAAAGTAATCAGTTTTACCTAGCTGTTTGCAGCCAATAGAAGTTTCACTTTCATGAATAGTTTTAAAACAAGCTTGTGAACAAAATTTCACACCACCATGTCACCACACAGATAACAATTTAAAAAACATGAACAAGATGATGGATTAAATGATAATTCAATAATATTGAAAATATTTGCAGTTGATATAAATTTTCAGTTTACCAAATTGAATTTAAAATGAGATGCATTAAAACCACATTGATGCATTGCTTTTTGATGATCTCTTTCTTGTGGAAAAGTGAGACTTTAACAAAAGTTATTTTTCCATTGTGAGCATTTCCTCAAGATTTGTTTATTACGATGATTACTCCTAACAAACTGCATACACCAAGATCCTACTGGCTCAATATATAATTGGCAGATCTGGGATGTGTTGTTTCATCCGATGATGACTCCTAACAAACTGCATACACCAAGATCCTACTGGCTCAATATATAATTGGCAGATCTGGGATGTGTTGTTTCATCAGATGATTACTCCTAACAAACCGCATAGATCAAGATCTGATTGGTGCATTATGGGATGGCAGATCAGAGTCTGTGCAGTTTGCAGATAGACATATGGTGGTTACAGCACTTAAACAGATGGCACTTTCTCAACTCAAATGCACAGCTATTTTATGGTGATACAGGGAATGTTAGGCATTCAAGAACCAATATGGGTTCCTTTAGTTTAGAATGTTTCATTTCATTCAGTGCCATGAATTATGATTTTATATTTCTTAGTTGAAAGCAGTGTAAGAACAAATCTAATATTTAGTAAAAGCAATCATTTGCACACACACACACACATATGCACACATGCATCATACCCACCCACTTCTTTCTATCTCTCTCTCTTTCTCTCTCTGCATATATATATATATATATATATATATATATATATATATATATATATATATATATATATATATATATATATATATATATGATAATATATCAAAAACCATGTTTTGGTTATAACAGTATTTTTGTTTCTTAATTACTAAGAAATTTAAAAATTTGGACAAATATATACATGTAATAATGTATTGAGAAATAGTGGATGAACTTTTTAATTATCAATTTAGATAAATCATATAAATTTCTGTATGATGATGTGAATGAATTTTTAGCCAATTTTTAGTTTAGTGCTTGTATTGGATACCCCATAAAGTTGACCATGAATTGGATAAACTAATTTTGAATAAACAAATTTTTGAAAAAAATTTTTTATGTAATTGTAAACCCAGAAGGGACCACATTGTACATTATTGAATGTGCAATTTTCCACTGATGTAGCTAGAAGAGACTACATTATATATTATTGACTGCACTATTTATCCAGTGACTTTACTTATCTATGCTAGAAAAACTTTGACTCTATGACTAATGTAAAGTATAATTCTCTTAAAGCTACATAAACTAGGACTCTTCAACTAGTGTAAAGTGTAATTATTTTAAAGCTACATAAACTAGAACTCTATGACTAGTGTAAAGTGTAATTATTTTAAAGCTACATAAACTAGAACTCAGTGACTAGTATAAAGTGTAATTATTTTAAAGCTACATAAACTAGAACTCTATGACTAGTGTAAAGTGTAATTATTTTACATAAACTAGAACTCTATGACTAGTGTAAAGTGTAATTATTTTAAAGCAGACTGTGACCAAACAAGGAAGGGAATGGATATTGATTGGTCAGCTGAAATGGAAGGCAAACAAACAAAAGATATGGTGGAATTTTCTATAAACAAACTGATTTTAGAAATGGACATTGACATTTCAATAACTTGAAATACAAGAAAGGCTAAATTCTGTTATCTGCTGAAGCAGTAAGGTGTATAAAAGGAAAAAGAAGTTGTGGACAAGATATATGGGGACAATGGTAGATAAAAATGCTAATATTGCAAAACTGGAAATAATGTTATTTTAATTATAAGGAAGAAAAGGAAACTGTATAATAAACAAAACCCAAAATAAGGTTATTTCAATCGCAAGGAAAGAAAGGAAGTGGCAAAAAAGCAAATACCAGAAAGTACCAAATCAAAGAACAAAAACTTCTGCAAATACATAAACACAAAACACAAATCACTTACAGGCATATCAGTACTGCACCAATATAAATAGTACACACAATATAGCGTGAAGAGAATGCTAATGTACCAGTGGACTTTTCTGTTACTGTCTTTACTAAAGAAAAAAATGAAGACTATGAGCATCTAGATTTGCCGTGTGAAGTAACTTCCATGCACTATTATGGATTTAAATAAATTATTGAAGGACTTAGATATATTGAAATTATCTTGTCAGGACCAGGTCCATCGGAAAGTTCTAAACGATAGCAGAAAGTATTGCCAAAACATATATATTATATTTTGGAACAGGATGAGATTGGATTTAGCGAAGATATTGAAAGCAATTTCATGAATTAGATACAGTGAAACCTGTCTTGAAAGACCACTGCTATGTGAGACCAACAGTCTTGGGAGACTGTATTCTCAATGCACAATCTTAATGATTATATATCACTGTGACCTGTTATGAGAGACCACCTGTCTTGAGAGACCATAATGTTCTGGCAGAATGGGTGGTCTTTTAAGACAGGTTCTACTGTATTTTTTTATATTGTAATTGAATGATGAATGGGCATAGAGGCAGTATATAAACAGTATGATGTGCACTAAGTTCAACAACTGATAAAAATAAATGATATCATTTCTCAATGGAACTTGTCAAGAAACGTAACTTCAATAAGAGATGTATCAATGGATGGAAACAAATATGATTGATATATGGATCTATCACCATGGATGATCAATGCATTGAATTTATGCATAAATATGAATAAAGTATGATTCTATCACAAATGATATCAAAGTATAGGACTGATACACAAATATGAACAATGAGTATCACTAAGGGTGATGAATGTATAGAATTGTTCCAAAAATATGAATAATGTATAATTCATCTACAAATAGGATGTATGTATTCGATTTCACCTATACAGTAATATTGAATTTATTTTTTCACTCCTATAGTGATAATGAATAACGTTGATTCAAAAATGGCATATGTGCATTTCATAGCATCCATTTGACAATCACAATGTATTTCTGGTTCAAAAGTTCTCATCAAATGGTCAAGGTCATGACCTGTCCCTCTTCGTCTGAGGAAGGATCTCTCAAGAACCTCCTTATTTCTTGCAGACACATTGATCCTGAAATTTTGATCTCTTACTGCAAGCAAACCAATACTTTTTTCAATGGCAACATTACTATTAATAGCGGCTTACAGGTTGCACAAAATTCCACAGAGTTCTATATGACTCCTTGTCACAAAACAGTTAAACATATAATGACTGTTACAAATACAGTAATATACATTACACATGTGCACACATGAACTGGTTTCATTGCACATGAAATCATTTCATCAGAACTACTTTATGAAGTTATTATTATAATAAGTGGCTGGTTTAAATCCTACCATCAGCTACCTTGGTGTGTCCCTGAGCAAGGCACTTTACCTCAGTTGTCTTGTTTGTTGTACCATAAAACACCAGTCCAAACCAATTACCAGCTGTATCTATTTGTTGATTATATACTCAAAATTAGTGCCAGGAATATGTTAAAAATAGAAATAAAGTTAAATAAAATTACAAGTTCAGTGTAGTATTTTATTCTGTATGAAGTGGATCCAATTCAACAACCAATTGCTGAATTTCTAATAAAAATTGTTTTGCTATCACAAATTTGGATATGAAACATTTTTTTTTATTTTTAAGAAATTTATTTTTCATACATTTGAGAAGGTAATGCTTATAATCAATCAATAAGCTTAGGTTTCAACACCACATTTGTTTGATTTTAATGGCAGATAAGGATGTGACGTTCAAGTTAGTGAAGCCATATATTGCACTTTCTTTCATTAGGACAATAATCTTATATCTAACCATGTCTTGAGTAAAGTAAAAGTTCTACTGAACACATTATATTGATTTCTTCCGAATGACATAGGTGATGGTAATGTTTTACAACAAATGTCCCTGTAATGTCTATAAAAAGTGGATAGAGTTTAGTGTTACAGGAAGTTTGTTTACTGACTTTGCTGTAGGGATAAAGTAATCTATGAACATAGAGTTATTTTAGATCCCTACAGAGCTGATACAAACAATTTTTACAAATTTTTTAGTCTTTAGTTGAATACAGTAGCATATATCCATACATGTATGTGTATCTAACAGCATATATGCCATCTGACTGCTAGACTATATCAGAGTTCACAGATTTGTTTTTCATGTATTCATGTGTGAACAGCTGATGAGCAGGATTATAGGGAGATGACATATTTTCTCAAATGGCATCAGGACAGCTGAATGAGTGTGTGTTTTGTGTGCTTTTGATTTTTAACAACTTTTTAAAATTTTTCAATTATATTGCTATGATGTCTATAGTGTGTCAGTTTATGGTGGTATCTAACACTGGGGCATCTTGACACAGACATGTAGCATCATGTCCCATCCAGTCACATTATCCTCAAATCGGTCTGACCAGTCCTTACACTAACTTCTCAGTGCTAAGTGCCAAGCAAGGCAGCTGCTAGTACCATTTTTAAAGTCTTTGGTATGACTCAGATGGGGTTTGAACCCACGACCTCCCACATCTGAGATCGAAGCTCTAACCACAAGGCTACTGGAGTGGTGATTCAGCTGAATTGTTCTTTAAGTTTTACTAGGGTTTCTTAATATGCTGTACAAAACCTTATTATGTAACATTATATACCAGGATAGTGGACTGGTAACTTGTTTGTTATGAGCCTATGCTCATTCAAGTTTGATTCTCAATTCTCTATGCTTACTTTGTAAATATTTTGAACAATGTTAATGATTAAAATATTGTTCTGTTATTATCTTAATAACTATTTGTAGGAATTGACCTTTGTATTTCACAGTATTCAGTAATGATAAAGTTTTGATGTCAATTAGACACTATAAGCAATGGCTGTTCATGCATTGTGTTTTTCAAACTTCATGATTCATAATTTCTGCAAAATGTGAAAGTTCACTTCTTAAGTAACAACATGTATATTGATTGAAATTGTATAATGTAATGCAGAGAAGTTCTTGGTTCATAACTATAGAAAAGAACTCCATGTACTTGTTGTTATTTTTGTGTCCTTGTATGCTTTGACAGTATTCATAAACATTGGATAATATACAGTTTTTATTTATATATTTTTTAGATTTTTATTTTTGGAATTTTAAGAATTAAACTGTTTGCTTTACAGGATTCTTGAAGCCATGAAGTATAAAATCAATTACACACTGAAGAACTGGCTGATTGGCTATAGCAAAAGGCCATTTGTGTGTCAATGAATTTCAAATGTAAATAAATTAAAAAAGTTGTGAGAGTATATAAAACTAACCCTTGAGAAAGAGAACTTGGATGGCATATTAAATAATTAGTTTGAAACCTGACACTGGCATTTAGCAGAAGAAGGATTTTGTTCACTTTGTGGTTGACACTTTAAGAAAATTGATGAAATCTGGTGATTTGGAAGGCAAATACAATGTCTTTATGCATGCCTTAATTTTCTATTAAATCTTTCTGGTCAAGGACTCCCTCCATATCATATTATTAAGTTATGGTTTAAAACATCAGACAGATAAATTAATTAGTGTAAATAACCCATATGGACATTAGTCAAATCAGAAAAGAAAATCTGATAAAATTTTATGATAGTTAAAAAAATAAATGCTAACAGACTTTAGGAATGCAACATGTACTAAAGACATGGCAACATAAGTCGAGGAGAGAATTTAGGGATGTCCATATGCAATAATTAATATTATTGATCATTGTTTTGTAAAATGTATGTTGTGTTAGTTTGACAACAGTTTAACCAGCATTTATCCTTAGGAATGTTGAGGAGTAATTAAGTTTTCAGATGTTAAGGTGATCCATTTGTTATATGATGCTTTTGTTTGGTTATCTTTATTTGGCAGGTGATCAACCACATTGTTGTTGCTTGGATCAGTTGAAAATGACATTTGAATGATACACTTTCTCTGAAAAATAGAATTACAAAATTTAAATGAAATGCAATTAGCTGTTTTGTTATACTAATAAAACAAAGTTCATCATAGAATTGTAGAATTGAGTGAACAGTTGAACTCATTTTGCTCTGCATGCCTGTAAAACCTGGTTGCTTCTGGTCCTCTCAATGTACATGTTGGTGACATGTTAGAGTCGCTGAATTCTTTTACCTGTTCTCTCTATCTTTTCAGCCTCTTCAAAGTCATCAACCATAGCTTGGTTGCCTGCTCTCTTTTTACCCTGCATAGTACAGAGATGGAGATTGGAGATATTTTACCCCATTAACATAAATCCATATATATTTGTCAAACTTTTTTCTTCTGGGATTGAACAATAATCCCCACTCTTGTTATGCTAGATATTGTCTTATCATATTCAACAAAACTAAGGCTAATATGGGTCATTTTGCAGCCTGACACTGATATAATAACCTATTACCATGAAATTAATGTCTTCCCCTCATCTTCCTAAAGTGCACTCTGCCCCTGTGGGCTATAAGTCACTAATTGGATATGTGTCAGTAATTTGCACAAATTTTTTGATTAAAAAGAATTCACAACTTATTTTCATGCCTTGTCCTAACTGCATTATTTGCTAACACTTCATTGGCATAACATTTCTAGACAAATAAAAATCATTTCCAAGCCTACTGGTTATTATCAATTAAGACAAATAAATTCAGACATTCTCAGCATGAAATTCCCTGAATACATAAAAATGAGCAAATTTGGTCAATTTATATCTAGGAAGTATTGTATGGCATGCTTAGAATACATAACATTCAAGACAATATATACAACAGTTAACATCCAAACTTAAGGAAAATTATATTATAAATTTAAAATGAATCAATGCAACAGATAATTAAAATATTGTATCATTTGATACAAACCTTGTGTTTTCTGAGACTTGCTTTCTTTTCTCTGAAGCTGAATTTGTCTTTGTCATGTCCGTCAATTTCCAGACACCTTGGACAATTTTTTAGTGAGATATGATACTATTTTTCCTAGGAATCAGGCTTACCCTTCCACTAATTATGCTAGAGAGAATACTTAAAACATTAAATTTCGCCAGGAACCATTTATCTTAGCCAATTATGATTTACTTTAGCCACAAAAATTTAATACTGCCATTAAAGGTGGAATAATTCTCTCTATTACAACAATATTAAGTCTTGAAGAGGTCATTTTCTGACATTTATTTCTAAATGGCTCAAATTGTCTCCATTCTGTCATTTCCAACTTAATTTCGGATAATTTACTTGAGTTAACATTGCCTCTCTAATTGTCAGACCAATATCCCAGCATATCCTAATTAAAACTCAATCATGCCCTAAAAACAAGGAAGGTTAATCCATAACGGGCTAGTGATTTAATGCAGGCCTAGCTAACAAGTCAAAGTTATTGTTATGTGTCACAGTGACCATGACAAGATTGTCTTCATTTTTCATGGAGTAATATTTTTCCTCAAAATTCTCTCTTTTAAGCAGGAGAAGAGACACAAGAGACACAATGCATAAATGTTGTATTGTTAAGGTCACTTAATATTGATTATAGTCCAGCCTTTTTAAAGAACTGCCTTCATGAAGTGGGGGCCTCCAGTGGCCAAGTGGTCTAAAGTGCTCACCATTAAGGATTACTGTCATCTCACCTCCGTCAATGTGGGATTAAGTCTCAGGCTCAGCTAATGTGGGTACATGAGAGAGTTTGTCAGTAGCTTTTCGTTGGTCAGTGGTTCATTCAGTGGTTTTTCAGGGTTCTTCCCCCATCATTGATACTGGCTGCCATATATAGCCTATTTTGTGCTGAAAAATGGCATTAAACCCTACAACAGCAACAAGCCTTTAGGAAGTGTAAAAATAACCTTCAAAGATGTGAGATTACTAAATGAAAGAATGCTTCGGCAATAACTGAGTAAAAGGGTCTTTGAAGGTGGTTGTTTGAGATGGGTAATTGCTCACTAGAGGTGACCTTTAAGAGAGGTTTGACATATACTTTTAAACCTGAGATATATTTTAATACTTCACATCACTCCTCATCTTCATTAGCCCCAGTTCTGAGGTGATAACTCTATCTACATGTTGGCATATCAAGCAGGTATTTCTGTTCTGCATCCAATCAAAATTAAGTTGTTCAAATTTGAAAGGACTGATAAATAAGTAATTTTCCACTGCCAGTCCATGTTTGCACAAATACCTTTCACTCAAAAAGACCTGTAGTGGCCTCCCTCTGGTACATAGTCATACTTTTGATGTTAAACTTATAAAGTATTTTTTTTAGGTCAGTTGCCTCCACCATTTTAAGCTGATGAACAATGTATTGGTTAGTTGGCATTACACACTAAGGTAGGCAACTCATGAAATCCAATAGATGTGGCTAGGACAAAACACCAATATATCTTTTCTATCCGCCATGGTGTTTATATGGTTATCACTTCAAACCTTGGCTAAGATGTCTACTCCTTGACTTTTGCTTGACTTTAAGTCTTTTAATAACAAATCCTATTGGAACTGTGGAATTTGCTTATGTTCAAATGGATTCAATAAAGACGGGAATAATAGTTTGATGACTTCATCAACTACTGTGTTATGCTATGAAACATGTAAATACCATATATACTTGCTTAGAAGTCCAGGCCAACTACAACAGTGTTCATGTTATCAGTTCTATCAGTTACTCCTAATAAATTGCATCAAACCAGATCTGCAAGCATTTTATGCAATGGTAGATGTGGATCTATAGTTTGCTTTTGTATTCAACTTATATACTAGTATATATGGTAAAGAAAACTGAAGGGACTTTGAAGTTATGCCTTTTGTGGTCAGATGGCCATATATAAAAATTAAGCACATATATACATGAAAGTTATGAAAAAGCATTATAACGGTGGCATTATCTATATTTTAAGTGTTCATTATATACAGTTATCTGTCAAGGCAGGTTCATTGCATACCCATCTAAATGTTGGCTAAATAAGTCTTTTGTTGTGAATAGATCCTAGTGTTTTTGTCAGTTAAAATACAGTGTTCTCAGGATAAGATATTCTCAACATAAAGCTCAACATAACCTTAGATACAATCTTTTTCAATAAGGTTTACAGTGATTTCCATAGAACTTGCATTAGACTGGTCTGGTAGTAAAAATGAATAGAATAAGCTTGCACAATTTTGTATACATGGTCATTATATATATCCTTAGTTACCAGTTAATACCTTTTAGGGATGACTACATGCTTTGTAGGTATATATTTATTTCTCATGCATAGTCTAGCAAACATGTAAGAAAAACTGATTGAGCATGAAATGAAAGCAGTAACTTGGACTGATTATATAAAATTTATTATCAGACTTTAAGATGGGGTTGTGTGGGCATTTTATTTGAATGTAATTGATAATTCCAAATGAAAATTATCTAATAGAACTTGATGCCTTATTAACCCATGTATAATTCAGATACAGCTGTCAGTAACATAAATTGCAAAACATTTCAATGTATGATGACCTGTCAGATTCAGTTCTGTGTTGTTCACTTGATTTTCAAGGTCAGATTAAGGCTTTGGGGAGTGCAGGGCTCTTAAAATGGGTGGCAATTATAGATCTACAAATACACCTTGAAATCAGTCTTTAAACTGACCTTTATATGATTATAATCATTATTTCTATAGGTTTTAAACAGTTTAGACTTATATAAGGTTTATTTAAACAAATGTAATTTTATTCTAGGACAACCCAGGGCAAGTGTCTCCTACATCCCTCCCACTTAATCTGGCCCTGTTGATATTATAAGTATAATGAAGATCTGGGTATACAATGTACAGTAAGAACTGTTACACAAACATATACAGGCAACCAGTAAACAACAGAGAACCAATCTAATCTTTTGCATAGTAGTCCTAGCTGGAAGATCTAGGCTTCAAAGTCTAATCTGTTACATAATGTTCTAGCAAAAAGATCTTGGTCCACCATGTTGAGTAAGAACCCTGATACAAAGAAGGGCAGCAGTCTACATGGTCCTACAATGCTCAGTGGTTCACAACCTTTTAAGTATGAGGACCCCTTCTTAACTTCAAACAATTTAATGGGGACCCCCACATGCTAATATAAGTTGCTCATTTGGGGTCCCTTTGAATATATATATATATATATATATATATATATATATATATATATATATATATATATATATATATATATATATATATATATATATATATATATATATATATATATACCTTGATCCAATAAATGTGATTTTGTTGGAAGATTTGATTAGTGCAGGAAAATGAATCCTGAACTTGAAGTATCCAATATTTGGTACATCATCCAGATAATATAAAATCTGATATGACAAGACCATTATATTAGGTTCTATTCATAAATATATTACATATTTATATGTATATAATAATAATAATAATAATAATAATAATAATAATAATAATAATAATAATAATAATAATAATAATAATAATAATAATAATAATTATTATTATTATTATTATTATTATTATTATTATTATTATTGACTATTTAAAGAGAGTAACACAATTAGTTGAAGAACTAATCAACCTTGAGTCTCTGGTACAAAGGAATATAAGGACATACTGTTGATAAAAAAAGGATTTTAGCTTGTCCCCTGATTGATCTTTAAATATGTGAAATGTCCTGTCAACATCAGGTTAATATGACTTGTGAAGCTAGCTCACCTTGTGTTATCAAGCTCTTACTTTCCAGAATTGTGCATCAATTTTTCCTGACAATTGTTTTCCCTGGATGATTTTATGAGTGAATTGACATCTTAAATATTACTCAGTCTTTTTATGTTTGTTTTATTTTGTAGAAAAGCATAGACTAATTTTCCAATTTGCTATTAGCACATTTAAACAGAGTTTTCATGTGAAACAATGAAACTTTCACAGGTGTCCAGTCTGGACGAAATATATTTCCCTTCTGAACTAGTCTCAAAAAAATGTTTGCCTGACAAACATTGATTACTCAATTAATTCCTGGTAACTTTCAGAAATGACAGTTTTACATACAGATCAGAAGTTGACCCCTATTCTGTTTAGTTTAAACAAACGTAGCCTTAATCAGAAATAGCTAATCTTGTGACAGACTGTAGCAATCTATGCATTATGGTGATTTAAACTGCATGTGTCCAACTAAATGTTTCCTACAGAGATCACAGAAAATTTTTGTACCATTACAATTATACAATAGTATACTTGCAAGTAGTGTTGTGGGATCAACAACCATACCCATAGTATAAAAAATACTACGTTATATATGGAGTGCATTATACATAGTATAACTATTAGATCATGTTATGGGATCAAGGACAGGGCCTGTTATGGTATATTGTCTGTCCATTTCTTAGCCATTGCTAGTGGTCAGGTACAAAAAGAAATTTTTTATATATATAATTATATTATGAGGTTTTTTAGATCATATATTGGGTACTAATTGGTCAAGTCCCTAGATGAAAGGTCCCCTGGTCATAGCTAAAAAAAATGTAACTTGGTGACCTCTTTTGGACATTGTTTTTGATTTGGTTAATATATAGCATGTCCTCAATATGAAACCCATCACTAACACAGTTTCTGTTACAAGGCAAGCAATGTCATGGATCCCATTTCTTAAATTGGTAGTAAATTATGAATCATTGATTTCATTATAAGGCAGTCTCACTATAAGGACATATACTTTATGGCTGCCATGGACAGTGTTATGATGATGGAATACTGTATGTGTGCATTGGCATCTACATGAATCAAAGTGATGCCAATAGGGTCAGGGGGACAAGCAAGCTCCCACAGTTGGATTTGGGTTGTTAATATATTGGGATTTGTTTAAGTCTTATTGCATGCTTGCAGCTATATACAGTACACCACCACCACTGCTGTAGATACTCATGTATGTGTAATGTGCTTCATTGTAGAGCACTCTCACTATAACACTCTATACTCTATGGCTCCCATGACTAGAGTTTTTATGATGGAGTACTGTATGAATAGTGTACTTAAATGATAAAATAAAGCCCACTGGTAAGGGGAGAGCTCAGATCTAAGTCTATTAGAACTAGATAATGGTCTTCCCACATATCTGTGTTGCCTGGCCAGTCACTGGTAATCTTACAGGAATAGGGATTAGACTGAGTCCACACCCTCCATCACCAATTAGTATAGTTCATGCAGTTTTGATTTTCCATTTCAGTTCTACCTCGTCCTCCACCACCTATTGTTGGAAAGGTGACACACTACAGTATAGAGTTATACTGGGATGAGACATTAAGAAAAGCATATGAGGATGTTAATATAAAGCAAGAGGGTAGAATACGAATCTGTCTTCAAGAACAGGACAAGCATGGAAACTGGGGAAATATATACAGGTAAGTCAGATGAGATTTTGAATAGGGAGGAATTTTTCAAATTCACCCAGGCTTCAAAGTTAAAAATCTGTCAGTATAGTCTGATTTTGATCAACTTGGAATATTAATTTGGTGCCAATGTGGGTATGTGAGAAAGATTGCCAGTAACTTCTCATGGGTCGGTGGTTCTTTTTTTGGGGTTTTCACTTGTTCTTCCTCCACCAATTATACTGGCCACCATGCATAGCCTATCTTGTTCTGAAAAATGGTGTTAAACCCTATAACAACAAAAACAAAACATGTTCATTTGGTGATCTTCCATCTGATTTGCTGTACTTATTAAGAATCTGGATACTATATTTCCCATCCAAATTTGATCAAATGTGGAATATAGGCTTATCATATCAAGATGTTTGATTATGAGAGAGATCCACATATATTTAAACTGTTTATGTAAATTGCAATTTGTCAAATATGTATTTGGCATTAATGGTGATTTTTGAACCACAAATTTGTTGAACTTTCTGTTGGATACATAATTGAAATTAATGTAAAATTGTAGAGCAAGCAACAGCATGCAGATTGTTATTAAACAAGCAACAGCATGTAGATTGTTAATAAACAAGCAACATCATGTAGATTGTTAATAAACAAGAAACATCATGTAGATTCTTAATAAACAAGCAACAGCATGTAGATTGTTAATAAACAAGCAACATCATGTAAATTCTTAAAAAAACAAGCAACAGCATGTAGATTCTTAATTAACAAGTAACAGCATTTAGATTCTTAAAAAACAAGCAACAGCATGTAGATTCTTAATAAACAAGCAACAGCAGGCAATTCTTAATAAACAAGCAACAGCATGCAGATTGTTAATAAACAAGCCACAGCATGCAGCTTCTTAATAAACAAGCAACAGCATGCAGATTCTTAATAAACAAGCAACAGCATTTAGATTCTTAATAAACTAGCAACAGCATGCAGATTCTTAATAAACAAGCAACAGCATGTAGATTCTTAATAAACAAGCAACAGCATGCATATTGTTAATAAGCAAGCAACAGCGTGCAGATTGTTAATAAACTAGCAACAGCATGCAGATTGTTAATAAACAAGCAACAGCATGCAGATTGTTAATAAGCAAGCAACAGCATGCAGATTGTTAATAAGCAAGCAACAGCATGCAGATTGTTAATAAACTAGCAACAGCATGCAGATTCTTAATAAACAAGCAACAGCATGCATATTGTTAATAAGCAAGCAACAGCATGCAGATTGTTAATAAGCAAGCAACAGCATGCAGATGTTAATAAACTAGCAACAGCATGCAGATTCTTAATAAACAAGCAACAGCATGCAATTCTTAATAAACGAGTAACAGCATGCAGATTCTTAATAAACAAGCAACAGCATGCAATTCTTAATAAATGAGCAACAGCATGTAGATTCTTAATAAACAAGCAACAATTTGCAATTCTTAATAAACGAGCAACAGCATGTAGAGTGTTAATAAACAAGCAACAGCATGCAGATTCTTAATAAACAAGCAACAGCATGCAGATTCTTAATAAACGAGCAACAGCATGCAGATTCTTAATAAACTAGTAACAGCATGTAGATTTTTAATAAACAAGCAACAGCATGTAGATTCTTAATAAACAAGCAACAGCATGTAGATTGTTAATAAACAAGCAACAGCATGTAGATTCTTAATAAACAAGCAACAACATGTAGATTCTTAAAAAAATGAGCAACAGCATGCAATTCTTAATAAACAAGCAACAGCATGCAGATTTTTAATAAACTAGCAACAGCATGCAGATTCTTAATAAACTAGCAACAGCATATAGATTCTTAATAAACAAGCAACAGCATATAGATTCTTAATAAACGAGCAACAGCATGTAGATTCTTAATAAACTAGCAACAGCATGTAGGTTCTTAATAAACAAGCAACAGCATGCAGATTGTTAATAAACAAGCAATAGCATGCAATTCTTAATAAACATGCAACAGCATGCAGATTCTTAATAAACAAGCAACAGCATGCAATTCTTAATAAACGAGCAACAGCATGCAGATTCTTAATAAACAAGCAACAGCGTGCAATTCTTAATAAATGAGCAACAGCAAATAGATTGTTAATAAACAAGCAACAGCATGTAGATTCTTAATAAACAAGCAACAGCATGCAGATTGTTAATAAACAAGCAACAGCATGTAGATTCTTAATAAACAAGCAACAGCATGCAGATTGTTAATAAAACAAGTAACAGCATGCAGATTCTTAATAAACAAGCAACAGCATGTAGATTGTTAATAAACAAGTAACAGCATGCATATTCTTAATAAACTAGCAACAGCATGCAGATTGTTAATAAACAAGCAACAGCATGCAGATTCTTAATAAACAAGCAACAGCATGCAATTCTTAATAAACAAGCAACAGCATGTAGATTGTTAATAAACAAGTAACAGCATGCATATTCTTAATAAACTAGCAACAGCATGCAGATTGTTAATAAACAAGCAACAGCATGCAGATTCTTAATAAACAAGCAACAGCATGCAGATTCTTAATAAACAAGCAACAGCATGCAGATTGTTAATAAACAAGCAACAGCATGCAGATTGTTAATAAACAAGTAACAGCATGTAGATTCTTAATAAACTAGCAACAGCATGCAGATTGTTAATAAACAGGCAACAGCATGCAGATTGTTAATAAACAAGTAACAGCATGCAGATTCTTAATAAACAAGCAACAGCATGCAGATTGTTAATAAACAAGCAACAGCATTCAGATTGTTAATAAACAGGCAACAGCATGTAGATTCTTAATAAACTAGTAACAGCATGCAGATTGTTAATAAACAAGCAACAGCATGCAGATTGTTAATAAACAAGCAACAGCATGCAGATTCTTAATAAACTAGCAACAGCATGCAGATTCTTAATAAACAAGCAACAGCATGCAGATTCTTAATAATCTAGCAACAGCATGTAGATTCTTAATAAACAAGCAACAGCATGCAAATTCTTAATAAACAAGCAACAGCATGCAGATTGTTAATAAACAAGTAACAGCATGCATATTCTTAATAAACTAGCAACAGCATGCAGATTGTTAATAAACAAGCAACTGCATGTAGATTCTTAATAAACAAGCAACAGCATGCAATTCTTAATAAATGAGCAACAGCATGTAGATTGTTAATAAACAAGCAACAGCATTCAGATTGTTAAGAAACAAGTAACAGCATGTAGATTCTTAATAAACTAGCAACAGCATGCAGATTGTTAATAAACAAGCAACAGCATGCAGATTGTTAATAAACAAGCAACAGCATGCAGATTGTTAATAAACTAGCAACAGCATGCAGATTCCTAATAAACAAGCAACAGCATGCAGATTCTTAATAATCTAGCAACAGCATGTAGATTCTTAATAAACAAGCAACAGCATGTAGATTCTTAATAAACAAGCAACAGCATGTAGATTCTTAATAAACAAGCAACAGCATGTAGATTCTTAATAGACAAGCAACAACATGTAGATTCTTAAAAAAATGAGCATCAGCATGCAATTCTTAATAAACAAGCAACAGCATGCAGATTCTTAATAAACTAGCAACAGCATGCAGATTCTTAATAAACTAGCAACAGCATATAGATTCTTAATAAACAAGCAACAGCATATAGATTCTTAATAAACGAGCAACAGCATGTAGATTCTTAATAAACTAGCAACAGCATGTAGGTTCTTAATAAACAAGCAACAGCATGTAGGTTCTTAATAAACAAGCAACAGCATGCAGATTGTTAATAAACAAGCAATAGCATGCAATTCTTAATAAACATGCAACAGCATGTAGGTTCTTAATAAACAAGCAACAGCATGCAGATTGTTAATAAACAAGCAACAGATTTTTCATAAGCAAGCTGTAGCCTGCAAATTCCTAATTAGCAAGATGTTGTTTTACTTGGGTTAATGCCATTTTTTAGAACAAGATATACTATGCATGGCAGTCAGTATAACTGATGGAGAAAGAACCTGGAAAAACCCCAGAAAGGACCACCAACCCACTGGCTAGCTTTCTCATGTACCCACATTGGCTTATCCCAAGACACAATTCAATGCAGATATAGGTGAGATGACAGAGATCTAATGGCAAGTGCTTTAGACCACTCAGCTACACAGGGTGTAGCTGAACCACTGAACCACATTCAGGCAAGACAGGGTCATTGTGCAGTCAACCTTGTCTGATGGGGCACTTTTCCTGTTGCTGTGGAGCTCTACAGGCCATGTCACACATGAAATTACTGTCCACTGACAAAGTTCCCCAATGGACTACAGGCTCTACACCTTGCTGATGATGATGCTGTTAAATGGCTGAGCATGCACATATAATATAATATATAATACATGGGCCTCCTAATAGCAAGTAATAGCATACTAATTCTTAATGATCAAGTAATAGCATGAAAATTCTTAATGAGCCGGTATAAGCATGTTAAGTCCTAATGAGCAAGTAATGACATGCAAATTCTTGAAGAGGAAGTAATAACATGAAAATTCTTAAGCAAGTGTAATAGCATGCAAAGTCTTAATGAGTAAGTAGGAACATGCAAAGTTTTAATGAGCAAGTATGCAAGTTCTTAATGAGCAAGTAATAGTATGCAAGTTCTTAATGAGCAAGTTGTTGTTGTTATAGGGTTTAATGCCATTTTTCTGCACAAGATGGGCTATACATGATGGCCAGTATTAATGGTGGAGGAAGAAACCTGAAACCCATGTCGTTAGCCTAGTCATGACTTAATAAGCAAGTAATAGCATGCAGATTCTTTATGAGCAAGAGCATGCAAATTCTTAAGACACAAATTCCTAATGAGCAAGTAATAGCATGCAAATTCCTAAGGAGCAAATTCTTAATGAGCAAATAATAGCATGCAAATTCCTAAGGAGCAAATTCTTAATGAGTAAGTAATAGCATGCAAATTCCTAAGGAGCAAATTCTTAATGAGCAAGTAATAGCATGCAAATTCCTAAGGAGCAAATTCTTAATGAGCAAGTAATAGCATGCAAATTCCTAAGGAGCAAATTCTTAATGAGCAAGTAATAGCATGCAAATTCCTAAGGAGCAAATTCTTAATGAGCAAATAATAGCATGCAAATTCCTAAGGAGCAAATTCTTAATGAGCAAGTAATAGCATGCAAATTCCTAAGGAGCAAATTCTTAATGAGCAAGTAATAGCATGCAAATTCCTAAGGAGCAAATTCTTAAGGAGAAAAATTTTTGATGAGCAAGTAACAACATGCAAATTCTTAATGAGCAAGTAATAGCATGCAGATTCTTAATGTGTAAGTAATAGTGTGCGAAGTCTTAATAAGCAAGCAATAGCATGCAAATTCTATTCTAATTCCTAACAAGCATGCTAATTCTTAATAAGCAAGCAGTACCCAGTTGATTCCTAATTAGCAATCAATACCTTGTTAATTCTTAATGAGGAAGCAATACCATTCAAATCCTTAGTAAGTTTATTGAATCTATCCTGATTTCTTTTACCTAAGATAAAAATTTTGAACAAATTAGATTACAGCTATACTTCAAGGTACAAAATGTTTTGGGGTGAATAGGTATTGTGGTGTGATATTGCAAATGACATTACTTTAGCACTTTCATTTCATTTTAATATTATCCTTAAGATAATGTCAAAATGGGTTGTTAAGGTAATGGTAAAATTAATTAGTTAATTGTTGGGGTTGATTTCAAAGCTTTGAATTTAATTCTTCCACACTCGCAAAATGCAAGTTAATTGTAGAAAATATTTGTTGTGATTCAAACTGTTTCAACATTTTGGAGTGTTACAAAACTCCTTCACACACTTCAATACAGCAAAATATATATGCATGATAAATGAAGCTTGTTTTTGCATTGATTCCTTGCTCTGAGATGAGCTGTTGAACATGTAGCCTAATACAGTAGCCATACATGTACCAACTGACAGTACTCAGTGGACTAGTATACAAAGACTATATTTTCACTGCAAATTTATTTTATTCTAAACTAAGGAAATATTTTACCAATATTGCCATCATTTATGGAGAATCTGTTCCCATGTATCGTCATGACTTGCATAGCTTGTATTATTTTGTTGGGTTTGTTTGGTGTTTGAAAGGCAGATTGCATGTATTTTTATCCCCATGACATTTACTAACATGTTGATGAGACTGATTGTTCACAAACACTTGCATGGTCCAAAATTAAAGGCTTGGACATGCATATAAATCAGACTTCAGAAAAAAATAAGTCATTCAGCTGCATATGTATTTTTTATTAAAAAAATTCAAAATGATGATAATTTTAATTTGAAACCAGTAGAATACCATTGTAGTTCCTTTTTATTCCTGAACTCCCTAATGACAATGTATGTAATAACAGTGGCTGGCAAAAACAATGCAAATAGAAATAGGACTTTGAAAGTTGATTTTTGTTTCACTTATGAAAAATGCATGTAGTGAATAAATTTTCAGTTTTATCACAGAACTCTATCATGGATTGTTAATGATAACAGCATGTAATGACAATAAAACATTGTACTAAACTTGGCATAAGCATCAGTTTCTGACAATTGCTATCATTCACTAATAAACCATAAAAACCAGTGGATAGTGTAAAAATCTTTGGCACACAAGGCAAGAATCATTCATCTGAGTAATTCATCAGCATCTACACTGATTATTGTCTATTGATTTGTTTTTAATCAGGATATATAAAGACCTTACTGGAAAATTTCTCAGACAACATTTTCTCTTGGGAATTGGGAAGAAAGCATAATTTGTCCAGAGGGAAAAATGGAAGTAATTACCAGGAGAGCTATGATTGTCAATCAACCTGTCAGGTGAAAAGGAATTAATCAACAATATCAGAGACTGCTGATAACCCTCTTAATCAGTGCCTTAGTGTCTTATCTGCCATCATATTATACACTAGTGGCTCAAATAACACAGTTCTCTTCAGATATTGGTAAAACTAACATCAAATGTATAAAATTCCTGAGTTGGGGTAGGTTTGGGTGGAAAGATAATTAGATCAAGACATATTCATGTCATATTCTTTCTCCAGCTTTGAATAAACACAAATATGGTTTTGTATTTATTATATAACCCTATTTTTACAATGTTCCAAATATTTTTTACAGTCTTGTATGAATGGAATTAAAAAAAACCTGAGATTTGTGACAGTATGATTTGGTTCATTCAAGAATATAGATGTTCAGATGTGTGTGTGTGTGTGTGTGTGTGTGTGTGTGTGTTTTAGGATTATTAATGTAGCTATTAACAATTTTAGTCATATGCTATGGTGTTTACAGTGGGCAGTTTATGATATTGTCTAGCACAGGGGCATCATGCCATAGACATGTAGTATCATGTCTCACCCAGTCACATTATCCTGACACAAGGTTGACCAGTCCCAACACTAACCTGTTAGTACTGAGCCCTAGTGAGGCAGCTACTGCTACCATTTTTATAAGTTTTTGGTATAATTTGGCTGAGGTTCAAAATCAAGATCTTCTACTTCCAAGGATGACACTTTGACCACCAAAGTGGTCAGACACAAGTACACATGCCTATATTATTCCAGTTTGGGTGTGCAGTATAGAAATATAATGAACATTGGTATCAGACTCCAGATCAGCTAATTGCAAAATGGACTGGCATGTAATAAAAACAGTTATCTGTCAGTATATAATGTAATTGCATATATAGATCCATGTATGTGAGTTATATGCATGTGATACAATGGCAGATTTAGATATGTGTATACATGTATATTAAAGTTGGGTGCAAGCTATATACATGTGATACAATGACAGATTTAGATATGTGTACATGCATATACTAAAGTTGGGTGTGAGTTATATACTTGTGATACAATGGCAGATTTAGATATGTGTATACATGTATATTAAAGTGGGTATGAGTTATATACATGTGATACAATGACAGATTTAGATATGTGTATATATTAAAGTTGGGTGTGAGTTATATACATGTGATACTATGGCAGATTTATATATGTGTATATATTAAAGTTGGTTATGAGTTATATATGTATATATGTGTGTGATACAATGGCAGATTTAGATCTGTGTATATATTAAAGTTGGATGTGAGTTATATAGATACATATGTGATTACAATGACAGATATTGTTCTGTGTGTATATTGCCCACAGGTCTTTCCCCACTCTTACAGTACTTTGCCCTTGGGCCTTAAAATAGTAACTATTAATATCCCCACTCAATAGCCATGGATCCACTTACTTGGTATGAAAATTTATATATGCAATTGATATTGACCCCAGGGTCCACTTTTTCTACCACAAGAACTTGACCACTGGGTCATAACTTGCAATTTATTGAGATTCCACCTTGCAACAATATATACACTTAATTGAGCATATTAGGTAAATTTATATATGCAATTTTCATCCCTACCCCAACAGATTTAGTTTCTTGGTCATAACTTTGGAACGTTTTATATCCCCACTCCATAATCATATATGCACTTCCATGGCCAAAAAATTAAATTGATATATGCAGTTGATAATAGTTATCCTGCTGCACAACATCATGGCTTGGAATTTTAAAAATCCCTACAATAGAACCATACATAAACTTGCTGGGCATGAAAAGAGAAATCAATGACAGTGGGGCAGTTTTTCCTCAGGAGCCTGACCAGTGGGGTAGTTTTTCCCTCAGGAGCCTGACTAGTGGGGTAGTTTTTCCCTCAGGAGTCTGACCAGTGGGGTAGTTTTTCCCTCAGGAGTCTAACCAGTGGATTAGTTTTTCCCTCAGGAGTCTGACCAGTGGGGTAGTTTTTTTCCTCAGGAGTCTGACCAGTGGGTTAGTTTTTCCCTCAGGAGTCTGACCAGTGGGTTAGTTTTTCCCTCAGAAGTCTGACCAGTGGGATAGTTTTTTCCTCAGGAGCCTGACCAGAGGGTAATTTTTCCCTCAGGAGTCTGACCAGTGGGGAAGTTTTTCCCTCAGGAGTCTGACCATTGGGGTAGTTTTTCCCTCAGGAGTCTGACCAGTGGGGTAGTTTTTCCCTCAGGAGTCTGACCAGTGGGGTAGTTTGTCCCTCAGGAGTCTGACCAGTGGGGTAGTTATTCCCTCAGGAGCCTGACCAGAGGGTAATTTTTCCCTCAGGAGTCTGACCAGTGGGGTAGTTTTTCCCTCAGGAGCCTGACCAGTGGGGTAGTTTTTCCCTCAGGAGTCTGACCAGTGGGATAGTTTTTTCCTCAGGAGCCTGACCAGTGGAGTAGTTTTTCCCTCAGGAGCCTGACCTAGTGGCTCAAGATATGGGGTTGAGGTCAACTTGCATACAGTTTTGTTAACACTGAATAGTACTAAATGCAAATGATTTTGCTTGAGTAGATTTCTATTTACAATGTTGAGTTTTTTTCAATGCCTTTTACATTAGTGGGAATCAATACATAGCAGTAAATTTTCTTCTGTTACCACCTACATCATCATTATCATCAGGTTTTTTTCATTTGTACACATTTTCAAAATACTTGATAGATTATCATGACACTTGGCATGCATTATGTCAAATTATGATGAAGTTGACACAATCCATTCCACCATATGCATGTTTGTCCATTTTACTTTGGAATCAATATGACAGTCATAGAAAATTTGCTTATATTATCTAACACCCTTGATAGATTATCATCAATATAGGCATGAAACATTATGAAGCAAAATCAGTTCATTCTGCATCACTTCAACCTTGTCATAGTGCAGAACATGTGCTTAAATTTCCCAAACTTCTTGATAAAATCTCATCATTTATGAATCCTTATGAAGCCAAGAGAGTTCATGCTGTACCACTCTTGCTCACTTTTTAAGGATAAAAATTAAATCACATAGTAATTTGGCATTAAGGTTATGTTTGAAAAATTTTTAATTGCTTTTATTTCCTAAATCCCATATTAGATTTTCTTCATACTTTAAATGAATCATCATGAAATTAATAAAATTAATTCTGTGACATGCATACTGAACCTTGACTTTGGTGTCAAGGTCACACACTTTACAGCTGTGCTTTGGTTGTGGGCTTGACTTGAAGACATCTGGCCTTTTTGTCAGATACAATAACTTAATTTAGTATTGATAAATATATTTTTAATTTGGCATCATGTTTATTTCATGCACTTTACACAAATGGGCTTTATGCAAGATTGTCCAACTACCCAACAAGAGGGTCACATGTTTATGCACTGTATCTGCTAAGTCTTTGGAGAATCTCCATGTTTAATGAAAAGCTTCCTGGTTTCCTGCTCTTAAAGAATATTTTCTTTTCATCAAGAACTATTGTAAGGGAGGTGTTTAGTTGCTTTGATATTGTCTGAGGTGTGTACTCACCCTATACTCACACAGTATGAGTATGGTACTGTGGCAAATGGCTTGATACCAGTTCAATTTGTATGTCCCTGATGGAAACCTAGAATTGCAGCTCTCATAAAGTTGTCAGAACTGGAGTGTGTATTGATTTATAATAGTTAGAAGTATTGACCAGAGGCTAATAGAAAGCAGAAAAGTTCCATTCATTGTAAGGCCTTATCATTTGATGTCCACCAATACATTTATTGGCCACTTACTGAAGAAATTGTACCCTTGGATGATTTCAACATGTCTAAATCAATATTGGATGGATTTTTCTTATATTAAAGACATGGATAGGTGACTTGTATACTTCAAATTCTTAGTGTTCTGTTTAGTTCCTCCACTGAAGCACTGACTTTTCTGGGTAAACATTTAGGTTTAGACATAAACCCACTCCCCTGTAGATAAAATATATACAATATTCCAAATTCCTCTGCATTAAAGAAAGATTATGTAAAACAAAAAGGCAGAACTTTTATTTTACTCAATATTGCTTGTCCAAGAACATGGAGACTCTTGGTTCTTTACTTAGGCTAGAGTCAAACTTGTCACCCAACAGTTGCTTATTTGGTATTCACACTGACCAGTCAGGATCAACTGCCTTAATTTGTCTTTGGCAAAGATTTATCTCAATCCTGTATTAAAGATGCTATTAAAACCAATAAAAGCAAAACAAGACCTTGAAGTTCTGTCAAATTGATTTATTTTCAGGATGATCATTATGAAATGTTGGAGTATTTGTTTGAAAAATATTTATAAATAGTTTTAGATCCAGTCAATCCAAACCCTCCCCCAATTTATAGATTAGCATGTATTTTCTACCCCTAAGTAAAGGTCACTTCAAAGAAAACTATGGGAAGAAGCACCTTATCCCCAAATAATGGTCATTACATAGAAAAATATGGGAAAAGGTACCCTATCCCCAAACAATGATTATAGAAAAGTATTGGAAAATGAACCCTATCCCCAAATAATGGCTATTGCATAGAAAAGTATGAGAAAAGATACCTTATCCCCAAATAATTGTCATTACATAGAAGAGTATGAGAAAAGTTGCTTGTTACTAATTGTCCCTAAAATTATGCTGAATTTAGTATTTTAAAAAAATTCATCAAATTTGTACAGTTTGAAGATCAATGGCTTCTCATACACAAAGATACATAAAAAAAACTTTGCTGAGTGAAATTGTTCAGCATATTGTTTAGACCACATAATTTTTCTGGAACATAAGTCATACTCAAACAATCTATGGCAGGTTCTAAATTGCTAAACATTTTCAAAGCTTGGACGATTTATGGCAGGTTCCAAATTGCAAGCAATTTTCAAAGGTTTCATCTATTTTTCATGGACATATCATTTTCTTCCACAGCACTGTTATTGAGATTATTAAAATTGTATCAATTACATCAATTTACATCATGTCTTTCCTAGTATTGATATGGTACAGGTAGGTTAAGAGTGACCTTATTTTGATAAAGTCATAATGTAATGGTCATATCAACTGTGCAGTAAACATTGTATTTGCTAGCTATCCTTATGGCCTTGCCATAGTCACATTGATTAGAATCAAACAAGTCAAAAATTTGCTGCTCTGCAGTCTGAAACAAACAAGCAGAATCTTTACAATACACTCACCTGCAACTTCCCTATGAACATAAATCTTTTGTTTCTCAGGTCAAGTTCTGTCTTCTCTTTAGAGAAAACAGCAGGTATGTTTATGTAAATTAATTAAAGGCTATTTATAGTACTTAGCATAAACTTTACCTGTTGAAAATGTTGATGAGATTTGAGACAAAATAGTAGATTAAATGGCTCTAATTGGCAACAGTAACTTGTATATAAATATAGATTTTATTTTTACTATAACTTTGATATATCTTGCCAAACCTGTACAGCTGCAGCATTTATTTCACATTTATATTTTGTTGCAGAGGTTTTTAGTTAGAGTTTGATCAGAGATTTAGTAATCATTTATATGTTAATAAATCAGCTTATGAACAAATTATTGTTGAGAAATTAAAGGTTTTGTTTAGTTTAACATAGGAAACACAGATTTCTGTATCAGAAACACTCAAGACAGAAATTAGATATCAGGCTGTCTTTTGTGAAGTCGGCTAGCTTGATATATAAGAGGTCAGCAGTGGTTATTGGTGGGAATTTTTAATTTGAATTTGGTTTAGTGTATGGTAACAATTAATAAAGCCTTCGTTATGGAATGCCCTAGCTGTCTTATGATGACAACTTTTATTATATGATGTATAAACTTCTTTATATGCAGTGCTTTTGTTCTTATAAAATTTGCAAACTTTTTTTATATGCAGAGCTTTCGTCATTATATGAAACTTCTTTATAATGAGAAACTTCTTAACAATGAGAAACTTCTTTATGACAAGAAGCATCAACAAACAGAACTTGTGCAGGCATGAAGGGGCCAAGCAGTCTCTTGACAAAAGTCATTTGGTCCACTTAAACTGAATAATCAAATTTAGGTTCTGTTATCTTCACCCTATCAAATACATTTCACACTATTTCTAATCTAAACAGTGTTCCCACAAGTTTCAAGATATCTACACCCATGCAGAAAAAGTATGTTCAGTCATTTTAGTGCTGTGCATGTGCGTGAGTGAGAGAGAGAATGTTTACAATGACGAAGGTCTCTTGGTACTGATAATAATTATCACAAAATATATTCTTAATAAATATTTAATTAAATAGCAATCTTTTGTTAATTACTAGCTATAACAATGGCAAACAAAAAACCTTCTGTGTATGTGAAGATTTTATGGTATCTTCCAGCTGTCTATATTTTCTTCAGCTTAAATATGCTTTGTTTTCTGTGGCACCAAAAAATCCATGTAGTGGTCATCCATAATGTATTATGTATGTAGACCAAAACATGTTTAAAGTAACATCAGAGTGTGGGGCAAGTGCACCCCCCCCACTTGCCCCTATGCACAGGCGCCCACGCTCCCCAGATGAAGGTAAAATGTCTGTATTTATTAATAATTTTTAAATCTTTTAATATAGAGATGTAGCTCACAGGCATTGATAATTAAATTAACTGATGTTCATCAATGTATGAACAAAATTCAATCTATGTAATCCACATAATGTTACACCTGATAATTATCATTCATTCGCTGTTTAATTTTGATTATGTTAAAGCTCTTGTATCATCCATTTAGTGTTATATGTTGATTCTTATATTTTCCACTAGTCCCACAGCCTTTTTCATCCATTTGGTATTAAATGTTTGATTCTTGTAGGTGTAACTAGTCTCATTGCTTTTTATCATCTTTAAGTGCTAAAATGCTGATGTCCAAGTAGTCCCATAGAGTAGTAGAGGAAATGAGGTTTCTGGCCCACAGACCCCACTCTCCCTTCTCCCCTCCAGAAAACCTAACCAAATACACTTTACCATTTTGTCACCACCATCAAGACTTTTAAATATAACAAGGTTTTGATCCCAAATTTATGTGACAAAATATGATTTGTTTGGGAGTGGTGTCATTGATCCAGAAAATACTCATTTTCCTCTATTACTGTTTAAAGTACTTCTTCACCTATTATCAACTGTCAACTGTTTATATAAGAAAAAAAACTTACTGTCATGTTTATATAAATAAATTGTTATTATTCCACTTACTTTTCTGTGACATGCAAATAGCTTCTTCATTGCTGTTCTACTTAATAACCTTTGATTGATCTAAGTAAATGTTGAGTTTAGTATATTTGTGTTGACTAATTGGATCATGGAAGTTGCTGTACTGAGACCTCAACTCATCCCTCAACTGTTCAAGATAATTAAAATATTTACCGTCATCCGATTTAATGAGCGAAAGTTTTAGTTTATCAAGTTTGCTAAAACAAATATCTACATTGTGATTATCCATTTTGTGCAAGTTAATTCTCTGTTAACAAAAGATTGCTATGCAATTAAATGATATTCATTGAGAATATATTTTGTGATAATTATTATAAATACCAAGATACCTTTATCACTGTAAACATTCTCTCTCTCTCTCTAAAATGACTGAATGTACACTTTCTTTCTCTGTGTGTGTAGATATCTTGTTAGAGAAAGTTATGGAATGCCAGAGCTGTCTTAAGATGACAACCTTTATTATATGATACTTGTTATAATAGAATACATCATTCAAAATCACCCTAGCCATGATACTTGTCAAAATAGAACACATGGTTCAAAATAACCCTAGCTATGATACTTATCATGATAAAACACATGATTCAAAATAACCCCTGCCATGATACTTGTCATAATAGAACACATCATTCCAAATAACCCTAGCCATGATACTTGTCATAATAGAACACATGATTCAAAATAACCCTAGGAATGATATTTGTCATAATAGAACACATGATTCAAAATAACCCTAGGAATGATACTTGTCATAATAAAATACATCATTCCAAATAACCCTAGCCATGATACTTGTCATAATAGAACACATGATTCAAAATAACCCTAGGAATGATACTTGTCATAATAGAACACATGATTCAAAATAACCCTAGCCATGATACTTGTCATAATAGAACACATGATTCAAAATAACCCTAGGAATGATACTTGTCATAATAGAACACATGGTTCAAAATAACCCTAGGAATGATACTTGTCATAATAGAATACATCATTCAAAATCACCCTCGCCATGATACTTGTCATAATAGAACACATGGTTGAAAATAAGCCTACCTATGATATATGTCATAATAGAACACATGATTCAAAATAACCCTAGGAATGATACTTGTCATAATAGAACACATGATTCAAAATCATCCTCACCATGATACTTGTCATAATAGACACATGATTCAAAATAACCCCAGCCATGATACTTGTCATAATAGAATACATCATTCAAAATAACACCAGCCATGATACTTGTCATGAGAGAACACATGATTCAAAATAACCCCAGCCATGATACATGTCTTGAGAGAACACATGATTCAACATAACCCCAGCCATAATACTTATCATGATAGAACACATGATTCAACATAACCCCAGCCATGATACTTGTCATAAGAGAACACATCATTCAAAATAACTCCAGCCATGATACTTGTCATAATAGAACACATGATTCAAAATAACCCTAGCCATGATACATGTCATCACAGTACACATGATTAAATATAAAAATTATCAATTTTGGTGTTATACAGACAACTTGTATTTATTATTTTAAAGATTAAAATAGATTGTACAGTAATGTTTTGTACAATCCTGATTGAGCCATATGCCATATATATATCAAGTATAACTTATTACTTTCTCCTTTGCTTGTTATTGGTAAGTAAAGTATTGTTGTCAGTGCATGATGATTTACCAATGTGTATATGTGCTTACATTGGACAGTTCATGAATGTGCATCGTGCTATCATCAAATTAATCCATTTGTAAAGTTCTTAGTGATGACAAAATTGATTTCATTTAAATCTCTGATTATAGTTGTTTGATGATTGATAAACACTAGTAAATTGAAATTAAAAAGAATTCATACCCCTTGTAAGAGAAAGTCATACAGATGAGGTACCTGCAAGTACTCCCTTATTTTATCTTTATTAACAGATTATTGTTTGTTTGGTTTGATTTGATGTTTATGGCACAGTAACACAAGTAGGCTATTTATTGCTGGCACAATTAGAGTACAGTACCATTCTCAAGAAATACAATGGTAGCCAGCACAGGCTAATCAGATAAAAGGATTCAAACCTGCATCCTTTTGGTTGCAAGTCAGGCATGTTAGCCTCTGTGCCACTGTGTCTTTAGGAATAGATGAATAGCCAAATTTTGTATTTCTTTACATATAAGATTTGGCATCTGTGATTTCATTTTTTTTTCTCAATAATTTTCTGGAGATTCTTGGATGTTTTCATTTGAAAAATTTACTTGTAGATGCTGAAGACAACAATTTTGTTAAAATTTGTTTGAAATCATTCTGAATCACCTCTTCCTCACAATCCAT
This sequence comes from Potamilus streckersoni, assembly GCA_016746295.1. Classification (NCBI taxonomy): domain Eukaryota; kingdom Metazoa; phylum Mollusca; class Bivalvia; order Unionida; family Unionidae; genus Potamilus; species Potamilus streckersoni. The sequence continues at coordinate 1,444,223 of JAEAOA010000900.1, read as the reverse complement.
GAAGTTAATTTCATAGTTGCAATAACAAGTACGCAAGTATGCAATAACAAGTATGCAATAATAAGTATGCAAGTATGCAATAACAAGTATGCAAGAATAATTGTGCTCTGGTAACCAGAATAACACATTAGCAACATACAAGCCTATAATATTAAACAAAGTGTTACCAGATTACAAATAGAAATACATGTACCTCAAGGGTATAGACCTTATGGTGTTAAACTTCATTGTACAGGCTATTATTTAGTGAAGAAGCTATTGATACAACCAATCTGTATTAGAGATGTGTCATGAAAAACTGACTCCAGAGATTTATGCCAGTTGTCTGTGGTATTATTGCATGATTAAGAAAACCACTCTAGAGATGTAGGATGCTAGGGAGATGCAATTTTGAAATTCAGTACAGGGTAATAGGAGTTAAATTTGACCATGATGTCATTATCAATGAGTTGGGTGGGTGTAATAGGATTTTGCCCCTTGACTTCTGTGTTCTGTGTGACATTCTATTTTGATTGTTTGTTGAAAATTCTTTTACCAACACTGATAAAAATTTGTATGTCTGCATCTCTAAGTCATTCTCTAATACCAAAATGTTCAGTTGTTCACTCAGACCTTATTGTCACATTTTATCTCTAATTTATTTTCAGCAGTCTATTTGTCACTTCCTCATTATCTTCATATGCACTTATGATAATTGCTATGGCTAATCTGGCTCTATGCAGTTTGTTGGTAGTAATCATTGAAACAAAAAATGTACATCCAGATTTGATGGTGCATTATGTGGTGTCATATCAGGGTCTGTGGAGTCGGCAGCTGTTTTTCCTTTTCAGTTTTTCAGTTTCAGAAAGTACATCAGATTTATTGTTAACCAACAATCTGATGGTTGCATACTGTTGATTTTAGTCAGGAATATGAAGTATTAGATTTATCAATTAATTCAAAATGCATGAACAGGTGTGCACAACATTTTGAAAATCAATGTTTGTTATATCCAATAACAAGTCCTTTTAGAGTTATATTGGAATTGAAACTTGACACATACACCAGTTTGTTGATGCTATAACTATTGCATTAGCTAGACTTTGGACCTAGCTTTCTCAAGTACATGAAGTCCACAAAACTATAAATTTGGTTTGTACTGAGTTGGTGGGGAAAAAAAAGGTTTGATAGGTGTAGGGAATGTTGAAGCCATCATGCAGAAATGTATTCATATGCCTAATGAAACTAATTATCTCCCTTGGCTTTGAACAAAACACAAATATGGTTTAGCATTTATCATGTAATCTCTCTTTTACACTATCCAAATATTTTTTGATACACAATGTGGATGGAATTTTAAAAATAGTATGGGATTTATGTATGTTCGATTTGATGTTCTGCAATATATCAAGACAGTAAAAACAGCTAAATAGTTTTTGTCAGGGTATGTGCTATTTTAATGTGGATTGAATATCCATCCATACCAAGCACTAGATCTACAGTACTATGTAAGATTAAATGGGTATGTACTGTATGTACCCACATATAAGTCAAGTTGAACTGCAGACAACATACAACCTGATCTACCATGTATAACCCTGGTCTGTATTGTACTAATGATTATTCCTTTTACTCTAAGCCAGATCTGTTTGTTTATTATGTGATGGCAGATCTGGGTCTGTGCAGTTTACTTTCAGCTAATTTTTATTTAAGAAAGTTTTATCTTATAAGACTATTTATTGTAAATTTCTTTACCAGTACCCTCCCCTCTTATTGTAGGGAAAATATTGTATATTGTTATGAAACATTGAGCGACCAAAATGCTGAACTTGTAGCAACCATTTTTTTCCTTATAAGCAAACAAAATTTTGAAAGATAATAATGTGACATGTTCAAAATTACCATACTTGATAAATGCCATCGTTGCTAACCTTGTATGCTGATGACTGTTTTGCTTTGATGCCAGACAACTGTATGGCATATTAATTTGCGTTTAAAGTGTCAAGACAAAATTTGTTAAATTTGGTCAGTTTTCCATTTCTTAAAGCTTCCAAAATGAATAGATTTTTGTAGATGCATGTATTAATGTTTCATATTTTGTAAGAAATACTGCTGTTCAGATTTGAGACTGTCAGTTACTTGGTAATCTTTGAGGAGTGGATATGGCATTTTGTTTCCAACCAGGATATTTGTTTTTCATTTTCTAGAGAAAATCTTTTCAACTATTGTGATTTGAGATGGACAGAATTAGTTATTTATTTTCTACAAAGTTGAGGATGACTTCTGTTTCACAAAAAATCCCTGCTCCCCACCCCAATTAAATGGTTAGCGACTTAATTGAATTTATTTGTCATTGATTACTTTCAGTAAAATGACATTAATTGATTACACTTTCTCTGATTAGTTTTGCTTGAAAATCCATTGAGCTTGTGAAGACTATTTTCTTGTTAAAAATTGCTTATTTGGAAATAAAAATTAATGTTGACAAATGAATCCAGTATTAATCAGTGATTTAAAAGAAAATATTATAATAAACTGTGACAGTTTTGCTTGTTTCCAACACTGATCAGAGCAATATACTTTTCACATTTTGAGCAAAATCAGCATTATGTCATAAATTAAATCTTAAGGATGTGTACATTTAATAGAAAATTGATGAGATTTGTCGACTCTTTTCAATGATTGGCTTGCCAAGTCTGTATTCTTATCTGTGAAATAGTTTCAGTGATTGGCTTGCCAAGGCTAGCTTCCAAAACAGGAATTACTCAGCTCATTTTTTTGTTGAATTAAGGATCCTTACAATTCAAAATTGGAACTTTTGCCTTCCATTTAGGGGAAATAATAATACATATTATATAGAAAATGTTGTAATCTTTTTAGCAAATGTTTGAAATAAATGAATAACTATAATTTGGTATATGAGGGTCAAGTTTTATTCATTATATCAAGGCTGCCTGAACATGTCTCATTGTGGTTAGGCCTGAAATTACAAGGGTCTTTGATCAATTGATAACAAATGAGAATAAGTTTCAGAATAACGATACTGATTGATTTTATTGATTAAGAGTAAGATATACATATTGCTAATCAATCTAGTTAAACAGACTCAAGTATAAAACATTTTACATGAATGTGAATCCTTTGAAATTCTTATACTTCAGTTTTATGACCATTCATTCTTTTCATATATTATTCATTGATTTTCATACATATCAAAAAAGTATGTTACACCCATTCAGTGGCTTCTGTTGCTGATAAATTTAGTTTTTTAATTTTATTGGTCATAATTGATTGGCTAGTCTTTCTTGCTTTTTCACATCATAATATTTTAGCTAATGCAAATAAACAGTAATTTGATAGTGAGTGTTTCTTTATACTTCGGATAAGCTTTATATTTGTCTGCCTTATAGTATTTGAAGATTATCTTGATACGAAACTCTCCCTATATTTTTGAACACTGATAAGAACCAGCGGTGGAAATTTCTTTTCAGCTATAACATAGTCAGGGTCTGGATTTTTTAAACATTTTTTTTTCAGATCAAAACTTTAATCAAAATTGAACAGCTGGCATCTCATATTTCATGACAGCCATAAAAGTAAAATTAGGTGACAATTCTTAAGTTTAGATTCTAGAACATATTGTACATTTTGAACAGTTGTTAAATTGTCATTGGCAGAAGACAAGATCTAAGGAATTAAACTCTCAGCATTTACCTATTAAATAACCACACACATATAGGCGATAGATCAAATATTGACACTTTTAAAACTTAGCAGGATAAATATTTTTAGAATCCTCTTCTGCTTTGTTTAATTAGGATAGGTGCTCAGCGTGTTAGTTTTGTGATTTGAGATATTGCATTTTGGGCCTGGGTATAAATTCAGTTTACAGCACCCAGCAAACCAGATTGACACATACACTGAGCCATGGATGTTAGTCGCAGTGGATTATTTGATATCGAGAATGATTTCAGGTATGTGATGTTCTCAAATTTATATACCTTTTTATATTTGTTATGTTGTTTTTGGGGGGGAGGTTGTCACAGCAGCATTTAATTCAAGATCATTTGGTAATTCAAATAGAATTGTGCAGGTTTATTGTCTGCAGAACTCAATTTAATGTTACACTGTTGTCTGCATTCATTTTAATGTTATACCATTGTCTGCATTCGGTTAAATGTTATATCATTGTCTTATAGAGATGTATAACATTTTGTTATATTTTGTTATATTTCTGTTTATGTCACAGTTACTCTTTCAAAATCTATATTTATTCTAAGCACTTAAGACTAATGCCAGAGAATAGAGTATTGTCTCATTTTTGTACCCGATAACTTTTCATGAATTTCCAATCCTAAAAAAAAGAATTTTCTGAAGAGAGAACTTTTAATTATAAACTTAAATATGGCATGTAGAAAATTATTGGCAAAAAAATTTTTGTATTTTTTTTCATCGTTATATTTTCAAATGCAGAAAATATGTTCTTATATTCTTTACAAGTTGTTTCATCTTGCCCTACAAAGTTTGATTGTATGTACATGCAGGTACAAAAATTATATGGGCCCCAAATGGCCAGTGGTCTAAAGCATTCACCATTCCAGATGACTGCCATCTCACATCTGTCTGCATCGGTTTTACTCTCAGGCTCCGCTTAAGTGGGTACTGAGAAAGCCTGCCAGTAGCTTCTTGTGGGTGGGTGGTTCTTCCCAGGGTTTTCCAGGGTTCTTCCTAAACCAGTTATTCTGGCTGTAATGTATAGCTTATCTTGTGTTGAAAAATGGTGTGAAACCCTACAACAACAACAACAAAAATTATACCAGCAGTAAGAAAAAAACCAGCACTTTGTGAAGGAGAAGAAATAAATGGAAATTCTATTACCTTTTGGAGATGGAAATTATTTTTTACACTATTTTTTTTCTCTGTGAATTTTTTTTCTGCTTACTACTTTGACAAGAATAATAAACCCACTTTGATGCATTGCTGAATTGGACATGCTTTGTGGTCATATAGGGTCAAAAACATGTAGTGTACAAAATATAATTTACAGCAACAGATTCAAAAATTGTCCCACTCATCTCTTGGGTAGTTAATATTGATATGATCAGCACATGAAATTTAGTTGACTTTACAAAAAGGAACCTAACAAACAAGTTTTGTGTTTTCTATGCTTATTCACAAGCATTGTAAGTATATAATAAAAAAGAAATTTTCTTTTCCTGAATAAAAGTATGAGATATATTTAATTTTATGTTACCAAAAAAGGTCCATATATTTTAACTGTTGGCTTTGCCATTTTTTAACTTTGTGCTTCACTTGGAGAATTAGATAAACAAGAGGTTTTTTTTATACATTTAATTCTTTATAAAACCTTCTAGTTCTACATGCTGACTTTGTGACTGACTGGCTCACTGGCTCCCTGCATTTTGGTTGACCATATCAATGAGTCTAGCAAACTTCAGAGTATGCATGAAGACCTTTCTGGACAGTGTTAGTTGCAGACATTTATGTAACTATCATACAAAACTATAAAGCACAAAAGCTAAATTGTATAACCTAATTATAGCCATATATACACTATCCATTCACACTAGAATTTCCTAAACTGTTATAATAAGTGGAAAATTACTTGTAAAATATTTCCTTAATTATACGCTAATTAATTCCAAATTACACTGTAACTGCTTGACTTTATTTAAGCACCTACACCTGCTTAAAGAGCTATCAATTTTGCAACAAATGGTGACTAATTTGTTTGGTTATAAAGGGAAATTTACTATTAGTAATTTATTGTTGTTCTACAAAATTACATTTAGCACCTGTAAAAGGGTTTCTTTGATTCATATGCTTGCCAGACTAAACTGCTGGATAGTTAACACCACATTTAACAGGGATTGCTGCTACAAAAATTAAAAGTAAATACAGAGGTGACCCTCTGTCACATACAAACAATAATTAGATTTATCAAGAGAATTATATATGAATGTATCTTCTCATCTAAAACTTAAATGAATAGAATACCTATTGTTTATATTGCATTTTATTTGAGAGATTATGCTATACTGAGGTGCTTCACGGTGAGGAGTCACTATAAGGACACTACAGATGATCAGTTTGTATTGTTTTTAACCAAAGTTAAGAACTGTATGGACACTAAAGATCAGGCATTGGCATTTTTTTTTAACTTCTGTGCCAGGTCAACTCAATAGAATTGTGCTGCATACCAAGTCATATGCATTCCATTAATTGACTTATTGTTTTTAGTACTTACAATGCAAAATTGTGATTTAGATTTTTAACGTAGCTTTAACAATTTTTCAGTCATATCGCTATGATGTCTGCATTGGGACAGTTTATAGCGATGTCTAGCACTGGGGCATCATGTAGCAGATATGTGGCATGATGTCCCACCCAGTCACATTATCCTGACACCAGGCTGACCAGTCCTAACACTAACCTCTTAATGCTGAGCGTCAAGCCAGGAAGCTGTTAATACTATTTTTAAAAGTCTTTGGTATGACCCGTGAGGGTTCAAACCTAAAACTACAACTCATAATGCATGTCTGTCCTAAAAATCTGCCACTGTTGGCATATATGCCACAGGTCATCAGTTTGTGTTGTTTATAACCCATATTATATCAGGGACTGTTTAGACTCTACATGGTCATTTTGTATTGTTTATAACCCACATTATGTCAAGGTCAGTATGGACACTGTAGATGGTCAGTTTGTAAAGTTTGTAACCCATGCTATGTCAGGGTCTATATGGACACTGTAGATCATTAGTTTGTGAAAAATACATTAATGTAGAGGCAAAAACTCATTATTAATGTACAGCAAGTATATTTATGATTAATAAATAAAATTGTTAATAATAAAACTAAGTATAGATGTTAGTTATTAAAGAAGTTTTTTGTTTAAGAGGGAAACCAAGTGCATCATCTGGGATCCTTGGCTATGGATTGATTTCTTATACAAGATTACAAAGAGAATTTTTAGATTATCAATGAACAAGCATTCTCATTATCTATGCAATGGTGTAATCAATATATAACATTCACAAAACTATAAGATGTAATAAAAGACAAGTTTAAATGCGAATCAATATTTTTCATAGACTTATTGATTAAAGACCCATGTTTCCAAGACATATCAACAAAATGTAAGATTTGTTGCTACCCTTGATGATGTGCATGAGTATTACTTATAGACAATATGTAGAAATAATGTAATACAGATATAAAATCTGTCTTGCTGTTTTAATAAGTAATTCAGCATTTTATATTAAAGCTTTTGAAAGCCATATGAAATATATACTTACATGATTGAAAGGTTTTAGCATGTTTAACAAACATATTTGTGACATAATTAAACTTTTTTTTTTAAATTGAGAAGTTTATATGCTGCGTGATTACAGATTTTGATTTACATGACTACTATGGGGCAGTCTCAGATACATTGCTGATTACTACTACATTGATCTTTTGGTTGCAACTGTTCAAATTGATAGGTTCCAGATTATTAGGTGATCCTTGGCTCAGGTAGAATGAGTAAAGAAATAGGCAATAGACATCAGCTAGCAACAACACAAACCAAGAGTTTTATCAAGGAGCTATGTTGAGGAAAATTTCTAATAAAACCGTGCCTTATTCTTTACCCCAAATATATATTATTATACTAAAGAGAAATTAAAGTAGAGATAAGTATCTTAAACTGGCTGTCTCAGTACAGAATGTGATCGATACAAAGATTATTTTGAAATATGATTCCAGAAGGAAAAATACTATAAAGGCATATATTCACCACATACTGTATATTTTCTGATCTGGAAAGGGAGATCACATTGTGATTAGCCATCATTAAATCTGATTATACAATCATGATTCTGCAGATGTAGCAAAGAGCACATGGTCATCTTACCCTTAAATTTTTGGAAACTAAAAAAAAGTTATTTATGCATTGATTCCCAAATTATAGGTGATCTTTCATCTGTTTGCTGAGTTAGTAACCATGGTTGCCTTAGTCTGATTTTGATCAAACTTGGCATGTATGCTTATATTATATTTTTATATTACTTATAGCATTTTGGTCAAACTTGGTAAATAGGCATGCATTATAAAAACACAGATAAATATAGTCATAGGGCATTACTCGGGTCATCTGCATCATATTATATGAACCTGTCAACAGTCTAGAGATTGTTTCTGATCAGATTTTGATCAAACTTGTTAAAAGGTCTCATATCATTAAGATGTTGGAGGAGTTTAATTATGAGCAGATCAATGCCGATTTATGAGTTAATGATATTTGAATTGATGAGCTTATGACTTCTTTCAAGACCAAAATTTAATTGGATTTTGTACAAACCTGATAAACATGTTTTTAATATCATGAGCTGAGAGAGGTTCAGTAATAAGTGAAGTCTTGGCATGTTAATGAGGTAATCTTGTATCAGACTGGCTGAGATTTATTTTTACCTCTCTAGAGACTTTATTTCTCTTCTGATTATGATGAAACTTGTGTAGTAAGTTGATATCATCAAGATCATAAATGAGTTTGACTATAAGCAGGATCTTTGCATATTAATAATGCATTTATCTCTGAAAAGAATGGTCCAGAATATGGTAAACTATATCAAATATTGATCTTGGCATGTTAATGAGGTAATCTTGTATCAGACTGGCTGAATTTTTTAAATCTAATATTTGAAAGATTGCAAAGAGTTCTGTTGTTACAATACTGTATGGTAAACTGTACATGATGTAAACCAGCTATATTAGGCTGTTTTGGGCCTCTTGTTGCTTCATTATATTGAAGGTTATGTAAGCCAGGTGAGTAAAATCAGGCTGTCTAGGGCCTATTGCTTCAATATTTTGAAGATTTATATAAGCCAATTGAGTAAAATCAAGCCATATTGGGCTTCTTGTTGGTTCAGTTGATTGGGGGTAAAGGTTGTCTTCCAGAAATTTTTTTACTGTACTGTAATTACATGACAGTAATTCTGTTTTAGTGGACAGATTTTGATGAAATTCAGTATTTTTAAACTGTATATTGGTTCGGCATACAATAATTTAAAGATCAAGGTCATTAAAGAGCAGTTTTCCCTTTGCACTCTATTTCTGGTTATACAAGTTTTCCTAAAAATGAAAATTTAAATTTTCATTAAAGTTTGATGTGTATGTGAGAGTATGTGATCTGTAATGCTTTGCAAAATAAAAACAATTCATATTGGGTTATCTTTTGAGTCGAGTCCAAATGCAAACTGTTCAGACTCATTTTTGCAGTCCCATAATACACCAGTAGATCCATCAGATCTGGGCCTGTGCACTTTGTTAGGAGTAATTATTAGAACAAGCAACACATAGACTCTGATCTGTTGGAAAATTATGCAATGGCAGATCATGGTCTGTGTTTGCTGTTAGAATCAGCTTATAAATGAGTATACAATATATGAAAGTAAAATTTAAGGTTAAGATAGTTAATGTTACTGAAAATTTGAGAGATGATTTTTATACAATAAGCTTTATAGTGGTATCATTGTGTCATGTTATTTTGGTGTGGTATCATTGTGCCATGATGCTCAAGTTTTTCTTTTTTTGTTAGAATTACAATAATCTTTGTATAATGAAGTCCATGGGACATGAAATTAGCTTGTTAATATGGATCTCATTAAATAGAAAATGGGGACATGCAGTTTCAATAGAAGAGTGGGAAAATGGAGACATGAAGTTTTATAAGAACAGTGGGAAGATGGGGACATGAAGTTTCAATAGAAGAGTGAGAAAATTGGGACATGAAGTTTCAATAGAAGAGTGGGAAAATTGGGACATGAAGTTTCAATAGAAGAGTGGGAAAATTGGGACATGAAGTTTCAATAGAAGATGGGGACATGAAGATTCAATAGAAGCATGGGACATGAAGTTTCAATAAAAGATGGGGACATAAAGTTACAATAGAAGAGTGGGAAAATTAGGACATGAAGTTTCAATAAAAGATGGGGACATGAAGTTACAATAGAAGCATGGGACATGAAGTTTCACTAAAAGATGGGGACATAAAGTTTCAATAGAAGATGGGGACATGAAGTTTCAATAAAAGATGGGGACATGAAGTTTCAATGTACCATGGAATAAAATGAACTCATTACATGCAATATTATTTGCTGTATCAGATCTACATCACACTAAAATTAATTGCATTTTTGGGAATCAACTTGTGCATACAGATGTTTAAGAGTGGACAAATATATTTAGTAATGAAGTTTTGCCTTATCCAATAATACATCATCTCTTGGTACACCATGATTTGGATTTTCTTCCATTGAAAGCCTTTTTTTTATATATTATCTTAGTTTACATCAAGGTTTTAAATTTGTCTGTCTCTGCCTGCTTGTTCATTTTTTTAAAATGGGGATGTCTGTCTGATAAAGGCAGATTTTTCCCCACTTCAGCCAGAGGCATTTCTGGGCATGTCTGGCTGACAGATTTTCCCACACTTTAGCCAGAGGCATTTCTGTGCATGTCTGTCTTATAAAAACAGATGATTTTCCCTACTTCAGCCAGAGGCTTATCTGGGCATGCCTGGCTGACCAAGACTTTTCCCTACTTCAGCCAGAGGCTTATCTGGGCATGTCTGGCTGACAAAGACTTCTCCCTACTTCAGCCAGAGGCTTATTTGGGCATGTCTGGCCGACAAAGACTTTTCCCTACTTCAGCCAGAGGCTTATCTGGGCATGTCTGGCTGACCAAGACTTTTCCCTACTTCAGCCAGAGGTTTATCTGGGCATGTCTGGCTGACCAAGACTTTTCCCTACTTCAGCCAGAGGTTTATCTGGGCATGTCTGGCTGACCAAGACTTTTCCCTACTTCAGCCAGAGGCTTATCTGGGCAGGTCTGGCTGACAAGACTTTTCCCTACTTCAGCCAGAGGCTTATCTGGGCATGTCTGGCTGACAAAGACTTTTCCCTACTTCAGCCAGAGGCTTATCTGGGCAGGTCTGGCTGACAAAGACTTCTCCCTACTTCAGCCAGAGGCATTTATTGGCATGTCTGGCTGATAAACACAGGTTTTCCTCACTTAAGCCAGAGGCTTTTCTGGGCATGTCTGTCTGAGAAAGAAAGACTTTTTCCTACTTCAACCATAGACTAGTATGCATTTAGTATAAATATAAACTGAACTGATTAAACTGGCAACTAACATTATTCTCTTCACATCCTCAGAGTTGGCATTATATAAACTACCATGGATTTTACAATGGTAATTCTTCTGCTCCAGTTGCCTTGGCACTACGTTGCCAAGCTGTAATATACCACAAGTAAACAAAACTACGTTTGTTAGCTTTATTTAATCGTTATTTAAAAATAGGTCTATCAATGGAAATGTGAATAACAGATGAAAATGTAAAATTGATTAGTTTGTTTGTAATAATGATCTATGAGAAGTGGATTTATATTTAGGGCTTTATTTAGTAAAATCTTAAGAAAGAAAGAATATTGACTTTGCTTTCAAATAGATTGCCAGCACATGTGTAAAACCCGAGTTTCACTGTTTGATCTCCAATTTAAAAGTGTGTGTTCGAAGGTTAGCCTTTGAATTTTAAAAGTCAACAGGCAGGCTGTAGAAAAAAAATGTAACTGACAAACCCTGTAGATGTTGTTTTAAACAACTTTGAACAGAATTTACAAAAATTAAATCTTTATTACAGTTACACCATTGCTGATTAAAATATGCAGGCAATTATGAACTACATATTTTTGATATATCTTTATATTTTGATTCATATTTGATATTTCTTTGTAATGTGAAAGTCTTCTTACAAGTTGTCAGTTCCTTTAATTAATGACCTTTATAAATTATAATTTTTTCAATGCAGTTGTCTGATGTGGAATTGGTGATAGGAGTATGGTATAATAAACAGTACATTTGTAATTTCAGGAATGAATGAAATCTATTTATTTGTAAATCAGTATTTCATTGCTATCATTGTTATTACTTTCTTTTCTCCATCTTGTGTAAATATGATGTTTGATAAAAAAAAATGTTTTTAATATACTGGTTCACTAGTATAGAACAACACTCCCAGTGACATAAGGCAGGCACCTTGCATTTCTTCTTTTCATAGTCAATATCTCAAATGGAAGAAATCTTTAGAAAATTGAACAGTTCTAGTACAAAATATGCTGCCTGCTTTTCTGTGATTTTGCATCATTTTTACAGTTGAATTTTTCAATGCAGGATATTTTATATTTTATATATGTTTATGTATTCACAGATGCCTGTGCATGTCTTCCAGGATTGATACTTTGATTATTGAAATCACTTAATTATTTAGTGTCAAGCCAGATTCTTCATGTCATGTTGTATACACTGTATATATTGTACATGACAGATAGAAAGTCTAAAGGTAGATTAGTTCTGTAATTAACGGAATTACCTTCTCTAAATAAAGTCTTTATTATTATTATTATTATTATTATTATTATTATTATTATTATTATTATTATTATTATTATTATTATATTTCAGTCTAAGTTTGTTCTGCTCAGAATATTGGTTGCTGTGGTATTAAAAGGTACCATATGTATTTGCTTTTAAGGTAAATCCAACTGCAAACTTCATAAACCCAGATCTTTTGCTGCATAATGTGCCATATGATATGGGTCTGTGCAGTTTGATAGAAGTAATCAATAGAACAAACAACTAGACCTGGATATGAATCCACATAATGCTATGGCAGATCAGATCTTTGCTGTTTGTGATTTGACTTGACTTATAAGCAAGTATATACATTCAATGTATAATGTGGCTCCAAATTACAGAACAAACTATGTTTTCCCCAGTTGTAATTATTGACAGGTAGCTTTTTCAATTAGTTTCAAACAGAACCCAGGCACATCCTTGCACAGAATAATTGTTCAAAATTTTCTTTTTTGTCTGTTGTACAAGCTTATTTCATTGTACATTTTGGCTAATAGGTTAAATATTTTACAAGGTCAAAAAACTACCAGGTATAGCCCCTGGTTGTTATGTTATGAAAGAGGTGGCATAATGAACTAGTTGACTTTTACAATAAAACATGAATACAGTATTTATCCAAATTAACCCAGCACTGGTTAGCCTTTTAAATTCTTGTAGGTTTATCATTCAGCACTCCAGCAAGGAATTTCTTACAGAAGGCAGGAGGGACAATGTTCATGATCAGAGCTGAGAACACACTCTTTTTTTTTTTTTTTTTACCAAAGTGGCAGGTTTCATTAATTCACAGTGAAGAACATATTCTATTATCCATCCAATAAATATGTCCGTTAATTTTTTCCCTAATTTGTTTCTAAACAATCATGCAAGTTCTCCACTGTGTACCACATCAGATATTTTTGGTTGACTGTCTTTGGGACAAAGAAGAAACCAACCAATGAGGTGCTCAAAAAGTCAAAGGTTTGTTTTGGCTTAGTGATTTACTATTACTGCTGCACATTACAGTCCTAGTGATTTTGACCTCTGACCTTAGTGGAGCCTTGCCTCTGTGTTCTACTGCTGGCACAGCAAGCATTTAGCTTAATTCATCCAGAAGCAGTTGGAGTTAAAAATAACTTTTCCAAGGACACATGACCCTAGCAGAGCAGGGTCATTCTGATGGTAATATTTGAACATGTACTCTTTATATTGAAAGCCAGCAGTAAAAGCACTGAGTCATGACTCCACTAAGGTCAAAGGTCACAATCACTAGAACTGTAAGAAGGAATTTTTTTAAATAGACAAAATAAATTGACTTGATAACCAGATACACACCTTGACCAAACTTTGTAAATGGTTTACATACAAGATCAGAAAGAAAGTTATTTTGTGATCAAAGTGTCACATTTATTCAAAGAAAAACAATTGTTTCCACATGATATTTGAAGTTTTTTGAGAACATTCTCTTGCATATTAAATAAAAAGTGCAAAAAGTTTCTGTCTTTAAAATCTAGTTGAATGTTAATAACAGTATTATCTTGATGACTTTGCTGTAGTTCATTTAAAGGGTTTCAAGATGATGCAGTGTCTATCTTTAAAATCAATAGTGACTGAATGATACTTTTGTTCAGACTAACCCAAAGATCTTTTTGAATTTTTTCATTACTGTAAATGATTTCTCCAGCTCATCGCAGTGTTGCTACATAACATTACTACACATTACTCCAGGATGACTAATGTTGAAGTGAGATTTGTAATATATTAAAAGTTTAACATGCCCTTCCATCTTGCTGTGCTTCACAGGGCCAGACTACCCCAACTAGGAGTTATGAAGGTTAGTTTTACTGGGCTCTACCCACTTCACAGATGCTCATTGTTCCTGGATTTTTGTCATTTGCATTAAACAATGAATCAACTTCCAGAACATTGTTTTTACCATTCCAATTGCTGAAGTATTAAGTATATGGAATAAAATTCAGCTTCAGTGCTTTGGTGATGCTGCAAGGTCTTTCTCACCCCTAAGAACTTAGCTCCTGGGTTCTAACATATAAGAAGTACAGAGAGCAGGACACTATAGCATTATATACACTTCATGGGCATGAAAAGACATGTTTTCAAGCAACTGACATTGACTACAGATCCATTGCTACCCTGAGGGACTTATCCCCAGGGACGTAACTTCAGAGGTCCCCACTCTGCAATAATATATAGACTTAAAGGGACTGTCTTTGGCATTAAGGACCTATGATAATGAATTCCATGCAGAAGCAAGTAGAAATACTTTAAGGAAGAGAACAAAAAAAATCAGACACCTCAAGGAAGGCTTCCACCTAATAGGTACAGGTATCTACATAGGTTAAATTACTAGAGGACAGTGTTTGGTGTCTCAGTTTCCAGTGCCAAGAGGGCATAATCTTGGGGGAAATCAGAATGTCTAATAGTGATTATATATTGGAAGAAATAATGCTATGGACTGATTTTGAACTAAAGAAGAACTTTGATATCAGCTAATTGAACACATCATTACATATAACCATGACTGTCATATGGTACTGCTAGATGTTCCTTAGTGGCAACTGATATATTGGATACAAATGAAGTCTTAAAAGTATATGAAGAATTTTAAAAAATCTGTTTCCTAGGAGACTTCAGCAGAGATCTGACGAATGTTCAGATTAATAAAAAAATTGGTTATGTTTCATGAAAACTTTTTGGCATTAGCCAACTAATAGATAAAAACAGATAACTCAAAAACTCTGGTAGGTGACAGTTATGTGAATATGCAAGAAAATGTATAGTCCAAGTTTCCTCTGACCCTTGACACTCCATTTTTGATATTTGGTGTACACCCCTACATAAAAAATCCAAATATCAAAAATGGGGTGTCAAGGGTCAGAGGAATCTCGGACTAGAAAATGTAGAAAGCATATATTCCTAAAGCAGGTTTTAAGTGATCACTTTCTGTTTTCGTTATGAGGAAATTTGGCTTAAAAGCTGACAAATGTACACTTAAATCCATATTTGTCGTTTTGACATTTTGATGATGTCAAGTTCCATGAGGATCTAGGTAAATTTCTGTTGAATATTGTACAAGTTTTACATGATGTTGATGATGCGCTTGATATATGGACTCAACTTCTTTTATGCAGCTTGTGGATAAATATGTACCAATGAAAAATATATGTAGTGAAAAAGAATATCTAACATGACTAGATAACTCCTGACATTCTAGATTCTAGAAAAGCATGATTACTTTATATTAAAGGTCAACCAGCACACTACAGCACCTGGAGAAATAAAAATTTCAACTACCAAGTGAACACATTATTGATCATCTATAGAAAACAGAAGTAAAAAGTAGACCAAGAAAACACACTATCAATTAATTCTAGAAAACAGAAGTAAAAAGTAGGCCAAGAAAACACACTATCATGTGAAACAGGTTAGTCTCATGATGGAGAGATGAATTACAGACCTTGACCAGGGGAAATTAGGTATAGCAAATCTTTTTGACCATTAGAAGGTTTTGTTACCTTCTACCTAAATCAGGTATATAAATGTAAGGCAGCAACAACAGAAATGCTTTGCTTCCTATCCAACAGATGGATCACAGTGGGTCACAGTAAATGGCAACAAAATGGATTTTCCACTATTCTTCAGATGGATAACAGTGCATCATAATAAAGGCAAACCTTTCTAAAGAGGAATCAGTACTGTGGAGAACCACACAGGTGTATTCTGTGGGGGGAGATGATACACCTGCATTACATATTGATACAATTCATGATACACTGCTTATGATACATTATTGATACAAATAAAATTTATGGCCTTTTAATCTATCAAAAGTCTGTCAGTTAGTGCTATGGTGGTGTTGTGTCTCATGTGTTAACACCTTGGTTGTATTTCCAGATTTATTTCCATAAATTTAATACTATTCATATGCCATTCTCATCATTAACAAGATAAAAAAATACTTCAAAACTGACTATCTGTTAGTTGTCAATGATTTTAATTCAACTTTTGATGAGATGCAGAACTCTTCTTGGTCACAACACCCTTTGTTTTGCACTTTGTGAATGCTGTGAAATGTCTTAACTTAGATTTGGAAGTCTTTGCAGTTATATCTTCAAAATAGAAGAAACAGTGTAAGGAAAATCATATCTGGAACAAGTCTAATTGGGGGAGGGGTCAGAGATGACTGACAACCATATCCATCACAACACACTGCAGATGTGAGATAATATTACTGCCATGTCCACTTACTTGTTTGTCAGTGAAAATATGAAAATAGGAATTACTGACAACATCCACTCTCTTTTCACAAATTAACAAAGTAACTATAATAGATTGGAATCTGCTCCTTTACTATTTTTGTGCTAATTTTTTAACAATCATCATCACAGTTAGTCACTTATCCCATGCATTGGAATAAAAGGTGACATTTCAAACTAGGTCCCCACATAGGACTTAAGTACTTTACAGAACATGTAATAGCCACTTTTGCATGAAGCATATTTGTTGTTTTGTACCTATTTGAACTGAATTTTGATGTAGTGCTTCTGGTCAGTCATGCTTTGAATAAACTACAATTAGTTCCAATTGGTGATTATTGTTTTAAACTGGACTTCAACAAACAATAACCACCAATCAGAATTAAATGTAACATTAAACTGTTTGACACCAGAAGTGCCACTTTAAAATTCAATCCAAGTAGACAAGATAGTAAGCAACAAAGAAGCTTCATATAACAGCAATTATAAATGATCAGTTAAGTATTAAATCATAGATGTGAAAAAGTTTGGAATGTCTCCTTTGCATTGATATGATTTATCAGTGGCATAGCATGATGACATGATAAAACAAATAGCATGGAATTAGTAGGGAGACAGATTTCAAACAGTAATTTGTAGATAGTAGGTGGGTGTTATCTTTTTAGAAAAATCTTGACAGAAATGACTGCATATGCCTGTGACAGATGAAGTTTGAACTTAAAGAATAAAATGACAACCAACTAATGTGTTTCAGAACTGCTTATGATTTAAGTATAAAAAAGTATTGATGCATCGCTATATCAATTATTCGTTTCAACCTTAGTATACTGGATCCACTCTTTTTCCTTTGAAAATTGACAACTGTGTTTAATCCACTGATCTGTTTGCAAACAGCACAAACCTGTCTGATTTTAAATAATCCAGGCTGGTTTTAGAGGTATCTTTACAACTGCCTCTGAATAAACTAGATATAGAAAATGGCATTAATATACATGTGGGGAAAAAACCAAGGTTTTAATAATTACCACTAAAGATACAAGAGCAAACTTAAATTGACTGGTAATTATCTGCCAAGGATAAAACTCGGGAGTAATTGTGGACAATAACTTGAAAATGAATTAATATATTTAAAAAAATTAAGCCAAATTTGTTAGTGAAACATACAATAATATACTTTGACAGCTTTATTCAACCATGTCAGGATTTCTGCAGTGTTGTTTGGAATAGGAACATATACAGATTATTCCATATATATAAATGGGTTTGTGAACTTAACATCGATTATACAGAGAATGTTCAGTATATAATGGATAACAAGAAAATTCTTACAGTTAAAAAAAATCTTTCTGAAAAACCCTGATTTATGTAAAATCAGATGTTAGATAGCACAAATTCAATGTATCTGTAGAAATTCAGAAGTTCATTCATGTGTGAGAGGACAAGGCAACACAACCAAATGCAAGACTCTTCAACTAACCATTTTTTGTCCAAAACAGAACAAAAGAGCTATTCAGAAAAAGTTTTATGACTTGGGTTGACTCATTTGCAAGTATACAAAGAAAATAAAGTTTTACAATAAATTAATTTTGGTATTATCTGGAAAAATGGATGAAAAAGTAAACTTCCTGGTTAGTACATGTAGTGCGCGACTTGTTCCCCCATTCTGTAGGAACATAGACTGTACCTTATTTGATGTTGGTATCTATATTGCATAAAATAATTTTGCAAATAACACAATTTTATCATGGTCTTATATATACATCATAATATATTGTGGTCACATAAAATGTAATGAGTATTTATTTTGCTTACCATCTTGTAAATTAAAATATAAAAAAAAATGCATGCAATGTATATTACTGTGCAATGTGCTTTCACTTTAACCAACGAAATGCATGTTACAGAGAAAGAGGTATTTTAATAAGTTTATGGACATTCATATAAATATAAAAATATTAAAGAACCCCAGAGTATATTAGTTCAACAAACATATTTGTATGCCATTTTATAAATAAATCCATCATCATTATTATTAAGCATGAAAAGACAACTGTATACATACACCTGACATTGTCCCAGATAGGCCCCTTCCCTATACCCTGTGTCATTACTTGGAAACTCTTGGAATATAGTGAGCTGGCTTTTTATCCTTCATGTGATTGGAAAACTATAGTCTGATACAGTTACATGGCTTGGATACAGATGCTGTCAAATCATTTATTTTTATTCTTTTTCATTTTTGTGGATTTTCAGAAATGACATTGTTGTTGGACATGCCTCTAATAAAGATAAAATTGTAGCATTTGGAAGAATGATGATTCTGTGTTAAAGTCATACATCTTCAACTGTAAAATTAATATTAATGCATAATATTTACTATGTATGGTATAAGGTTATGGTATAAGGTTACCATGTGCCTTAAGTTTAAACCTACCTATACATTATGGTTTCCTGTCTTGCCTGCTGAAGCAGAAAGCTGCATCAACTTGATGCCATTCACAGGAAAGACTTAGTTCAACATAACTCTTGCTTAAGGAAAAATTAATATCTCCATCAAAGCCCTAGATTTTACACTCTCTTATTACAGAGATATTCATAAAATGGGTCATTGATAAATTTTAAGATACCACCATACATGTAGCAGGTTATTTTCACAAAACCCAAATTTGTTTGCTTTTAATATTTCAACATTTTTGCACTGTTTTGCATTAATTTTGCTCTGCAGAGCATAAACCATATTCAGTATTATTTACCACTGAAAAGCTTAGTGATTTTTCACAAATTTTGTTATTCTTTTTTCAATCTACTTTTGAAAATAAAGAACTTGCAATACAGTATAATCCATCATAATTAAGTTGAAGTTGTAGTCAACATGATTCTTATGTCAGTTTTTTACATACAGTGAAACCTGTCTTGGTAGATATCTGAATATATAACACTTGTTCATGAAGGACAAGACACATTGCTGCCTGTATGACAATGCTCAGAGAAGAGAATCTAAAAGACAGACTGTTATGGGTCAGATCACCTTATATAGGTGTGCATAGAAAAATAGAATTCAACCAGTACTGGTGTAATGGGATCTGTTACCATATATGTTATATCATAGACAGTGTTATACCAAGACAAGAACATGTACCATGTTAAATGTGAGGTCAGCTTTTTTTAGTTTACATATATAGAGAAGAAAAAGAATTAAACCAATACTGGTATACATAATGGAATCGTTACATCAGAGTCAGTATTATACAGAGGAGTTGTATTATGAAAGACCACTGTGTAGGAGTATATTTAAAAAAAATTATTATCACTTTTAACTTCTGTTACAGGACAGACATCAGCCGATATAGGACTACAATTCTTTGGGTCCTTTGGTTGTACCAGACAGACAGGTTTAACAGTTTAACTTTGATTACAGCTTTTATTTGATCAATAAATTCTCAGTTCTGTAGTTATTAAGGTCAGATTTAAGTTGGAGGTGAAATCACAGCAAGTACGTAGCTTCATACTTACCATAACACTTTTTATTGCTGGTTAATAATTCAGTACTTGGCAACCCTACAATGCAAATATTTATTTTTTGTTATCAATAAGCTCACATAATTCTACTTGACTATAATCAGGATTATTAGAAACATTAGAAACATTAGTCAAGTAAGGTGGGTGAAACAAGATAACCAGGTTGGGGTCAGATTTATAACAAAACACTAATGATTGTTGATACAATGTTTATTGATGAATGACTGAACTGAAACAAAAATTATGATAAATATGTGCATGTATAAGATCCAGTTATTGGACAAATTATCACAAACTGCATGAACCTAATAATGTAACATGAATGTGAATAAAAGTAGATGACCTTACAAAGTACAAGGACAAAGGTTAATGATTCACATTAATTTCACATGACAAAAAGAAAGATGTGTTTTACTCAAATAGTAAAAATGATGTACTTTTACTCAAATAGTAAAAGTGATGTACTTTACTCAAATAATAAAAATGATGTACTTTACTCAAATAGTAAAAATGATGTATTGACTCCAATAGTGAAAAATGATATAATTTACTAAATGATGACCATCTTTACAGCCCCCCAAACACTGGGTATAACAAATCCTAAAGTTAGCCCATGGCTAAAAGAATTTCTATACCTGTATAGGCTTAGACAACACTCCATCACTAGAATACTTGGCTACAAGTCACACTGGTCTGTCCAGCAGTCAGATTTATAGGTAATCACAAACCAACATTCAATCCCTTGGTCAATCAGGCAATCAGCATCCACCAATCAGTCAGCAATGTCTTCAGTCAGCTCTACAGCTGATATTTGGTCAGCTTTACAGCTACAGTGGTGAACTCTACAGCTGCTGCCAGTGAACTCCATCAGCTGAAAACAAATCTAACACTGTACTAAGAATGACAAGGGCATACATGATAACATGTAATAACATTATATACAGTAAGCTATATAAATTACATTACTTGTACAATATTACAAAGCAATAAACAGGTTCAGATGTGAACCTACCTGTGTCTGATAAGAATTCTATTGTACAAAACATTTCTTTATAAAATACAACTTTATTGCCAATATAGATCTCCTATTAAGTCACACACAAGAACAAAAACTATTTGCATTACTATGCCAGCCAGAGCTACATAGAAAATATACAAAAGTACAATAGTTATAGCCTATAATGTACATATTAAATTAATAAATAACTCAAATACCTCTACAGCTGAAGATTTTCATGTTCTTAAGTATACTGCTCACTGACAATACCTTTCTGTTGTGTATTGTTTTTGTCTATGGTGAGGTATATATACACAGATGATGTAGCCCTACATCACCTGTGTGCTTGAGGAATATTGTTGTTTTTTCCCATCAAAAGCACTTTGCACATGCAGCATAGGATGAACAGAACTGTTGCAAAATATTGTACAATATACATAAATAACCCTTGGGCTTTGTTGTACACAAAAAAACAAACAAAACCCAAGTATGTGTATTTAATAAATAACAAAGGGATTTATATAATTCCATGACAGTGTGCTCCTTTTGAAGATGGATAAACTGTCAATGTGAAATTTCTAGGGTGGCCTTAAATTAGTAAAATAATATAATCATCAGCACAAAAATGCTTTGCCATACCAGTTTCACTGTTTTGTTTACCATTCATATATTTACAATTATTTAGTAATGTTTATGCAAATTCCTTTCAAAATGCTTTTTTATATTCTGAATGCCTTGCTTGAAGTAAATACCAACAGTACCAAACATTCTTTGTTCTAAAATAATTACAATATATATATAACCTGTCTTAAAAGACCACTCTTCTGGCCAAAAAATAATTGTCTCAAGAGACAGGTGGTCTCTCATGAGCAGTAATAGTAATCAATAAATCTGTGCAAGGAGAAATGTCTCTCAAGAATGGTGGTCTCTCACAGCATCAGCTCTTAAGTCAAGTTTTATTATACTGGCTTTAAATGTAATTGCATAACTTGGAGTATATAGTTTTATACTGAGTCATCAGATAAGAACTATTTATTTTAAAACAAATGTCATCACAAAACATTAGAAGCCATCAAAGTTGCCCAACACTTTTGGCATTGTACACAATTTTTTGTACCTTCTAAACATGAAATTGTTGATAAGTTGGAATCAGAACCACCTAGAGGGATAAATGATTGTAAAGTAATACTATTTGAATGGTATTATTTAACTTCAATAATACCATATCCAATGCTATTACATAACTTATTTCTTTCTGGAATGGAAATTACCCTCATTCATAAGAAATTATCCTCCAAACAAGTTGGCATCCCAAATTCTATGGAAGTTGACTTTGCATCACTGGCTAATATGTAGTTGTCTTCATCATTTACCCAGACATCACCATTATTATTGTATTTCACACTTTTCAGAAAATTGTCTTAGAGCTTAAGTCTCAGTTATTGATCACCATGGCTTCACATTTTTTCTGAGGCTGCTATATCATGGCATTATTAGAAGAACTTCTTTACCTTTGCAGGAATAGACTTCCTAGATCATACTGGAGTGTAGTAAGAACCTTCAGCTGTTTGCTCCCTTGGAGGAAGAGATCAATTCTGTAGGTCTCATTCCATTCATGGCTTCCCAGGACTGGAAGGAAAAGCAACACCAGTCACTCCCTTGGCCTCCTGATCTGTTGAAATTGACCAAGAAGCAGGGGTCACACTGACCCCCTCTCCCAAATACTGTCAGTAAAGTTTTGCTAAGCAATGTAGCCACAGTTTAAAAAGTAATCTCAATACAGGCACAGATTCACTATTGACAGATGGACCCTACAAGGCCAATGGAGGAAGTTTGTAGGCACTCCTTTTCCTAATGATTTGGGTGGGTAGCCCATAGGATTTGCTCCCTATTTTACAGTGTGCCGCTCTTCCTTCAGTTTCATAGGTGCCAGACTATCTCTCTTTTTGAAGGTTTTGATCAGGCATAATGGTCAATGGATGGGTCCTCTCTTTTATAAACAAAGGATACCAGTTTCAATTTTAGAGACTTCCTTCCCTGGTAATTATCCCCCATGTAGCTGCACCAGTTGAATCTGGTTCAATTAAGGGAAAATGTGCCCTTCTTTTCCAGAAGTATGAAGTATAGATGGTGTTGAATGACCAGTCTCTGGCATTCTACTTCTGCATTTTCCTTTTTATAATAAAATGGTGGAAAGTTTCATCTACTCATTGATGTTTCTACATTAAACAAGTTTCTGCAGTAGGATCCACAGTCTCAGTCAGGAATGCCATAAGGCCCAGATGGTTTCCATTGACTTTTATGATGTGTACCCTCACCTTCCTATCTTTCATCTCAGAGGAAGTATCTCCAGTTTTGCTCAGATGAGCAAGCTTTCCGTTTTTGAACCTGCTGTTTGGCCTAGCCTCCACACTCAGAGCTTTTACCAGATTCATAGGAGAAGTTGAATCCTTGGTACAATATCTGGCTTGCTGTTAGTCCATAGTGACCAGACTGAGCCTTTTACTTTGCCTTGAGAAATCAAAACTTTTATCTCAAGATTATGTATATGTGGAAATAAATTTCCTCACAAGCAAGGGATAAGTTTGTGTCCACAGGACAGACTAGACAGAATCCTGACCCTGTTGGAGGTACTCAAAGCCCAGACCTTACTGTTGGCTCATCAGTATCCATCCCTTTTGAGAACCTTGACTTTGCAGCACACCTGGTTCCCATCGGTATATTACACATTCGTACCCTCCAATTGTCCTTCTTGTATACTGAAAACCACACAGGGATCTTCTGACAGAACAGATTTTTCTTTGACCAGAATTTCACCATCTGATCTGGTGGGCAAATTGGAAAATGTTTCAAGCTGGAATCTCCATGTATGCCCTAAAACCTCACCCAAGAGGGGTTCATGGTCCAAGGTTGAATATACCCTCCACATCAACAGTTTCAAATGAGGGGCAGTGTTCTTAGCTCTACATGGGTTAATTGACAAAATAAGAAATCATTGTGTTATGGTTTCCTCTGACAAGACTGTGGTAGTTTTCCTTCAGAAACAAGGAGGCACATATGCTCCTTCTCTCATAGTCAAAATTTGGAACCTTCTGTGGGCATCCTCAGAAGGGATTGCCCATCCATGTTCATCAAATTCCTGGCTAGAAGAATACTTTGGTGACAGCCTGTCCAGGTCTCTGCACGAATCTATACCATATTCCCAGTTCAGACTTTGGAGACTTCGATTGGCTTGTTTGCAACAAGGCTGAAAAATAAGCTTCCCTTTCACACAGACTAGAGAGTTTGAGCTTCAGATGCTTTCAGTGGGATCATCTGTTCACTTCCACCTCCCCAAACTACAGTATGATACCAGAAGCAATTAAAAAGGTAGGATCTGTCAGCACCTTTTCATAGCCTGCCTGTTTGTGGCATCAATGATCATGGTTAAGCAATCTTTTTGACCTGCAGGTAGACTAGCCCAGGACATTTCCCCAGAGAAGGTCTCCAACACAATTGACAAAAGATTCTCTTTCATCAAACTTGTCTCATCTCAATTTCAGGACAAGTTTTCACAAAAAAGTTATCAAGTGCATTGTTCAATCCAAGTGATATTCTATGTACAACGTCGATGATGCTAAATGGAGAATATTTTGAAGCTGGTGCAGTAGGAAACATGTTAATCATGACCCCATAAAGTGCAGCATCTGATTTTCTTCTCTCATTTTTCAAAAAGCATCAGTACTTGGTTTTTAATCTCAAGGGTTATTGTGCAACCCTATGCGACACACTCAGAAAGACTAGACCTGATGAGTTATTTTGAACTACAGTGACAGGTGTCTCGCTCTCAAATGCCTTAATGGAATTTTTTGTTTATCATATCATGTAGTTTTTTAATACAGTAGAACCACTATTTTGAAGCTTTTGGTGAAGCTTCTTTCAAGAGCCTTTCTCTCAAGACATTTTTCTTGTTTTCATTTGCATCTCTGAAATGAAGGAGTGAGCTTCATGCCAATTCCATAGAAACAGTCTGTTTTTGGTTCAGTGGTAAATAAGTTGGTTTCTCATTTCTCTCCTTTGCTAACCATGATTTGAGAACAAAAACCGCCCAGCTTCCATTGATGGCTCCACTTCCTACACAAATCCCTAGTTAGTCTTAACTATGCAGAAAATAATCAAGATTGATTTTTATGTTCAGTTGGGTTTTTATGCTTCTGTTTGAAAGCCTTTAAATGGAGAAGAAAGTACATGAAGTATCTTTTTCTTCCTCTAAAGGGGTCAGCTACACATTTTGGATTGTCACAACAATCATCTGACCAGTCCCTTAATGAAAGAAACTTATCATTCATGAAGATCAAAATGCCTGAAATTCAGAATATTGCTACCTCATGGGCCTTTCTAACTTGTTGAGTGTTGGAGACTGCGATGAAAGATGCATTTTGGCATATGGATTACAGAAGTGTGCCCATTTACAGTAAGGGTGAGTAATTCCTTGTTTTTCTGTTGCAAGTTATGTGGGTCATCAGCCTCCTTCTGACTTGGCAAATTCATCTACACCATAGCAACAGGTAGCAATAATAAGTATTAACAAGGTCCCAGGTGTCTAAGTACTCAAAGACTCTTACCTTTACAGATCATTGATATCTCACATCTATCTGCTTGGGTTTGAATCTTGGGTTTAGCCAATGTGTGTATGCGAGAATGCTTGCCAGTAGCTTCCTGGGGATTTCTGGCTTCTTCCTCCATGATATATATATATATATTGGCAACCATGTATAGTCTATCATGTGCTGATAAATGGTATTAAGCCCACAACAACAGGAACTGACATTGAATCATATTGGTTGGGGAAAGCAGAGGATAAATACAATGCATTACTCACCAGTTGCTCTTGCCAGTTTCTCCACTCCCAGACTGATGTTCCACTAGTAGTCCATGGGAAAAAGATGAGGAAGACTGTATATGGGTCATAGCCCATTTCATACCGAATTTAACTGAGTTGCTCCGTAATTATCTGAAAACCTCCGAGTCCCTTTATACTCCAGCCAATCAAACGCTGGTAGGCGTATGTACACCACAAAATGACGATAAATTAAAACGATACGAGCCCCTGTGAGCAAGTGGATCTAATTTAATGATTTATGTTTAAATGTAAATAATCCACAGACTTTCACAAACAAATGTGATTAACTCTTATTAAACACATCTGATGTTAGTGACATTTCGAATACAAATAAATAGTTTGAACAACTTGCTCTTTGATTGGCAGGATTAAATTTTTAACATCGACATTGTTTCCATACTCACATGCACATATCCAGATGTAAAAAGCTCATAGCTACTCTCTCGTATGGCTTTAAAATCTGCCCTGGTATCCAGAAAAAAAGACAGGATGGTTCCAATATTAAATTTAGTCAATATCTGTGGCATCATAGCCGTTGAATATGCATTTTTCAACTCGATAAACAAAGCTGAAGTAGTTGGAAAAATTGATGCTGATGCTTATGCGTCTGCCATGTTTTGACTACCAGCTATCGATTGGATATTGCAGTTATCTGACCACCCACCATGTGATCAAAATTCTGAGCAAATTACAAAGTTTGCTGAAGTCTCCATTCTATGCTGATGCGTCTGCCTTGTTTTGACCACTAGTCTGGTCCCCTGCTTAGAATTCTCCCTGTGATGCACTCCGCATTACTATACTAGGAAGCATACTAAGCAGGGGACCAGACTATTTGTCTACCAGCTATCGATTGGATATTGTGGTCAACTGACCACCCGCCACGTGATCAAAATTCTGAGCAAATTACGAAGTTCGCCAAAGTCTCCATGAAATGGTCTATTGATCAAGGTTGACTTCCATAAATTTCTGAAAGTTAAAATATTGGAGGATGAATTTTCATCATATGCACAAAGTAAATTTTGACGCTAGAATAAGTAAGCTACACAATAGGAACAGGTTAATATTACATTATCAATTTAGTTTTACATCCTCAAAGACAATGCATTTTAGTGATTTGGGTCCATTCATTTTTTTAGAGACAACATTTTCAACAGTATCTGATGCTTCATACTTTATCATGTCAACCAAAAAATATTTTGCAAATAATATCTATAGACCAAACTGACTTGGGTTCTAAGCTGTATGAAAACAATTACCATCAGTTTAGAAATAGAATCCTTGATATCTTGTATAATTGTTAAGCAAATTTATACATTTGAAATATGTCTTGGTATGTTTTCAACATTTGAATTATATCTTGGTTGTTTTCAACATTTGAAATATGTCTTTGTTTGTTTTCAACATTTGAAATATGCAATGTTATGTTTTCAACATTTGAAATATGTCTTTGTATGTTTCAACATTTGAAATATGTCTTTGTATGTTTTCAACATTTGAAATATGTCTTTGTATGTTTTCAACATTTGAAATATGCCATGTTATGTTTTCAACATTTGAAATATGCCATGTTATGTTTTCAACATTTGAAATATGTCTTTGTATGTTTTCAACATTTGAAATATGCCATGTTATGTTTTCAATATTTGAAATATGTCTTTGTATGTTTTCAACATTTGAAATATGCCATGTTATGTTTTCAATATTTGAAATATGTCTTTATGTCTTTGTATGTTTTCAGAAGTTGGATCAGTATTTGAGTGTTACGATACTGTAAATCTTAAGGGTACATACACTGACATGAAAAATAAGTATTTACAATAAATAAGCACACATGGACCTTCTATTTTTTATGTAACAAAGTTAATTGCATGTATCATGTGTAAAATTCTAACCCTGTCTAATAGGTAAAACACTTATCTGACAGTGTTCTGTTTCCAGGTAAGCAAACAGGTAAATATTTTTCTTGAACAATATCATTACATGTACTGAATAATAATAGGTTTTACTTAGTCTGCATAAAAAATAAGTGTCAAAAATCTCTTCTATCATATACATTTATTATCCAGTTTTACAGTATTTGTTTTCAACATAAGTTAGCATTTTCAGATCTCCGTATAATTAGGTGCAAATTGTCTATTGGCTTTAAACTGTTATCATGTTTAAGACATAACTCAACATTTATAAAACATCAGATGCAGAGAAAATGATCCAAGAAGGCCATGTAAATGCATTTTCCTCTCCTGGTCATACCTGAGTCTTTGACCAAATTGAATATAGTGATAAAAAATAATCATTAAAAAAATAGTAGTGCAAATTTTGTCAAGAAAACCTGACCCATAGAAATAGCAATTGAGTCTATTTGGATGATAGACTAGTTTAGGCTGTGATTAACAAACTGTGATGAATGAGTTTAAAATTCAGTACAAATTCCAGTGTAAGAATCAAATTGTTTTTAGAGTCAAGAATCAAATTGTTTTTAGAGTCATTATGTCAGCACTTTTTAAGGTGTGGTGATGGGTGGGGTTAGATTTTATGTCACAGTGTACATTTTATTTTTCTTAACGATTATGACCCTCTAACATAATATTTGACTGGTTTCATGTATTTTAAGCATATTCATACTTGTGAAATAAAGCTTTGGTGTCAGACAATAGTTTACAAAGATATCAATTTAAGTTTTATGGTGTCTGTTATGACACACTGAAGGCATTGTTTCTGGTCAATGGAACAAAAGAAATGAAAGGGAATAACCTAATTGTCATATACATGAATACATTTTTTGGTACTTTTTGCTGCCATTTTCATAGTTCTATATGGTCATGAATGCATAAAGTACCATTTGATATATCCTATATTTTCACTGAATTTTATATTTTGTTCTGAAAAAAAACCTTTGATATATCTTCTAATTGAGTTATTTTGATTTTTTTCCCATTACTGCAACGGAATGTGGAATGGGCAGTGGATATTTTTTGTATAAACCAATATTTAACTACTGTAACTTTTGTAAGAGACAAAGATCTTGTAAACAAATTTAAAGGTCAAGCAATAATTAGTGTAATTAAAACTTGCAGACTTTATCATGTAAGCATTTTACATTCATTCACTTACTCTGTCTTAGGTCAAGTGTTATAATGTAGCTTGAATCAATATACCCCATCTGTCTCTTTAAAAATGATGCAGCAACTTCTGTTTTGCATATCATGTTGTAGGGGACCATAATGTCCAAGTGGTCTAAAGCCTGTCGTTACAGATCACTGCCATCTCACCTCTGTCTACAGTGAGTTTGAGTATAGGATGAGTTTGAGTCTAGAATTCAGTGAATGTTGATTTGTGAGAAAGCTTACCAGTATCTTCTTGTGGGTTGGTGGTTCTTTCCAGAGTTTTCCAGGGTTCTTCCTCCACCATTAATACTGGCCACCACGTATAGCCTTTCGTGTGCTGAAAAATGGCATTAAGCCCAACAACAACAACAACATCATACCATGTTGTAAATATTAAAATCACTTATTGCTATTATGATTAAGCATAGATTTCAAACTCCTGGCTGTGATATCCAGCAAAATATAGGTTAGGAAATAAAGTATTTATCAATGAAATAAATTTTGTTTGGAATGAAAATGCTTTATGTATCAATGAAAAAAATATGATTTAGACAGGAAATGCAGTATGTTTCAATGAAATAAATGAAATAAATATGATTTAGACAGGAAATGCAGTATGTATCAATGAAATAAATATTGTTTAGACAGGAAATGCAGTATTATCAGGGAAATAAATATGATTTAGACAGGAAATGCAATATGTATAAATGAATTAAATATGATTTGAACAGGAAATGCAGAATGTATCAATGAAATAAATATGATTTAGACAAAATGCAGTATGTATCAGGGAAATAAGTGATTTAGACAGAAAATGCAGTATGTATCAGGGAAATAAATATAATTTAGACAGGAAATGCAGTATGTATCAGAGAAATAAATATGGTTTAGACAGGAAATGCAGTATGTATCAATGAAATAAATATGATTTGAACATGAAATGCAGAATGTATCAATGAAATAAATATGATTTAGACAGGAAATGCAGTATGTATCAGGGAAATAAATATGATTTAGGCAGAAAATGCAGAATGTATCAATGAAATATGATTTAGACAGGAAATGCAGTATGTATCAAGGAAATAAATATAATTTAGACAGGAAATGCAGAATGTATCAATGAAATAAATATAATTTAGACAGGAAATGCATTATGTATTAATGAAATAAATATGGTTTAGACAGGATATGCAGTATATATCAATGAAATAAATATGGTATAGACAGGTAATGCAGAATGTATCAATGAAATATGATTTAGACAGGAAATGCAGTATGTATCAATGAAATAAATATGATTTAGACAGGAAACGCAGTATGTATCAGTGAAATAAATATGATTTAGACAGGAAATGCAGTATTTTGTTTGAGAATCATAGTGATGTGGGTCTTAAATGTTATTCATGGTCATAGCTGTTTAGAAATAGTCAGGTTGCATGCAAGGGAACAGTCTGTGCTGGGACTAATTGCCATTAGTCACCTGACTGATGTGGAGAATTTGTTTAATTGATGTTTAAGTTAGCATAATTTCAGTGTATTTTACTTTGGTGGTAACAGAAACAAGGTCATCATGGATGTATCTATTTTACTGAAATCTTTTTTTTTTCTGATATTGTTTTGGTGTAAAATAGGTTGTACATCATGCACATGCACAAATTACAAATGCACAAAGTACATGCACACATATTCTGTGATAGACAAGTTTAAAATGGACAGTCTCAGTTAAATGCCTATAGCATTGTTAATAGCAAGCAATTCATGCACACTAAAAATATTCACATGTGAAACCAGTTGTCATGTTTTTAAATTCACATTGAGATAATCTGGTTTTTCCCCATACCAAACTAAAAAGGTAATTAGCTTTATCATCATTACCATAATAACAAGAAGAATGACCCTTGGTTCTCCTAGAGTTGCTAATAATAGAATCTAGGTAATGTGGGTTATAATAGAAAGGACACCAAGTACAATGGTTGTAATACAAATGGCCTTAAATAAATTGTACTGCAGTAGAAATAGCCCCACATAAAAAGTTTGCAGTATATAAATTACCTCCAGTAAAAATGGTTTGCAAGAGATGTGGTCCCAGGTATAAAGGCATTAAGAGAAAGGTGTCCATTTATTGGTGCATAGTTAATACAGATAAAAAAAAAATCCTCATGCAGAAAGAAGATTCTGTCATGTACACAGTAATTGGATAAGTAGGCCATTATCTGTAGTAGTCTATGACAGTTGTCAGGTAGACAAACAATGCAGTTATTTCAATTTTGTTTCTGTTATTTTTGTTGTTGTTGTGATAACAGAGGTTTAGTGTAAGTAGTGGACTTGTATGCCTCCATATTCCAGTACATATCTATTTATAAAGCAATGAGAATCATATATACAACATAGAAACCATTTACAAACTTTCTTAAAACAGCCATGACAGCCTTGCACTATAGCATTTGAGAGAGCCATTTTTGGTTTGGTTTAGTACCATCTATACTCGGTTATAAGTCAAGCCCAACTGGAAACTGCACAGACCCAGATATGCCTTCACATAATACACCAGCAGTTCTGGCTCTACACACTTTTCTAGGAGTCATCAGTAGAATAAACAACATAGACTATTAGTTGCAACAGTGGATCAGGGTCTGTGTTGTTTGCAGTTGGACAACTTGTAAGCAAGAATATACAGTTGGTTATTTTGTACAAAAGCAATTTTGATAAAATGGCTTGTTCAAAGACACATTATAGCTGCTGACCCAAGCTAATCCAATAATAGGATTCAGACATTATAGTAGCTGACCCAAGCTAATCCAATAGTAGAATTAAAACTTTATAGTAGCTGACCCAAGCTAATCCAATAGTAGGATTCAAACATTATAGTAGCTGACCCATGCTAATCCAATAGTAGAATTCAAACATTATAGTAGTTGACCCAAGCTAATCCAATAGTAGACTTAAAACTTTATAGTAGCTGACCCAAGCTTATCCAATAGTAGGATTCAAACATTATAGTAGCTGACCCAAGCTAATCCAATAGTAGAATTCAAACATTATAGTAGCTGATTCATGCTAATCCAATAGTAGAATTCAAACATTATAGTAGCTGACCCAAGCTAATCCAATAGTAGACTTAAAACTTTATAGTAGCTGACCCAAGCTTATCCAATAGTAGGATTCAAACATTATAGTAGCTGACCCAAGCTAATCCAATAGTAGAATTCAAACATTATAGTAGCTGACTCAAGCTAATCCAATAGTAGAATTCAAACATTATAGTAGCTGACCCAAGCTAATCCAATAGTAGAATTCAAACATTATAGTAGCTGACCCAAGCTAATTCAATAGTAGAATTAAAACTTTATAGTAGCTGACCCATGCTAATCCAATAGTAGAATTAAAACTTTATAGTAGCTGACCCAAGCTAATCGAATAGTAGAATTCAAACATTAAAGCAGCTGACCCAAGCTAATCCAATAGTAGAATTTAAACTTTATAGTTGCTGACCCAAGCTAATCCAATAGTAGGATTCAAACATAGCAGCTGACCCAAGCTAATCCAATAGTAGAATTAAAACATTATAGTAGCTGACCCAAGCTAATCCAATAGTAGGATTCAAACATTATAGTAGCTGACCCATGCTAATCCAATAGTAGAATTAAAACATTATAGTAGCTGACTCAAGCTAATCCAATAGTAGAATTCAAACATTATAGTAGCTGACTCAAGCTAATCCAATAGTAGAATTCAAACATTATAGTAGCTGACTCAAGCTAATCCAATAGTAGAATTCAAACATTATAGTAGCTGACTCAAGCTAATCCAATAGTAGAATTCAAACATTATAGTAGCTGACCCAAGCTAATCCAATCGTAGAATTCAAACATTATAGCAGCTGAGTCAAGCTAATCCAATAGTAGAATTCAAACATTATACATGTAGTAATTGACCCAAGCTAATCAAATAGTAGAATTCAAACATTATAGTAGCAGACCCAAGCTAATCCAATAGTAGGAGTCAAACCTGCACCATTTCAGTCATCAGTCTGGCATTCTAATAACTAAGTCACTACAGCTTCTGCCTCCATTGGTCTCTTATGAGATGCAGGAATATACATCCAACCCCAATCCCCAAGCCTGTAGAAGGCAGAGAAAAAAAACATTTGGTGTGTTAATCAGAATCCTGATGTAATTTTAGATTCCGCTGTAAAGGATGTCTCATTGCATGTACAAAAACAGTTACTTGTTTTAAAAGCCTTGGTATTAATTTGCCACAGAATTCTGGAATAGGTTATAGTTACAATGCAATGTCACTACAGCATTGAAAAATCCATAAATTTTAGAGATTACTTTAAAACTCTTTGAATTAAAAAAATTCTTTTCTTTAAAAGTATATTTTTGTTGAAAAATTACTTAAATCTTACCAAACATTATCCGAGAGAATACAAAATGTTCATAGTGAAGACAATATATAACTTAATAAATTAAGATATCAGTAATAAATGGATACGTTTAATTTATGTAAGACAAAATACTCCTTGAAAACTTTTGGAAGAACAAAAAAACTAATTGAAAAGTCCTTCAAAAAGTAAAAACTGTCTCCAGGGCTGTATAAACCATGCTGAGTGCAGCATGGTAAAAGTACATTAAATATTCTTGAACACAGTAATTGTAGTTGCTTTTTCAAGTCTACTCATGATGTTTCTACCTAGGACACATTGTTGGATGTTATTGCATCAGAAAGGATAATGCACCAACTATTAAATTGAGTGGGGTGGGGGACACATGAAGGCTTTTTAATTAGTGATGGAATATGTTGATTGTTGAGCTTCTTATTATTTCAAAAGAGATATTAATGAGCCAGGTTTGATGAGATTTGGAAAATGAGCTTATAGCAAGAAGATCTCAGATGAGCATGATAGTAAAGAGTGAGATCCATTCATGTAATTCATCTGATTTCACATCTAATTGTCAGACCCTCTTTCTACACTGGAGGCCATATCCTGTTTTGAAGAAACTTGGAAAACATGCTCATGTCATCAGCTTTTGAGACTAAAACAAAAATGAACAAGAGCTATGAATATTAATAGTGTGATCTATCATATAAATTTGTTACCATGTTTTAAAACATATTTTATCTCTGATATTGATCAAACTTCGAATATAAAATTATCTCATCAAAGTTTTGAAGAGTATGATGGGTTTGATTTTGACTGGATAAAATTGTTGCAATGGAATATAGGCTTACATTATTAAGATCTTGAGTTTGTTACCATTGAACGCAGTTTCAGATCTTATTTTGATAAAACTTGGAATATAGGCT
The DNA here is from genome assembly GCA_016746295.1 of Potamilus streckersoni. Classification (NCBI taxonomy): domain Eukaryota; kingdom Metazoa; phylum Mollusca; class Bivalvia; order Unionida; family Unionidae; genus Potamilus; species Potamilus streckersoni. Next base: position 1,409,712 of record JAEAOA010000900.1, on the reverse strand, counting down.
TACATTTTTAAGATCTTGAGGTTGTTACCATTGAAGGCTGTTTATGGTCTTATTTTGATAAAACTTGGAATACAATTGTATAGGCTTACATTATTAAGATCTGAAAGTTGTTACCATTGAAGGCTGTTTCAGGTCTTATTTTGATAAAACTTGGAATATAGGCTTACATTATTAAGATCTTGAGGTTGTTACCATTGAAGGCTTTTTCTGGTCTTATTTTGATAAAAATTGGAATACAACTGTATAGGCTTACATTATTAAGATCTTGAGGTTGTTACCATTGAAGGTGTTTCAGGTCTTATTTTGATAAAACTTGGAATATAGGCTTACATTATTAAGATCTTAAGGTTGTTACCATTGAAGGCTGTTTATGGTCTTATTTTGATAAAACTTGGAATACAACTGTATAGGCTTACATTATTAAGATCTTGAGGTTGTTACCATTGAAGGCTGTTTCAGGTCTTATTTTGATAAAACTTGGAATATAGGCTTACATTATTAAGATATTGAGGTTGTTACCATTGAAGGCTGTTTATGGTCTTATTTTGATAAAACTTGGTATATAGGCTTATATTATTAAGATCTTGCTAAATATACAAAACAAGCAACATCCAAACATATAATGAGGTGATCCAACATCCAAGCATATTAATGAAGTGCTCTTGTATCTGATAGTCTAAAACATTTAATATCTGAAGGCTATATGTCTAATCAGATTTTGATCAAAGTTGGAATATAGATTTACATTATCAAGATCTCAAATGATTTAGATAATCAGCAAGGTCAACACAAATTAATAAGATGATCTTGCATTTGATTGACAGAGATTGCTGCCATTCTGAAGACCATATTTCATATTTAGTTTTAATTATATTTTAAATATAAGCTGGTACTGTAATGAGTGAGATCTGGCCACATTGATGAAGGTTTACATCATCAAGGTCTTAGGTGATTTTGAGCGAGATCTATGCATTTTAGTTGTGCCTAAATTCATCTGTGGAAGGAATTGTATCAAACTATGTATGATAAAATATATAAAACTAATATGATATAAGCATTAGTACATTATACAGGGCTGCATTCTTACAATAGTACAGTTATCTGCATTGTATTATGGTCAGTTATTAGTTTATGAAAACTGGGTGATTGATATCAGGCCCTCATTAACCTCTTGTTTTACCTGATAACATGAACCATATTAACTGGAATGGAGAACAAAATACAGTGTATTGCAAATTTCATTAATCTTTTATCTCGTGATAGCATCTCTTATTTTATATCTTAGTAAAGAATGTTTTTTGTATTTGGTTTTTGTCTTTTATGCCAAGTCAAATTGGTAATCAAGTACATGGGTAGGTGGGTGGATGTGTGTGTGTGATGGCTGATGAGTGGGTGAGAGGCAAGATAGATAAGTGGGTAGGTTGTTACACAGTAGTTCAGCACAAATCTGAAGTTAAAATAATAAATTGTAAAAGATTAACAGTTCAAATGTAAAGATGACAAAGATATATTATTAGATAAGGATTCAACATTTCATTGTCCAGATTACTCATGTAGTACATTGTCTGCATGATAATGTTTACAAGTTTACAATGGCTATTAGAGATAAGGAAAAGCCATATAGAGCTGAGTTTTTTAATCACTGATTACACTTTGTTTCATTATGATTATCATTGATTACATTCTGTGTCTTCTATATTTTCAGTGGTTACGGCAAGAGCCACACGGTCACAGGGCTGGACCCTTCGACTGAGTATCGGTACAGGATGCGCTTCATGAACAATAAAGGAAATGGAGATTGGAGTCCACATGTTGTAGTATCCACAACAAGTGAGTTTTGCTGTTTTCTAAATTTTTTCAGTCAGTTGTTATCTACAGAAGTGTCATTTCTATTTCATACATATAAAAACATTCTGTTATCCCAAGGTGGCAATTTACAGTTTTACAGTTACAGACCAGGTTCCAATTTCACCAACATGTTTCCTAGTTTCAGTCAAGACTTAATGCACTGAATTGACTAAATGTATGGCTAAATAAAATTTTCTCAAGCACATAAGTAGACTTTGTCTTAAGTTTATGAGGTTCTGTTGTTGCTTTTTTATTTATATTTAGTTCAAGCCACATAAAGGAAATTAGTCTCATTCCTGGGTAACAATCTTGGGCCTTGATTATGCAAGACAAGTTTCATTAATGGGCCTTAATAATTGACCTTGATTTGCAAGACAAGTCTCAGTCTAGTTTCTAAATCACTGACCATTAATCATTTCATGCATTCTTTTGATGATTTGGCACAATTAAGTTCTACTGGCTATAAGTCAGAATTTAAGCTGTACAGTGCATAGGCTGGAATTTTAACTCTACTGGCCATAGGTCAAAATTTAAGCTCTACTGGCCATAGGTCAGAATTTAAGCTCTACTGGCAATAGGTCAGAATTTAAGCTCTACTGGCCATAGGTCAGAATTTAAGATGTAGGGTGCATAGGTTGGAATTTAAGCTCTACTGGCCATAGGTCAGAATTTAAGCTGTACAGTGCATAGGTTGGAATTTAAGCTCTACTGGCCATAGGTCAGAATTTAAGCTCTACTGGCCATAGGTCAGAATTTAAGCTGTACAGTGCATAGGTTGGAATTTAAGCTCTACTGGCCATAGGTCAGAATTTAAGATGTAGGGTGCATAGGTTGGAATTTAAGCTCTACTGGCCATAGGTCAGAATTTAAGCTGTACAGTGCATAGGTTGGAATTTAAGCTCTACTGGCCATAGGTCAGAATTTAAGCTCTACTGGCCATAGGTCAGAATTTAAGCTATAGGGTGCATAGGTTGGAATTTAAGCTCTACTGGCCATAGGTCGGAAGAGCTAATGGAATGGCTCTGTCTGCTGTCTGTCAGTCCATTAATACAAATTTGTTATTGCTACTACAATCAAAATATACTTGGAGGAATACCATGAAATTTGACATATACATTCATTTCATGGTCTAGCTAATTGCACTAACTATCCATTTGAATCAACTGTTTTTATTTTTCTTAATATGTGTAATGTTCTTTTCATACCACTGCCTTTATCTGTTGAAGTGGGGTTATGTTGTAGTCTTTTGAATGGTACACATCTAAAGCAAGCCAGGCTGTATATTCGATCACAAATTACACCCATCAATCATACATCAAATTAAGTGGAATTAAAGCAAGTTATTTTAACAATACCTAAGATTTACAAGGTCTGTTTTAGATAGCCAGAATAACCAGTGAGGGAAATCTGGGAAATTCTTTTTCTTAAAAAATCAAACCCTTTGCAACGTGCAAAACTGTATAGTTCAACCTAAAACACTGCTGCTGCAGATTTTGTTAGAGTTATTGTCCTTTTTCATGTAACTGAAGTAGCAGTTTATAACAAACATTTTAGTGGAACTACTTTAAAATTTGTTGATGGTTTGCAATTAAGCTTAGTAAATACTATGAACATGCATGATTGTGTACATATAGCAAAATCACTTTGCTGTCTGATTTTTTGTTAGAGTTATTACCCATTTTTGTTTTGTAGCTGAATGCAATGCATGAGAGTTTCATGAGCATAGCAAGTTCTGCAGGTTTTTTTTTTGTTTACGGATTGTTGTAGAATTCAGTACATATTATGGTCATGACTTAAAGATGCACATATTGATAAATCTTTGGCACTTACATGATCAATTTGTAAGACTTATTTAGATCTACAACTGGATGCATTGTATGACAGAATTTTGTGATTGCAACTAGTTTTAAAGTTTTTAATGCATTACTGGGAAATTTGTTGCATATTATGGTCATCATCAGAAGATATGCATGTTGACAAGTGTGGGATGCAGGAGATGCCATGAGCAAATTATTTGCTATTCCTCAAGTTTTCTGTCATTTTATTTGCAGAGGAACCATTAAATGGAGAGCATTTACATCGAGCTATCATCAGACAAGACCTCGCTGAAATAGAACGAGTCATAGAATCAGGGTAAGCCAGATTAATGATCATGATCAGCAAAGTATAAGCCTGGTTTAATAATCATCATGATCAGCAAAGTATAGGCCTTCATTATTAATGATCATGATTAGCAAAGTATAGGCCTTCATTATTAATGATCATGATTAGCAAAGTATAGGCCTTGGTTATTAATGATCATGATTAGCAAAGTATAGGCCTTGGTTAATAATGATTATGATCAGCAAAGTATAGGCCTTGGTTATTAATGATCATGATCAGCAAAGTATAGGCCTTGGTTATTAATGATCATGATCAGCAAAGTATAGGCCTGGTTTAATAATCATCATGATTAGCAAAGTATAGGCCTTCATTATTAATGATCATGATCAGCAAAGTATAAGCCTTGGTTATTAATGATCATGATCAGCAAAGTATAGGCCTCCATTATTAATGATCATGATCAGCAAAGTATAAGCCTTGGTTATTAATGATCATGATTAGCAAAGTATAGGCCTTGGTTATTAATGATCATGATCAGCAAAGTATAGGCCTTGGTTAATAATGCTTATGATCAGCAAAGTATAGGCCTTGGTTATTAATGATCATGATCAGCAAAGTATAGGCCTGGTTTAATAATCATCATGATTAGCAAAGTATAGGCCTTCATTATTAATGATCATGATCAGCAAAGTATAAGCCTTGGTTATTAATGATCATGATTAGCAAAGTATAGGCCTTGGTTATTAATGATCATGATCAGCAAAGTATAGGCCTTGGTTATTAATGATCATGATCAGCAAAGTATAGGCCTTGGTTATTATACATGCATGTAACAGCATAGCCAACAGTTTATACTCTTTTTTTGTTAAATTTCAGTTTTCTATTTCATTAAATTCAGTAGGAATTGAAAATAACAGACACAAGTATACTAATTGCATGTGTTTCCTTTGCTCAGATATTTAAACAGGTTCCAAATAGGTATACCTATTCTTAAACTATGTAACAGAAAGGAAAGGAAACCAACAATTTTAGTAAAATTCAGTAATTTATTTCCTTAGTCTACAAAGTCAAAATTCAAAAGACACTTATAGTATTGTATATTAAATTCTAAATAAGTCTAAATGTCATTATCACAAGTCCAAGAATGTATGATGTTCTGAATGAATTCCATTAGTCTTGAATGTCCTAATGTGCCAATAATCTTGAATGTCCTGATGTACCATTAGTATTGAATGTCTGACATATGAATGATTCATTCCAGAATGTGTCTGAATGAATTCACAATAATCCAAAAATAATGATTTAAGTCAGTCCATGAACACTTAATAATTCCAATGAATGATTAAAAAAAAAAAATTCTTCTAGAATTATATTTGAACACAATGATAAACTCGGATCATGGATTCCAAAGAGATATATATATATATATATATATATATATATATATATATATATATATATATATATATATATATATATCACTTGCAGCAGAATGTTCTTTAAAACTAATTTATTCCTAATGAAAATTCCACTAACTTGTAAACAAGGCAAGGCCTTGAATTCAAATATTAGTAAACATCTTTGTTTGCTACTAAGATTCATGACAAAAGTCAGGTATGCAAAATTCCTCAGTCACTGACAAACATTACTACATAACACTATGATAATGGTAGGAATGAATTCTATTATTGTTACAAATCACAAACAATGAAAGTAGATCACAGTAACCAATTTTATTTGTGTTACACACCATCATTCTAAGAATGTACTCAGATTGCAATTTTGGTTTTCATGCATTTTGTTAAGCATTCTGAGTGTTCACTATTACTGAAGGCAAAAGATTGTTCTGCCATGAAATTAAAATAGTCTCTTATTAAAGAAGTTTATTGAAGATTATATCCACAACCCCTTTTATAAGGTGCTACTCTTTGAAAATCAGTAACAACATACATTACTCTGTTATTGTAATGCTGTCCATGGGAGCCATACAGTGAGACTGCCATATCACAAAGTACATGATACATTTAATTAAACTACTAAATCAGCATTGAACAAATCCTCAAATTGTCCAATGACAACACAAGATGAAATTCAGCTCAGACAATGTCAGGTTTGCAAGGTGCTTGCCTTTGGGCAAGTGCAAAATATTCACACAGAGAAAGAAGTCATGTTCAGTCAATAATGCTTTATGTTTTGCAAGTTTTATGCCTAGTTATATTGATATAGTACATATATTAGTACCTTTATTTAATTTTTATATGTCTCACAAGCTTCTGTTACATAAATTCCCTCAGTGTCATTCATCTACCAATACTTTTATTATTCCAGTACACAAAATCTCTGATTCCTATCTTTTAGTGATTGTAATGGCTAGTCTTACATTTTTTTCTACAGATGTGATAATGTGAATGCTTTTTATTTGAAAAAGTTTTGACAATATATTACTTATCATTTATAGTTTATTTGTAATATTTGTAAGTATATGGAATTTTACTTCATGTTTATCTTTGGTTTGTTTAAATGGTAATTTCTGAAGACTGATACTGATGTTAGGCAAATTAACTGCATGGATAAATATCAGTGTTCTCAAATTTGTAATTCATTCCAGTGTGTAAATAAATAAATCATTACAAATGACTCACATTTTCAATCTTTCATTATTGTTGATGTATTTTGAGAGGTGTATCTGTTAGTGAATCTGTTTATCAATCTATCCATCTTTGCTTTGTGCATATTCTGTTACCCAGTAATCAGTTCAAGCTCTTTCTTTTTCTCACGTACTATTAGCTATAAATGATTTGCTATCTTTAATTACTGGCATAAGTCTGTAATGAGCAAAAGAAGATGAAAGAAAACAAAAAAGGTTATTTATAAAATAAAACACAATTTCAAGACTATGTACCTTATTTTTAATTCAGACACCAGAAGAGCTTATGGTATAGCCTGCTGTCCATTGTCCATTCATTCATTGACACAAGTTTGTTATCCCTATTTCTTCTAAAGTACTTGGAAAATTGCCATGAAACTGTACATGCCTATTCATCCCAAGGTCTAGTTGTTCCTAAACAAAAATGGAATCATCTGAACAAGGTCTAGTTGTAACTAAACGAAAATGGAATCATCTGAACAAGGTCTAGTTCCTAAACGAAAATGGAATCATCTGAACAAGGTCTAGTTGTAACTAAACGAAAATGGAATCATCTTGACATCCAGTATGGTCAGCACAATGGTCATCTTAAAAATCTCATTATGACTGCCTGTCAGCAAGGTATTTTTGCTGTGTGACTTTATATGATGCCCTGTTGGTACTAAATGAAAATGGGGACAATATGACTTCCAGGATGGCCAGCACAATTGCCATCTTAAAAATCTCATTATTACTGCCTGTCAGCATGGTATTTTTGCTGTGTGACTTTATATGATGTCCTGTTGGTACTAAATGAAAATGGGGCCAATCTGACATCCAGTATAGACAATGCAGCAGCGATCTTGAAAATCATGTTATCACTACTCCTCTTGAAATGACAGGCATATAGACAAGGAGTTTTCTTGTTGGTCCTTAAGGAAAATGGTACCAATCTAACTTTCAGTATCAGCAATACAGATCTTGTTATTACTAGTCTTCCTGAATGGCTGATTATTTTGACATGGGAATTTTTCAAAAACATTTCTTATGATGATTAGTTCATCCTAGATGGATATGGAGACAATGTGGCCTCCAGTATGGTTACAAAACAATCATCTCAAAAATCTTCTTATTGCTACACCTCCTAAACTGAAAGTCAGATCTGCATAGTGTTTTAACCAAAAGACTTCTTATAATATCTAGTTGCTCCTAAATAAAAATGATCTCAGTCTGACTTCTAATATGGCCGACATGGTGGCCATCTTGAAAATCTTGATTTAGGTACTACACCTGATTGGATGGATGTATCAGCATGAGGTTATTTCATAAATCATTTCTTTTGCTGTCTGGATGGTCTTAAATAAAAATGGTGCTGATCTTTTATCTAATCTGCACACTATGGCAGCCATCTTGAAAATCTTGTTATAGCTCAAGAAAATCTGAAATAGTTTCAGTGCTTATCAGTAAAATAATGAAGCCTTTTCATGGATTTCTGGAAATTCTTTTCAACCAATAGAGTGTCAGTCTCTTTGAGGGATTCCTGTTTAGCTTTCTGTTTGATATTATGTGGTCATATTTTGGGGCAAGCTCAACTCTCCCAAAGGCAAGTTCAGTGTTCCAGTGACTCTAGTCGACTACATAATGAAATGGAATCTGTCAGAACACTTGCTTTATAACAGGAATGGAGTTATAATGAAACATTACAATTTTTCATGTTTATTTTTAAAAAAAGCCCAGCATGAGCGCATTCAGACTTAGATATTTGGATGAGTTGTACCTGAGACTTAGAAAAATCTGGAACCTAGGGGAATTGGGTAACCTGGAATGGGCAACCATACACATGTACCCATGTTAATGTAGAGGGCTAAACAGAAGGCTACAAAAATACAAACTAAATACATTACTGTTGCACAATCAATACTCAGCTGTACTAAACTGTTATCTCCATCAATGTTCCCTCTAAGGAGTGACCAAGAGTGAGCAATTTTTTTTTCGTATGAGCGACAAATTTTTTAAACCCGCAATTTCTGAGCACCAGTTTTAGCGGTGCATTTTGGTATTAAATAAAAATAAATATTAAATATTTAAAATATTAAATACTAAATGCATACTAGACAATTTTGTATATATTAAATGCATATTAGACAATTTTGTATATTACAGCAATGTATATTTAAAGAACTTAAATTTAAGTATTGAAAAATAGACGTAAGTGATACCAAACAATTTATTATAAGTTTTCAACTTGAAGCCTGTTTAGTCGGCTTTGAAAACAGTTTCTCTTCTGTTCTTTTCTGTTTTCCATAAGTCATAGACCGCATCAATATCCACCATCTGTCCAGAATTTAAAAAGAATTTAATTCGCATCAAATTGTCCAAATGTTCAACTTCGAGACGATTTCTAGATTTTGTCTTTATGTTGTTCATCAGACTGAATCCTCTTTCGCAGTCAGCACTTGAGGCCTGGAATGTGCCACAGATGTCCAAAAGTGAAAATAGTTCCTTGAATTGATCCTGTTGGGCAGTAAATGAAACTATATCTGAAAATGTTGTCACTGCTCCCATTTGTAATTTTTCCTTGATCAGTATTTTGAACTCCGGATATTGGTTGCAAAGATCCGCTTGTAGGGATTTGCCATCTTTTCTCAGCAGACCGCAATATTTCTCTGCGAGTCTCTTGATTTGCTCAAATCCAAACGAATAATTGTCTAGATTGGCAGATGCAGTGAAACAGTCTTTATCGAACACTAGCCAATCTTTCAATTCATCATCTGGAAATTGATGGTCCATGTGGTCACATGTCTGCTGAATGAACATAATAATTGAATCTGTTTTCACTGGAGAATGATATGAGGAAAGCAAATCAAGTGTACTTTTATGAAAATGTGGCTTATCTCCGAGATACTGTGACCTGAGTTTCATGACTTTTGCTTTTGCAAACTGAAAAGCCTCTACAGTTGATAGAACACTTCTTTGCAGAATTTTACACAGATCTGCTAGCTCAGCTAGAATTTCATTTAATATTACGATTGCGACATGATATTCTGGATTTTCTAATTTCTGCAGGCAGTATTTGTGAACAGGATCGTTGTCTTCCTCAACAACTTGTCGCAAGTATTCCACTAAAATATCATAGTTTTTGACCAAGGCATTCACTGCAAAATGTCTGGAGAGCCATCTGACCTCGTTAAGTGGTCTAAAAGAAATTGCATCAGCCTCTGCAGTATTAGCAAATTCCTCAAATTTTGCCTTCTTAACAGACGATCGGGAAAAAATAGTATAAACGGTTCGAAATAGAGTTTCTAGTTCCTTCATCAAGGGTATGCATCTCCATGCATCATCTATGCCGAGATCCTCACGATGTGCCACACAATGTTGTTCAGATAAGTGTGGAATGGACTGGCGCAAAAGAGCAGCCACACCATTTCGTTTGCCCAGCATGACCGATGCGCCATCCGATGTAAACATTACCATCTGATTCAAATTCAGTTCATTTTCCAAATAGAACTTTCGAATGGCCCCTAAGATCGACACACTGTCGCATGATGTTATTTTAATAATGCCTGCGAACACAGTTTTGTGATTTGATTCACTTTCATTCCGAAATTTCATATATAAAATTAACATTTTTGACACCGAAATGTCAGTGGATTCATCAACTATCAGAGTGTGATAAGCTGATTGCTTAATTTCCTTCAGTATACCAGTCTTGATGGTTGAATTTATACAATTGATGAACTCAAAGGCATAGTTTTTACTTCGCCAACTTTCTGGTATTTTAACATACTTAGCCACGTGATCATGAATATCCTGGACTGATAGCATTGAGGAATTAATTTTAACAGCCAGCAGAACATTGTCTATTAAAACCTTTACCTCATCAGGAGTTGCCTGCTTTCTTTGAGCGAATTCTTTTCTAATTTCGCGTTCTTGTACAGATTCCGTTAGTATGGTTTTCAGCAGTCCTCTACTTTGGTTTCTAAGCTTTGTGATCGCTTCGGTATGATATTTCTGCGTCAAATGTCTTTTAAAATGATCCACTTTCCAGTCGCTCCATGATTTTCCTGTTGTCCATTCATTAGTACATCGCGCTTTAACGCAAAATTTGCAGAATACCATGTCATCTGTCTCTGAGTATTCAAAAACTTCACCAAGGAGCACGTGTTGTCCGGTCCCATGTGGTAAGTCCGTTACCACAGAACATTCGGTTAACCACTCCGTTTTAAATTTCATGCAACGTTTTTTCGCTGACTTACATGAACTTTCTTCCGCTTCTCGTTTAAACATGGTTAGAAAATAATTAATTTTAGCGCTGAACTACACTACTTTGAGTTTGAAATATAGAACTCAAAAGAATTTGCCGAACCAAGAGCGATATAGACGTGGCGGAAGTCGCCGGATGTGGCTTAACTTAAAATTGACAGGTGTGAGAGTAATTTATATAGAGCCATTATTTTTTCTGGTCGGGAATTTTTGTGAGCGACGGTCCGAAAAATGTGAGCGACGTCTCGAAAATTAGTGAGCGATCGCTCATTCGCTCAGTTTAGAGGGAACATTGATCTCCATGTACATGTACTTTGTTAATGTATATGAATGGTATTTTAATACTGCTACACTATGAGTTGGCCTTGGGTTTATCCTGATTACTTTCAGTTTATGTCAGTTTAACACAAACTTAAGGCTGTAGTTCTAATACTGATATTTGCATGTGAAAGGAAAATATTTGAACAGTCTGATAATTTGTTTGCCTGAATATAGTCTGATAAAATTTCATGTAGCTGGTAATAATGATAGAATTTATTTCTGGCTGATAAATTGCTTTTTTAGGTAACACTTAAAAGTACAAACCTTCTTCTCAATCTCAATTGATGTTACCTGGTTTTGTCAGGAACAGGATTTTATTACACGTGTAATTAAAGCCCTTTTAATCCAAACTTCAAGGTAGTGTAATTTTGATTCTAATTTGAGTCCAACTCCAATCTATACAGACCCAGATCTGCCATCTCATAATGTGCCAGCTGATCTGGGTCAATACAGTTTGTTAGGAGTGATCAGTAGAACAAACAACATAGACCTGATCTGCAGGTACATTATATGAGACCAGAGAAGGGTCTATCTTGCTTATAGCTGGACTCGGCTTATAAACAAGTATATATTGTAGATAAACTTCAGTTCCAGAGATTAAAAACTTTGAAGTATGATGGTGTTAAATTACATTTTCAAGTCAGTATTACTGTATAGCGAAAAGTAAATTCTCATTTGGAGAAAACCAGTGAACACTTTTTTTGGAAGAACAGTTATTTAATTCATTGATCTAGGATATAAATCTGAAATAGAGGATCTTTCATAAGTGCGTGAGATGCAGGCACAAGATTAAAATCATGTCAACAGATTAATACAAAAAAATTTTAGAGCACAAATGTAAGCTTCTGTTTACCAGTGAAACATACATTTTTTTGAATAAGCGGTTTAAAAATTGCATTGGTTTAGCCAGAAAATCAATTAGTCACTGCAAACATTTCATCCTTACTATACCTGTGGTTATGGATCATCATATTAAAGTGGTGCAGGTGGTTTGTGGTTTGTTGGCTTAACAACATTTTTCAGTGCATGATAAGCAACACGGCAACCAGTACATGTTTATCCAAGAAGAACCACTGACACATGGGAAGCTACTAGCAAGCTTTCTCACATAACCACATTAAGGCATGATTACCTAGTATGATATCAAGATATACAATAGTTTTCAAATTAACATACCATGATAAGACACAGTTGCCTCACAAGATATTAAATATATAATATTTTTCAAATTAACAAAAAAAATTTGAAGCCAAATATGCAAAATCATATCCCTGATCCAACACCAAAAAAAAGTAAATTTTGTAAAATTTTAATATTAGAATACCGATGATGAATGAAGCATATCTTTTCTATACTGAAAGGTAAGGAACCTTTTCATAATGTTTTTGTCCATATATCTTTTTATTGCATCATCAAATTGCTAAATAAATATTTACCAATAACAAGCATCAGCCACTTTCATTACATTATTAATGAAAGCATTTAGACTTCTTATAAACGCTGTGATAAGCATTTCCAAAACATGTTATTTTGTATGGAAGGCTATAAAAATAGTACAATTGGATGTTATTTTGTATGGAAGGCTATAAAAATAGTACAATTGGATGTTATTTTGTATGGAAGGCTATAAAAATAGTACAGTTGGATGTTATTTTGTATGGAAGGCTATACAGAATGGTACAATTGGATGTTTTGTATAGATGGCTATGCACAATAGTACAATTGGATGTTATTTTGTATGGATGGCTATAAAGAATGGTACAATTGGATGTTATTTTGTATGGATGGCTATGCAAAATGGTACAATTGGATGTTATTTTGTATGGATGGCTATGCAAAATAGTACAATTGGATGCTATTGTGTATGGAAGGCTATAAAAATACTACAATTGGATGTTGTTTTGTATGCCTGGCTATAAAGAATGGTACAATTGGATGTTATTTTGTATGGAAGGCTATAAAAATAGTACAATTGGATGTTATTTTATATGGAAGGCTATAAGAATGGTACAATTGGATGTTATTTTGTATGGATGTCTTTACAGAATGGTACAGTTGGATATTATTTAGTATGGATGGCTATACAGAATGGTACAGTTGGATGTTATTTTGTATGGATGGCTATACAGAATGGTACAATTGGATGTTATTTTGTATGGATGGCAATGCAAAATAATACAATTGGATGTTATTTTGTATGGATGGCTATAAAGAATCGTACAGTTGGATGTTATTTTATATGGATGGCTGTACAAAATAGTACAATTGGATGTTATTTTGCATGGAAGGCTATAAAGAATGGTACTGTTGGATGTTATTTTGTATGGATGGCTATAAAAAAATGCTACAGTTGGATGTTATTCTGTATGGATGGCTATACAGAATGGTACAATTAGATGTTATTTTGTATGGATGGCTATAAAGAATGGTAGAATTAGATGTTATTTTGTATGGATGGCTATACATAATGGTACAATTGGATGTTATTTTGTAGGCATGGCTATACAGAATGGTACAATTGGATGTTGTATGCATGGCTATAAAGAATGGTACAATTGGATGTTATTTTGTATGTATGTCTATACAAAATGGTACAATTGGATGTTATTTTGTATGCATGGCTATACAGAATGGTACAATTGGATGTTATTTTGTATGGAAGGCTATTTAAAATGGTAAAATTGAATGTTATTTTGTATGGAAGACTAAACAAAATGGTACAGTTTGATGTTATTTTTTATCAAATACCATACAAATGTTAAAATTGGATGTTATTTTGTATGGAAGTCCACACAGAATGTTGAAATTGGAGGTTATTTAGCATGGAAGTCCTCACAAAATGTTGAAATTAGATGTTATTTAAATGGAAGTCATACAAAATGTTGAAGTTATATGTTATTTAAATTGGAAATCCACAAAATGTTGAAATTAGATGTTATTTTGAATGTAAATCCACACAAAATATAGAAATTGGATGTTATTTAGCATGGAAGTCCACACAAGATGTTGAAATATGATGTGATTTAGCATGGAAGTCCATGCAAAATGTTGAAATTGGATGTAATTTTGCATGGAAGTCCAGACAAAAATGTTGAAATTGGATGTTATTTTGAATGGATGTCCACACAAAATGTTGAAATTGGATGTTATTTAGTCTGGAAGTCTACACAAATTGTTGAAACCTAATGTTATTTTGAATGGAAGTCTATACAAAATGTTGAAATCAGAGGTTATTTAGCATGGAAGTCTAAACAAAATGTTGAAATCGGAGGTTATTTAGCATGGAAGTCTATACAAAATGTTAAAATTGGAGGTTATTTAGCATGGAAGTCTATACAAAATGTTGAAATCGAAGGTTATTTAGCATGGAAGTCTATACAGAATGTTAAAATTGGAGGTTATTTAGCATGGAAGTCTATGCAAAATATTTGAATTGAGAACTAAACATATTGTCAGATAGTGTAAGATGTCTCAAAAAATGACTGTGCATATTCAGAAAAGTTTGAGTCTTTATCCTTAAAGTTGACAGACATTTGCCTTGTATAATCTATCACACCTTTCAAAACCTGATTTGATTAATTCACATTAACTCCATGATGATAATTTCAATTGCTAAATGACATATATATAAGAAAAGGTTTTATCCCTTTTGGACATAAATTAACTGATAATAGTTGTTTACTCATTTAGTTCATATAAAGAATACAGTGTGATGTTATGTGTTTACTGATTGAGTTCATGTAAAGAATGCAGTGTGATGTTATTTGCATACTTATTTTGATGTAATGTGGTTTTGAATTGAGATCATTTCAGTGGTGTCATATTCTAAATAGAATTTGTATAATACATATCAACTGCATTTTGATATCTGATGCCATTTGAATTAACAGATCAATTAAAACTTTGTCCCACACTTGACACAAGTGTACATTTATTTTACATTAATCACACATTTTGTTAAACTCATCATATTTCAATTTAACAATTTTTCCACGCTTACTTTTAAGTTAAATTTGCTGTTCAATGAAATCTGGTTTTGAATCAGATGTAAACCGTATAATTTTGTTTGCTCTGGAGACGCCTTTTCTGTATGTAATAACCAGCTCTCTTGCATGATCCAGCCAGCTCTGGATATTTTGAGGCATGTGAGTTCTTCAGATCAAAAGCTTTATTGCAGTTTGTTTTTGTTGCTGTCTGCCCATGTGAAATTGTAATAGAAGTTGATAAATTGAATATTCTGATGTGTTTACTTTGTATTTAGATCACCTAGCTTAGGTTCACAGAACATGAAAACTACTGTATATACCCACTTATAAGTCAGAGCCAGGGGTAAACTGCATAGACCCAGATCTTCCATGATATAATGAAAATGGCAGATCAGGGCCTATACTGAATGCAGTTGGGCCTAACTTATATTTAAAATATATATACAATACAAAACTTCTTTTAAAAATTTCATGAAATAAGCAGCCATGTGAAATGAACAGTCATGAAATAAGTAGTCATATGAAGTAAGCAATCATGTGAAATAAATTGACATGTGAAGTGAAATAAATTGACATGTGAAATAAGCAATCATGTGAAATAGATTGACATGTGAAATAAATTGACATGTAAAATAAGCAGTCATGTGAAATAAATTGACATGTGAAATAAGCAGTCATGTGAAATAAATTGGCATGTGAAATAAGCAGTCATGTGAAATCAGTTGACATGTGAAAAATCAGTCATGTGAAGTAAATTGACATGTGAAATAAGAAGTCATGTGAAATAAATTGACATGTGAAATAAGCAGTCATGTGAAATAAATTGACATGTGAAATAAGCAGTCATGTAAAATAAATTGACATGTGAAATAAGCAGTCATGTGAAATAAATTGGCATGTGAAATAGGCAGTCATGAGAAATAAATTGACATGTGAAATAAGAAGTCATGTGAAAAAAATTGACATGTGAAATAAGCATTTATGTGAAATATATTGGCATGTGAAATAAGCAATCGTGTGAAATAAATTGACATGTGAAATAAGAAGTCATGTGAAATAAATTGACATGTTAAATAAGCAGTCATGTGAAATAAATTGGCATGTGAAATAAGCAGTCATGAGAAATAAATTGACATGTGAAATAAGCAGTCATGTGAAATAAATTGACATGTGAAATAAGAAGTCATGTGAAATAAATTGACATGTTAAATAAGCAGTCATGTGAAATAAATTGGCATGTGAAATAAGCAGTCATGTGAAATAAATTGACATGTGAAATAAGCAGTCATGTAAAATAAATTGACATGTGAAATAAATTGACATGTGAAATAAGCAGTCATGTGAAATAAATTGGCATGTGAAATAGGCAGTCATGAGAAATAAATTGACATGTGAAATAAGAAGTCATGTGAAATAAATTGACATGTTAAATAAGCAGTCATGTGAAATAAATTGGCATGTGAAATAAGCAATCATGTGAAATAAATTGACATGTGAAATAAGCAGTCATGTAAAATAAATTGACATGTTAAATAAGCAGTCATGTGAAATAAATTGACATGTGAAATAAGCAGTCATGTGAAATAAATTGACATGTGAAATAAGCAGTCATGTAAAATAAATTGACATGTGAAATAAGCAGTCATGTGAAATAAATTGACATGTGAAATAAGCAGTCATGAGAAATAAATTGACATGTTAAATAAGCAGTCATGTAAAATAAATTGACATGAGAAATAAGCAGTTAAGTTAGATGATATAAAGAGTTTATCAGTATAGTTGTTTGGATTTTGCTATTTTACCTAATAATATAATTATTACAAGTTTTTATACTCAGCCACTGATTGGTATTTAGTGTTACTTTTGTATTATGCCTTTTTTCTTCTGAAAAAATTATAATGTAAGGATATTGATACAGTAAAATTTGTCTTGAGAGAACACTTCTGACAAAAAAATGGCTTTTAAAGAGGATATTTCACTACCGAGGTCATCATATTTTAAATCAAAATTTATAATCTATTTATAAATTGCAGGTTGTCTATCAAAGTGGGTCTTCTTGGTCCAATTTTACCCAATTTGTTTCTTTCTTTTACCTAGGGATGTTCAGATAGATGTACCAGACAAATATGGCTTTAATGGCTTGATGCAGGCATCACAGAAAGGCTTTATAGAGTGAGTATATATGGGATATCTATATATCTTTATGCACAAAATAGAATTATGAAGAATACACTTCCAATTATTTCCTTTCCTTTAATTCAGTTGAGAATTAATGTATATGGGGGAATACTGCAATGTTTCATTTTTGCAGTTTTAGTGACCAAGTTGCAAAAATGTAACCTTGTGGAAATTTTTTCTAATATGTTTGAACATGGCTTGGTACAATGATAATTTTGCAGGATACAATTTTTTTAGTAACAAAGTTATTGTTTGCACACAAACTATATATATATATATAGATATATATATATATATATATATATATATATATATATATATATATATATATATATATATATATATATATATATATATATATATATATATATATATAATGCTCAAAGATAAATCAAATCTTCATTCTGTTGGGAAAAAAAAATTTCAGGAGAAAAAAATAACAAAAAAAAAATAACAAAGAGATATAATTATAACTGAAGCTTGATCTTAATTTAGGATCCAGATGATGCTTGTTTTCTAGTTTATGCTACATTTCAACAGACCCTCTCCCCCAAAATATTTACACCAGCCTACTTACTGTATCTTAATTTTTTCAGTGCAATCAGAACGACATATATTTTTTTATTATTTGGTTTTATCTTTCAGTCTGTCTTTAATCTACATACATCACCCTTCAATAACTTGCACCCTGATAACTTGCAAACCTACTCTGAATGCAGTGTCTTGTGTAGATCCCATTTTTTAAAAATAGAAAATATTAAAAGTTAGCACCTGTGATTGAATTTAAAGAATTGGTAAATGAAACATTGATATATCACTTTTTTGTTGAAAATGGCATTTACTGCCTGAAATGTTAGAATCAACATTGTGAAATTTGCAATACAATAATAAATATGGACATATTGTCAGCTTGGTAAATAGGATGCCATATTTACTGTCAGTTGATTATAAATAATGCATCCCTTATGTATTTCCATGGTAATTATGTTTGTAGACTATACCATTTTTCAGTAATAAACACAACATAGCTGAACAAAATCAGTTATACAGTCTATTAGGAAAGAAATACTTCGATAAAGTCAGACTTGGTAGGACAACACTCTTTTTATATAATCCCACAACCAAGAAAAACAATAATGAAAAATCACATTTGTGTTGGATGAGTTGATATGGTAGGGGGTGTTCCAGTTGTGATGTATATACTATGATATACTTATCAATTTATTCTTTACCTTCCAGAACAGACCACAGAAATTAGAAGCTACTCTCTTAACCAGCCACTATTGTTGTGCTTGAATCTTTGGAAAACATTATGTTAATAAATCATTAGGCAAAATGGAATTGCTCATGTTTTTGTTCTAACTTTTATCTATTTGTATCAGTAGTTGTTCTAATTATGGGTGTGATCTTTTATACTGGCCATTATATTGAAAAATACTAAAAAAAAAACGTTTCTGCAATTTTTTCCAATTTAATTTTTTTTTAATAAAAATAGATAAGGCACATTGTAAGTTCATTCTGTGCAACACCTTCTACATTTTCTCAATGCAAATTGCATTGGCTTAGATTTACAGGCACAGTATGTGATGTCATTTCAGTGGGACTGTACTGCTTCCAAAATTGTTCAGGTTATGTATTGTTACACGTCATGGTGTATTGTATACATGCTATTAAAGGTAACAATTGTAGTAATGTTTCCATTAATTTTATTCACACAGTGTCTGATAACAATAATAGTAACATCTTGGTGTACTCTGTACACAGCTACAGGTAACAATAGTAGTACCATGGTAGTGTATTCTATACACTGTTACAGGTAACAATGGTAGTAACATTTCCATGTATTCTATACCCACTGTTACAGGTAACAATGGTAGTAACATTTCCATGTATTCTATACACAGTTACAGGTAACAATGGTAGTAACATTTCCATGTATTCTATACACAGTTACAGGTAACAATGGTAGTAACATTTCCATGTATTCTATACCCACTGTTACAGGCAACAATGGTAGTAACATTTCCATGTATTCTATACACTGTTACAGGTAACAATGGTAGTAACATTTCCATGTATGTATTCTATACCCACTGTTACAGGCAACAATGGTAGTAACATTTCCATGTATTCTATACACAGTTACAGGTAACAATGGTAGTAACATTTCCATGTATTCTTCTATACCCACTGTTACAGGTAACAATGGTAGTAACATTTCCATGTATTCTATACCCACTGTTACAGGCAACAATGGTAGTAACATTTCCATGTATTCTATACACTGTTACAGGTAACAATGGTAGTAACAGTTCCATGTATTCTATACCCACAGTTACAGGTAACAATGGTAGTAACATTTCCATGTATTCTATACACAGTTACAGGCAACAATGGTAGTAACATTTCCATGTATTCTTCTATACCCACTGTTACAGGTAACAATGGTAGTAACATTTCCATGTATTCTATACACACTGTTACAGGCAACAATGGTAGTAACATTTCCATGTATTCTATACCCACTGTTACAGGCAACAATGGTAGTATATTTCCATGTATTCTATACCCACTGTTACAGGTAACAATGGTAGTAACATTTCCATGTATTCTATACACACTGTTACAGGCAACAATGGTAGTAACATTTCCATGTATTCTATACCCACTGTTACAGGCAACAATGGTAGTATATTTCCATGTATTCTATACCCACTGTTACAGGTAACAATGGTAGTAACATTTCCATGTATTCTTCTATACCCACTGTTACAGGTAACAATGGTAGTAACATGTCCATGTATTCTATACCCACTGTTACAGGTAACAATGGTAGTAACATTTCCATGTATTCTTCTATACCCACTGTTACAGGTAACAATGGTAGTAACATGTCCATGTATTCTATAGACACTGTTACCAAATAACAATAATAGTAAGACCTAAATGTATTCTATGCAGACTGTTACAGTAACAATAGTATAAACATTTTCTTGTATTCTATACACAGTTACAGGTAACAATAATAGTAACATCACAATGTATTCTATTCTTTCAGTATAGTAGAGCTGCTTTTAAAATATGGTGCAGATGTAAATGCTCAAAACGATGCTGGAAAGACAGCGTAAGTATTCAATCTATATGCCAGTATATCATTTTTGTTTTTCTATCCCACAAATTTGTAACATTTCTTTGTTGTAAAGACTTCTTAAGACATCTTGTTGGTCCTAATGAAATGGTCCAAATCTGACTTCAGATTTGGTTTCCATGCAGCCATTTTAAAAATCGTGTTATCGTTACTTCTCATGAATAGAAAGTCATATTGACATGGGATTGTCACCAGAAGAGTTATAGTTGGTCCTAAATGAAAAAGGACCAGCTTGAACATCTGGTATGGTCACCACATTGGTCATTTTGAAAATATTATGGCAACTCCTCCAGAATAGATGGCCTTATGAGCATAGGATTTTGACTAAAAGACTTCTTAGGATATGTTGTTGGTCCTAATGAAAATGGTCCTCATCTTACTTTGAATTACTGGAAAAAAATTTAGACAGTAGAGTGTTGGTCCCTTTGATGGTCTCTTGTTATTCAGTAAGATTTCTGGTTTAGAGATGCCAGCTGTTATGGATTTTATTGAGTTACGACAACTTTTGAATCAGAATTCCACAGTCCAAAATGCACAATTCAAAAAAAACAAATGTTTGTTTGGATAATATTTTGTTTTCTCAGTGGACACGTAGGAAGAAAAGAACTTCTAAACTGCTCCCCAGGTGGTGCCATTACCATCACACTGAGTTCTTCGACCATCTTGCAGAAGTGCATACTTTTCTGTTTGAATCATATTTCAAAAGATTCACAAGTAACAGAAAATGAATAAAATTTTAAAGCCTGGAGCCAGGAACTCTTACATTGTTGCTGTTTAATCTTTTTTCTCTCACCAAAATCAAATGCAAACATGACCTCGATGACAACTCAAAACAAGGTTAATGTTACATATCTCTACAGGCAGTGGCATTGTTTATCTACATTGCTTGAGAGTGGCTGGAAGTATTTCAGCACTAGTATAATAGACTGGTATGTACAGACTTTAGTTTCTAAATTTAACAAAATGTGCCTAATGATAGACTGTGAATAGGTCAAGAATGATCGCAAAGAGGAAGAGAAAAGAATAATTCATGAGATAAATCTGTTTTACTAATTCATGAGGTAAATTTGTTCATTGATTCATGAGATAAATCTGTTACAATGGTTCATGGGGTAAATCTGTTGCAATGATTCATGAGTTAAATCTGTTGCAATGATTGATGAGTTAACCCTGTTACAATAATTCATGAGATAAATCTGTTACAATGATTCATGAGTTAAATCTGTTTCATGGGGTAACTGTTACAATGGTTCATGAGTTAAATCTGTTACAATGATTCATGAGTTTGATCTCTTAAAATTATTCATGAGGTGAATCTGTTGTAATTATTCATGAGATAAATCTGTTACAATGATTCATGAGGTAAATCTGTTACAATGATTCATGAGGTAACTCTGTTACAATGATTTATGAGGTAAATCTGTTACAATGATTCATGAGTTAAATCTGTTTCATGAGGTAAATCTGTTACAATGATTCATGAGTTTGATCTCTTAAAATTATTCATGAGGTAAATCTGTTATAATAATTCATGAAGTGAAAACTGATAATGATTCATGAGGTGAATCTATTATAATTATTTGTGAGATAAATCTGTTACAATGATTCATGAGGTAAATCTGTTACAATGATTCATGAGGTAATTCTGTTATAATGATTCATGAATTAAATCTGATGCAGTAAAACAAAAAAAGTTAACCTTCCAAATATGAAGCACTCCTTCTTAAAATTGAATATTT